>SJYV01035832.1:215913-468236 GCA_006410875.1 Neotragus pygmaeus
TTTCTCAAGAGGCAGGTCAGGTGGTCTGGTATTCCCATCTCTTTCAGAATTTTCCACAGTTTATTGTGATCCACACAGTCAAAAGCTTTGGCATAGTCAATAAAGCAGAAATAGATATTTTTCTGGAACTCTCTTTCTTTTTCAATGATCCAGCGAATGTTGGCAATTTGATCTCTGTTTCCTCTGCCCTTCCTAAAACCAGCTTGAACATCTGGAAGTTCACGGTTCACGTATTGTTGAAGCCTGGCTTGGAGAATTTTGAGCATTACTTTACTAGCATATGAGATAAGTGCAATTGTGTGGCAGTTTGAGCATTCTTTGGCATTGCCTTTCTTTCAGATTGGAATGAAAAATTAACAGACTTAGCTATAAATCCAGAATAACTATTTTCATAATAAAAACGCCAATGTCTTTTAAATTAAGGATGGAATAGACAACATGAAAGACTTTAGATAAATGAGGAATTGTTCCTTTCTTTCATAAATGAAAAGACCTGATAACTAAATTATTTTGAGATACTGATTATCAGAAATTGTTTAGAATCTAAACTATAGAATTTTTGAACTGCATAATAATTTTCACCTCATATTGGGGTTGACAGCCTCAGACCAAATTTGGTGCTCTGGCTTTTTAAGATCGTTTTCTGGACCACAGCTCTATATAGTCCATGGGGTAGCAAAGAGTTGGACAGGACAGTGACCTTCACTTTCACAGCTCTATATTTAGAGTCAGTAGGTAGATGAAATTCTACTGAAGATAGTAGCATGTAGTCCAACACAACACGTTAACATTTTTTTTTTGTCAAGTTGACCTTAGAAGGAAGAGTTACTACACATAAAAAAAGTATACCCACATTTACATAAATATGCTTCCCTGGTGGCTCAGACAACGGTAAAGAATCTGCCTGCAATGCAGGAGACCCAGGTTCTATCCCCAGGTTGGGAAGATCCCCTGAAGAAGAGCATGGTAATCCACAGAAGTATTCTTGTCTGCAGAATTTCATGGACAGAGGAGTCTGGGTGGCAAAGAATCTGATNCTCTTTCAGAATTTTCCACAGTTTATTGTGATCCACACAGTCAGAGGCTTTGGCATAGTGAAGAAAGCAGAAATAGGTGTTTTTCTGGAATCCTCTTGCTTTTTCCATGATCCAGTGGATGTTGGCAATTTGATCTCTGGTTCCTCTGCCTTTTCTAAAACCAGCTTGAACATCAGGAAGTTCACGGTTCACGTATTGCTGAAGCCTGGCTTGGAGAATTTTGAGCATTACTTTACTAGCATGTGAGATGAGTGCAATTGTGTGGTATTTTGAGCATTCTTTGGCATTGCCTTTCTTTGGGATTGGAATGAAAACTGACCTTTTCCAGTCCTGTGGCCACTGCTGAGTTTTCCAAATTTGCTGGCATATTGAGTGCAGTACTTTCACAGCATCATCTTTCTGGATTTGAAATAGCTCAATAGAAATTCCATCACCTCCACTAGCTTTGTTTGTAGTGATTACTCTACCAAAATAACCTTTTTTCAAGGTCACCTGGAGCTTCCTAATATTTAAGAACTGTAGTTAGTTCTTAACTATTTATCCTATTTAATAGCAGCAGTTGTCATCATTGATTACTCTCTCTGAATTTGCCTCATTTGGTTTCTGTGACACCGAACTCCTTTCTGCCTATTGAAATGTCTCCTCTTTCTCACCTGTCTTTGCTCCTTTGTGATTTTAAACTATGGAGGGCCCAAGGGATCACTCCGTGCTTGTTCTCATCCAGCCTAATGGTTTTAAATAACATCAGTGTACAAGTATATTCTCCCCTGAATTTTAGACTTGTAAATCCAGCTGTCTGGCATCTCCACTAGAGTGTTTAACAGGTTTATCATATATAACATGTCCAGAAAAATGCCTTACTTTCCCACCTGCTCCTTGCTGTCTTCCCCGTGTCAATATTAGCTGTTTTGTTAGTCCTAGTTGCTTAAATCCAAAAGTTGGCATCTTCTTAGACTCTTCTTTTTTTCTTACATTCTGCAAGAAATCCATCAATATAGCCTAGCTATAACTAAAAAGCCTGTCCAGATTCTGATCTTTTCTCACCACTTTTCATCATTTACCAACTTGATCCAAATTGCCATTATCTCCAATCTTGATTATTTCAGGGGTCTCCACACTGCTGCTGCTCGCTGCTTCTGCCACTATATTGCCGCTTCTTCCATTGTCCGCCTACTAAGTCTGATTTTAACCAGCAGCCTGAATGATCGCTTTAAAGTGGAGCACTCAGAGTAAAAGCCAGAGTCCCTCCGTTGTGTTAGAAAACATTCTAACACTTGTTCTTTCTCCCCAGTTCACTTATCACAGCCACCCCCGACACCCCTCACATTAGCTTCCTTCAGAGCATTTCTTACTGGGTGTTTCCTTTGCCTGAAAGCATTCCCAGATACCTGTGTGGCTCCTCGCTTACTGCCCCCTTTTTCTTTTCTCAAACATCAGCTTAGCAGAGGGACATTCTTGATTGCCCTCAATAAAATAGTGACCACAACTTACAGCCTCCTCACCTTGCCTTTTGCTTTCTGTGGCGTGCTCTATATTGTTCATTTCTTTAAATTGTCTCACCTTGCCAATACATACTTTCTAAGGGCAAGTAGTTTGTTATTGCTGTATGCCTTAAATCCCAGAACAGTGTTTGGCACACAGGAGCTTTAAATATTTGTTGGACAAACGAATGGATATTATTACTGGTTTTTGTAGTTACTATATGTCTTCCTTTTTAGGCTTGATTACTTTCTTAATAGAAAGTAGGTGGAAGTCATTCATTTATTTAATAAACATTTATTGAGCACCTACTGTATGTACAGGTTACAGTATGACCGAAATAACTTATTGAAGACAGTTTCTCTTCTAGGAAGAGCAGGCAAACTGCTGTGATCTGGTTGTGGTCCGAATGTCAATTCTGAAAGGCTTTAAAGGGTAATTCCCAAGGAACATTCCTAGAATAGTTGATAGTGGTTTGCAAATCTATTTATAAATCTTCATAATCTCATTAAATTTCAGAGCTGGAAGTGACCTCAAAAATAATGTAGCTTAATCCTCTCATTTAGTTGAGTTCTTTTAAGTGTAAGGAACTTGCCTAGTGTCCCTACCCGATGGGATAGAATGGGGATAGAAGGGGATCAGGGTCTAGGTCTGGCCTCTTGATTTACAAGCCAGTGACTTTCCCACTGTGCCAGGCTGCCTTTCCTTCCAGATCCCAGCAAATTCCTTTTCAGGAGTAGACTGATTGCCATTGTTCCATTACCTTTTCTTAGTTAAGCAAAATAACATGTACAAAATTTTAGCATCCTTTTCAAAGTGTGAGAGGTTACTTTTCTAAAAAGTTTGTAATGTGTTCAGGGTTTGTTTTAAGCAATAGAATACTTAATTCTTTTAAATAGAATTGTGTTTTTAACCATACAGTTAAGTTGAAAGAATGAATTGAATTTGTTTATACTTATCTCTCTCTTAAATCTACCAGAGAAACTCTCGCTACTCAGTTGGATCTAGCGGAAACAAAGGCTGAATCTGAGCAGTTGGCTCGAGGGCTTCTGGAAGAGCAGTATTTTGAACTGACCCAAGAAAGCAAGAAAGCTGCTTCAAGAAATAGACAAGAGATTACAGATAAAGATCACACTCTTAGTCGGGTAAGTGATAGTTAGCTAAGTTGTGTGATTAAAATTAATTGAAAAATCTAAACAGGCCACATTTAAAGTGTTTGGGTAAGTGTATGTGCATGAGTATTTCCTTACACACAATGGTCTACTTGTATCCATATATAAAATAGTTTATATAATCTAAAACAATTGTTAATAATTGACATTCTTATTCAGTATATTGGGTTTTTCCCCCCTTTCTGGTTATAGATCTTAATATATTTTATGTGAAGAAATACTTAACCTTAAATTCATTTGCTTTATTATCTTAATAAATTGCAACTGATTTCATGGCCAAAATTCTATAAAATTCAGAGATGCTATTTTGGGATGTGTATATCCACAAAATTATTCTTTGTGTATATCTACAAATCCATTATAGAGATACCGTTACTACTAACAGTTGTCTATTCCTGAAATGTATAGTATGGTCAATAGATTATCGGGCTAGAAAGGGGAATTAGAGTTTTCTTCTTGGTGGTAAACCTATCATCAAGTGCTCTGGTGTAAGTAGATCTGGATTCAAACCACAGTTTTGCCGCTGAGAAGTTAACGTCATCTTGGCAGTTTGCTTTGATTTCTTCAAGCCTCACATTCTATGTCATAGGATTCTTATGAAGATTAAATGCAGTCATTTAAATAGAATGGGGAACAAGTAAATTACTGAAAGTAATTGTTGGAGGGCAGAGAGAATGAAAAGTGCCCACTGAACTGAGAAGGTATCTTTAGATTAAAATGCCAAGGTAGGCAGCTCTGTACAGTCTTTGGACAAGTTACTATGGGTCCAGTAGTCATGGAGTGGGTTCAGGCAGGAAATGATCTAGAAGCATTCCCGCTGCACTCCACACCACCAGAGGACCATTGGGACAATTTTATAGTTAACCTAGGGTATGGGAGGCATGTGCTTAAAAATAGGAAGTGCGTTCCTAGTTCCTAAGAATGAGTAACTAGTCTTGTCGGCATCAGGAATATGTCAGCAAAGGTCTTCATCATTGTTTGGGGACTACAGAACATAGAGGCCACTTATGATTATTAAATAATATCTACTACCTAAAAAGTCCTTGATGACGAAGAAATGATTTTATCACACAGTGCGGTCTGGGTAGGGTCAGGGAAGGAATAAATAAGGAGGAAATATATGGGCCCACAGTGGTATCATTTATGCTAATAGCCAAACATCTTAAATTGTCCTTTTTGTCACCATTATTCAGATGAAGAAACTGAGGCCCAGAAAGACTGTGACTTGCTGAGGGCACAGAGACAGAGAACTAAATGTACATTTCCTAGTTTTTAGTCTTGTTCTTATTTCATCACATTTTGTGTTCCTTTCATTTGTATGACTGTGTGTGTATACATGCCCACTGAAATAATTTTTGGAAGTTAACAGTTACTTTAAAATATTTTTAATCACTTCCACATATTTCAAACTGGAAACTAGACATTTTTATAGTTAAGCAATATCTGACCTGTCCTTGTCTATGGAAAATGCAGGTATTTGTTTAAAGATTATTGCTTTAAATATGAGAGTAGCAAAGAGACTATACAACTTCAACCATTCTGTGCTTTGTTTAGCTTGAAGAAACGAACAGCATGCTAACCAAAGATATTGAATTATTAAGAAAAGAAAATGAAGAGCTAACTGATAAAATGAGGAAGGCAGAGGAAGGTATGTAAGATTTTTTTAAAAAATTGTAACATTAAAATCAAGTTCAGAGGTAAATCTTTGTTGTGTGTTAGGGTTTTGAAGAATTTGTTTTCATATGTTAAATAACTTGTGTAGCCTTAAGTACTACCTTAAGTGTTAGTCACTCAGTTGTGTCTGACTCTTTGCGACCCCATGGACTGTAGCCCACCAGTCTCTTCTGTCCATGAAATTCTCCAGGCAAGAATACTGGAGTGGGTGGCTATGACCTTCTCCAGGGGATCTTCCTGACCCAGAGATCGAACCCAGGTCTCCTGCATTGCAGGTGAATTTTTTACTGTCTAAGCCACCAGGGAATCCCCTAAGAATTATCTTAGGGAACTTAAATATTCTCACCATCACTCCCCCCACAAAAGGTAAATATATGAGGTGATGTAGGTGTTAATTAAATTGATTGTGGGGGGATCCTTTCACAGTGTATACATATATCAATTCTTCACATTGTACATTTTAAAATCTTAAAATTTTATTTGTCTGTTATACCTCAATAAACTGAAAAAAAGAATTATTTAATGAAGGCACTGGAAGTTACTATGTAGTATATACTAATTTGAATAATAAAGGACATTGTTACTTTGCAAGGGAGAAATTAATGGCATGTTATATATAACATTTTATATAATTTGTTGACAGAATATAAATTGAAGAAGGAGGAGGAGATCAATATCCTTAAGGCTGCCTTTGAAAAGAATATCAATACAGAACGAACCCTTAAAACACAGGTATACATGCGCTTAGCCTTCCCCATATGTTTGTATTTGAGTATCATATATTCAGAAGTTAATATTTGCTTTTCATTTCCTTTTTCTTAAAACTGAGATTGTCAAGTCATTGGAACAAATAATGTGTAATACTCTTTTTCAATTAAATATAAAAGTCTTATTCAGGAAATAGGATTTTAGTTGAGTTAAGAAAGCTAATTTGTCTAGTTATCTGATTAGTAAAAAATATGTTTTAGATTGTATGGAGGACCTATAATTGACAGTAGGAAAACTTAATGAGGAGAAAGCATATGCTTGACTGAAGTCAAGAGAGAAGAAGGAAAAGAAAGTGAAAGGGGAGTAAGAAACTTAAAAGGGGTGGATGTATCATTTCGCTTTGTGTTTTGCAGCTAGATCAGTTTTTTACACTCAAACTTTATATCTTATCATTGTACCAGTAGTCATCCAGCAGTTTTTAATTCTTCTGTGTACCTCAGTTCATTTTTTTTATTACGGTAAAATATTTTGTACTTATAGCTCCTTACCACTAATCTATTCTCTGTCAGTAATCCTTCAACTAAAGTAATTTTTCAAAAATGCACTTAATAGTCATTGAAAATCCTTCAGTGGAGATTTTACTTCTCTCTGTAAACATAGACCATGAAGATAAAGATTGACATTTATTTTTGTACATACACCGAAAGAATGTAAGTTGAAAGAAAATGAACTAGAACCAGTATTTACAGCATATATAGAGAAATATAAAGAGGATCTGCAAATAGGAAAAAAGTTCAGTAGAAAAAAGAAAAAGCCAAGGGACACTTGAGAAAAAAGAAGCAGTAAAGATTTTTTTTAAAGGCTCAACCATGGGGACTTACTGGTGCTCCGGTGGCTGAGACTCTGCTTCCACTGCAGGAGGCGCATGTTTGAGCCTCGTCAGGGAACTAAGATCCCACATGCCTCAAGGCGTGACCAAAACAGAAAAGGTTCAGCCACGTAGTAAAGCGAGAAATAAAAATGGAAACAATAATGAGATATCTTTTTGACAATCAGCATGACAGGTTTTAATGAGTCATAATACTCAGCTGTGAGTATTATAAGCACATGGGGAACGTTCATTCATACAAAGACAATTTAACAGAAGAAAGCATTTGAATGTGCATATTCTGTGACCCAGTATGTGCTCATTTAGGAATTTATCCTATTTAAATACTTCCATAAATTCTCAAAAGAAATATACAGAAATAAAATTGCTACATTATTTTTAAAAGTGAAAAACTAACCCATACAATGAGATGCAAAGAAGCCATTAAAAATTAATGAAGTAGATCTACATGTAATGACACAGAGAAATAGTATTTACTGTGATATTTAATACAGTATTAAATTTAGGGAGCAAGTTGCAGCACACAGTATATTGCAAAATTCCATTTAAAATTGAAACATTTATATATAATCTACTTACAGTTTTAGGAAAAGTCTAGAAGGATATGCACCCAGTAGATTGAAAGAAAAGAAAGAAAAGAGAAGGCTTTAGCAGAGATAGTCTTTGATGAGTGATAACTATAATAGCTTTTCATGTTCTTCACATTATACTTCTATGTTTTCTTCTTTGTTAGATTTACTAGTGGAAGAAAACCAAATAGCCGTTTGAGTTCAGTAAAGTAAGCTTTTACTGCACTAAAAAAATTACTCAAGTGTTCTTTATCCTTGATGGGATCTAATCTACATGGAAATGATAGTGGTTAGGGATTTGTTCTATCTTGATGGAAAAATCTTTTTTTTTTTTTTTTTTTAGCTACTACAGAACAGATATACAATAGCTTATGTTTCTTTTTCTTGGTTTATGTAGCTAATTTCCTGTACTTTTAACAGTCCTGTCTTATTTAGAATATATTTTTTCCTTCTGGCAAAAGGGGTTAGCCTCAACTATATTTACAACCTTTTTCACATTCAAGAGGGCCTGACTATGGTGCTTCGTCCACCTGCTCTCCTATTTGTCTAAAAGAAAAAAATTATTTTGAGCCTTTTTGCCTGTGTATTGTTTCGTCTAATTCTTGTGTCATCCTTGGCTCCCCTCCTTAATACCATTTCTTCTTTGCTCATTCGATTCCTGTTGGTCTTTTTAAGAAACATACGTAGACACAAATGCAGGTATTCCAGGAAGCCTTCCCTGACCTCTCCTAATCTCACCATAGCACCTTGCTTGCTTCTTTTTCCTGATTTTCCACTCGGCACTGTCATGCTTGCTTTCCAGCTCCTCTGCCAGACTAGGATGTCTTTGGGGTTAACTGTATTTTTTGTCCTTATATCTAGTGCCTATCAGAGTGCTTACATGCAGTATAGTAAGTGCTGAATAATTGTTGAGCAGTAACTGGATTTTTGTAAGCCTATCTGGTTCTTATTAAACATTTGAACAATGAGATGAGTCAGTAATACTTGTGCTACCAGTTATCATGTTCCAAACTTCATTAGGTTCTCCTAATTTTCACACACAAAAAGTCCTTCCTGATTTTGAAGGAAAAAAAATTTTTTTAGTGGAGCCTTAAACTGAATAGCTACAATGAAGAACCTTATTAATAACATTTTAATATCATAATAGGCTGTTAACAAGTTGGCAGAAATAATGAATCGAAAGGACTTTAAAATTGATAGAAAGAAAGCAAATACACAGGATTTGAGAAAGAAAGAAAAAGAAAATCGAAAGCTCCAACTTGAACTCAACCAGGAAAGAGAGAAATTCAACCAAATGGTAGTGAAACATCAGAAGGAGCTGAATGAAATGCAAGCGGTAAGGTTGTGTGTGTGCATTTGTTATTACTGTATATACCTAGCTGTTTATCTTGTTTGTTCAGTATAAAAAAATGCATATTTAGGTTTATATTCTTCCCGGTTTGATTACTATTACTCTCATATGAACCATGATCTTGACAAACTAGGAAGATACTCTGTTAACTATAACTTGAGTAATTTTTACTCCTTAGCATCTGCTTGATTAGAAATGCTACTTTTGGAGAAACCACTAAGGGTTTTCCTCTGTATCTTTTACACTTTCATTTGGAACCATAAAAGCATTTTCTATTGTTTTAACAGGTGTTTGGGTTTGGTTTTTAATGCTTTGTGTTTTAGAAGAAAAAAAACAAAATACTTTTTTAAAGCAAAGAGAAAAGGAGCTTATTATGCATGCAGTGTATTACTGAGGAAGAGAACTTGTGTTTTTATAGTTGTATTACAACCTGTGGTAGTAAACATTTGTGAAGTTTATAGTCAGTTTTTAGTATTAGCAATTCTTGGTTACATATTTTTTAACTCCACTGATTCTTAGTTTCTAATGTTGGAGATTTGAACTTAATTCTTTATCTTGTTACTTTTTTATTTTTTAAATAGCAATTGGTAGAAGAATGTACACATAAGAATGAGCTTCAGATGCAGTTGGCCAGCAAAGAGAGTGACATTGAGCAGCTGCGTGCCAAACTTTTGGACCTTTCAGATTCTACAAGTGTTGCTAGTTTTCCCAGTGCTGATGAAACTGATGGAAACCTTCCAGGTAAGAATAATTTTTGTTACTTCATTCAAGTTTGCATCCTGGGAATTAATGTAGATTTCTTTTTTTGGATTTGTAACTCTGTCATTTTGTCTATGAATTCTTAAGAAGGGATTTATGTTTCTCATGGCCCAGAGTCTGATATTTGCATACTTATTGCATTTATAGCATAAAAGCAGTCATAAACAATCTTAGATCTGAATGGCTCTTCTTAAATAGAAACCTGAAGTTTATGAATCAGTATTGAGCAGCCCATCCCATGGTGAAAGTTGAAACTGCTGCTACAACTCTCAGTGTTTAAGGAAAATTGTACATGTTTATATGTGTAGCAGCTGTTTAGTGTTTTATGTATTTTCATGCTGAAACTAAGAACTGTACTTAATAATCAAAACCATAGTAGCTCTATATAGAAACCTACTACTACTAAGTCGCTTCAGTCGTGTCCGACTCTGTGCGACCCCATAGATGGCAGCCCATGAGGCTCCCCTGTCCCTGGTATTCTCCAGGCAAGAACACTGGAGTGGGTTGCCATTTCCTTCTCCAGTANTGCTGAAACTAAGAACTGTACTTAATAATCAAAACCATAGTAGCTCTATATAGAAACCTACTACTACTAAGTCGCTTCAGTCGTGTCCGACTCTGTGCGACCCCATAGATGGCAGCCCATGAGGCTCCCCTGTCCCTGGTATTCTCCAGGCAAGAACACTGGAGTGGGTTGCCATTTCCTTCTCCAGTATATACCTAGTACTATAGTGATAAACTTCAACCAGACTTAAAGTTTCAAATTTGGAGAAGTAGATAAAGCAGTTGGGAGGTGTAGAGAGGTGGCAGGGAGTGAAGTAAACACAAAAGTGAGGAGCTAGGATGTCAGACTTTCTCTTCTTTTTACTTTTTTTTTCCAGTGGAGAATCAATTGAAAAAAAAATACTGCCTCATTTTTTGATACATTGTGGTGTGGATTTTAGTACAGTTATGTCTTTTTAACAGAGATGAGCAGTACACATGGTGCAGGTTCAAATTAGAAATTAATAGGTTATAAATATTAAACCATGCATAATGAATGTTAAAGGTATATATATATACACACAGAGACACACCCATTTAATGCACTACATATTCTTAGTTCAAGGTCTTGAGAGTTTTAAGTGGTCTTAAACTTGAAGTAGATTTTAATTAATGTATTTCCTGAATAATTCATGAAAAGAAAGATACAGATCACCACATTTGATATGATAAGGATCTATGTTAACGGATATTACTTATTTTTGTTGTTGTTGAGAATTTGAAGTAAGAAACTTGATAGACTACCTAGAAAATTTCATGTTGTTGTTATTGGTCAAGAAAGTGAAATTCAAAATAGGAAATGAATTCACTTCTGATACGTATTCTATGTAGTAGTCATTCTTTTATGGTTTTGCCAGCCCAAAATGAGATATCTGGAAAGGGAAGGGCAGGGAATAAATGTTCCTTACTCCAATGGTCAAAAAATTCCTTCTGTTTTCCCATTTTGGGCTCTCTGAAACCTCCAACCTCTTGAAAATCTTGTAGCTTCACTTCCTTATCAGAGGATCACTTTGGATTTAATAAGAATCTCTAGCTTCAGCTGTTGTTTGAGCATCATTGTAAAGTTATGACCCAGTCATCAGTTAAGAAAGAGTATGACATGGGAATTCCTGGTGGTTCAGTCATAAGGGCTTTGTGCTCTCACTGGAGAGGTCCTGTGTTCAAAAGTTTTTTTGTCTTTATTCCATCCATTTCCCTTCAGCTTCGTTTATAATGTCTTACTATGTATGCCTTGGTTTTTTTGTATTAGGTTAAACATTTCAGAGACTGACTTGGTAAATACTGTCTAGAGGATTTGAATTGAGAGATGAGGTTGGGGGAAGGTAATGAGTTTTATTTCATCCTGGCTTATTCAGGAAGGGTGATCTTGAAGCATCATCAGGTGGTTTGACTGGCATAACTTAGGTGAGATATCCATTTAGATTTCNTTTTTTTTTTTTTTTTTTTTAAGTGTTAGGATGTGGTACCCTGCTCTCAAACTTTCCAAGGAACTGCCTAATGGGACAGATTAATTATTGATGAACAAAGTAATAATGCCAACTAAGAAAAAAGTTGGGAGAAGAGGATCACTTTGAATTGAAGTTTCTCATTATTTCTTCCACTTTAACAACTAAATGAAGGAGAATAACAATCAGAGGCCATTAGGTACATGGAAGAAGCTGGAACAAGATCACCACTCCTGATTCAATTAACTGCAGTTTGTCTAAGGAAAGATTAGCACTGTGCTCTAGGAATTGAAACTCGGATTGCCTGGGTGAACCCTGGAGCTTGGCCAGTTGCTAGGATTACCCTAGGGCAAGTCAGTTCACCTTGCTAAGCCTTAGTCTCTTCATTTGTAAATGGAGGATGATAGGAGGACCCATCTTATCCTATATTCCTGAGACATGTACTATCCTATGTTCATGAGGTTATATATAGATTATATATGAGGTATTACTTGCACTTGATAAATAATAAATATATAGTAAATGTTACCTATTATCATTACTTTAAGACCAAACTGTTACACAGAGGAAGGTAATATATGTTCCCCTTAGGCTCATGATTTAAACAATGGTATAATGTCACATTATAACATTGTACCTTAAAGTTGGTTGCTTTTCATCTGTGTTTCAAATATAATAGATCTAAAAAATAAAATTATTGTCTTATCTCTCACTTGATATAATAATTTCTAAATTGAATCATAAACAATTATATTTAGTATGTATTTAATATATTTAAATGTTAATGATAATAATTATAAAATGTCTTAATTGACTTAGTCAAAGAGTTTCTGGTGGGTACAAACTGGTAAAAATCAGTTTTACCTGCTGAATTCTGTGTTCTTTTACTGTTTATTCTGATACTACAAACTTTAAAGGCTTTATACCTATTTAGTTTGCTAAGAATTGTAATTGGACTTACCACTAGAATTAGGGAATCTCTCCCCAACCACATTTGGACACTTTCAGTGAAATTGTTATAGATGTTTTACCAGATTGTTTATCAGAATATTGTACTGAGAAAACAAATAAAATGCTTGTCTCTTATTCTTTATATCTAGTTGGTTCTGCCTGCATTCCTTATTTATTTATCTTCTATTCTTATCTTCTGTGAGTAATAGGACACTTCTGTACTTTTGCTTGCTCTTTCTCGTGTAAATCATGCCTCTGACTTGTTCCACTTGCTGCATTTTTTTTTTTGGCTCAGTACTTTTATATCAATGTTAAGTGATATTTAAAGTCTTCTGTATCATATCCCATTTAAGCTGCAATCCATTCCAGTCTTGCCTGGCTGTTAAGGGTATTGTCATTATTTCATACTTTCATGATTGAGTACTGAAAGTTAATTTTAAGGGGAAAGTGGCTTGGAATTTTTTTCTGCAATTTTTGTATGGCCATTAAAGTTGATTTGTGTGATTGAAGCATGAAAGAGCAGATTTTAGCACTTATTCGTGTAGCTGTGTTCCAATGCCTGCTGCTGCATGCTGTCAGACAGCTTGTAATAGCTTTTCCTTTTGTGACAGAATACTATATATTTTTTTCCTTCTAGAATCAAGAATTGAAGGTTGGCTTTCAATACCAAATAGAGGAAATATCAAAAGATATGGCTGGAAGAAACAGGTACCATATAACTCATTTTTTCTAGTTGATATTTTGTTGTATATTTTATTTTTAAATCATAGAGCTTATATTGTCATTATTTTTAGATTGATACAATATAGTCTAGACATAAAAGGCAAGTATTATACTTAGCA
This sequence comes from Neotragus pygmaeus, assembly GCA_006410875.1. NCBI lineage: Eukaryota > Metazoa > Chordata > Mammalia > Artiodactyla > Bovidae > Neotragus > Neotragus pygmaeus. The sequence goes on from SJYV01035832.1 coordinate 229,333, forward strand.
CTTTAAACCAAGTTAATACTGCTGTTTTCTCGTTTTTTTCATTTTAGTATGTTGTGGTAAGCAGCAAAAAAATTTTGTTCTATAATGATGAACAAGATAAGGAACAATCCAATCCATCTATGGTATTGGACATTGAGTAAGTTGCCTTTTATTCAATCTTAAGTCTGTTGAGTGTTAAGTTATTTTTAGACTTACCATTTAGTTTTTATTTTGTTATTTAAACTATGTTATAAACTTCTTTCCCTAACAAATTTAAATAACAGCTTTATATTAAATCCTACTTTTATCAAAATATGAGAGAGAAAATATTGCATACCTGATTGATGTATTCGAAAAGCATTTTTTGTAAATGTCAAGTATTTATTGGTATTACATTCATAGAACATCTCAAAAAATGTATAATTATGTTGGTCATTAATAATAGGTCAAAGAGGCCCAAGCTGAAACACAGGGAAGTTCTAGCACGGGGACCCCTCACTGTCCTGTTGTAGCCATAGGAGCCACAGGGCGCCCTTCCTGTGCCACCATCTAATCCCTGGCAGCCACTCATCTGGCCTCCATTTGTGTAGTTTTGTCACTTCAAGGATGTTACATAAGTAGAATCAAATAGTATGTAACATTTGAGATATGCTTTTTCACTCAGTGTAGTTCCCTTGAAATCCATCCAAGATGTGGTTTTTTCCTTTTCATAATTGAGTGTTCTATTGTATGAATATATCAAGAGTTTGTTACTATCTTTATTTTAAAAATTCTGATAGGTGTATAGTGAAACTTATTCTGATTTTAATCTACATTTCTCTAATAACTAATCTTTTCCTCTGCTTATCTGCCACCTCTGTGTTCTCTTCGGTGAAATACCTGCTTTTGTCTTTTACTGTAAATGTGTTTTTATAATCGCCTACATCTTCTTTGCATTTTAGTAAATTGTTTCATGTTCGTCCTGTAACACAAGGAGATGTGTACAGAGCTGAAACTGAAGAAATTCCTAAAATATTCCAGGTAAAAATCTGAAGTGATAATTGTAGTAGATCCTTTATCTAAGTTATAAGTGTGTTTGTGAAGTAAACATAAACACATCAATACTTTTATACATTTGAAACTTGTATGTGCAGATCCAGACTTTTTTAATCTTCTGTTTACCATTTCTGAATGTAGATACTGTATGCAAATGAAGGTGAATGTAGAAAAGACTTAGAGGTGGAACCAGTACAACAAGTTGAAAAAACAAATTTTCAAAACCACAAAGGACATGAGTTCATTCCTACACTCTACCACTTTCCTGCCAACTGTGAGGCCTGTGCCAAACCTCTCTGGCATGTTTTTAAGCCACCCCCTGCCCTGGAGTGTCGAAGATGCCATGTTAAGTGCCACAGAGACCACATAGATAAGAAAGAGGACTTGATTTCTCCATGTAAAGGTAAGGCATGAAACTGATTCTTATACTATTTAATAAGATAACTTCTTCAATGTAGCACTTCCTGTAACAAGTTGAAAAGAGATAAGATGTAATATTTCAGCACTGGTGGGGCCACATATATTTCTGATTTTACTTTATTTTTACTAGGTTATGACTAATGTTTTCTCTTTAAATTTTCTGACTTAATTAAAAAGAGAAGATATTGTCCAAGCTTAATTAAGCATAGTAAATCTTTTCAAATTGTTAAGAACCTTTAAGAGGGCTCCTTTAAGTATTATGTGACTTTGATTGTGCTCTTTTTTCTTAAAATAGTAAGTTATGATGTAACGTCAGCAAGAGATATGCTGCTGCTAGCGTGTTCTCAGGATGAACAAAAAAAATGGGTAACTCATTTAGTAAAGAAGATCCCTAAGAATCCACCATCTGGTTTTGTACGTGCATCCCCTCGAACACTTTCTACAAGGTCCACTGCAAATCAGTCTTTCCGGAAAGTGGTCAAAAATACATCTGGAAAAGCTAGGTAAGGATTGAAGTGTTAACCTTTCTCACACTTAAGTGACTGGATAATAGCTATCAAAACCCAAAATCAAATTGTACTTTTCCCTGTAAAAGGCATCATTTGTAGTTGGGTCTTTATATATGACTTAAAACGACTTTACAGAGTAGTTTAACTGATTTCTGTTTAAAGCTCAGAATATTTATAAATATTGTATTTATTTAATTCCATGTCAGGTTTTCTTGTCGTTGGTTGTGTTATATATGGTACATCAGTTCAGTTCAGTCGCTCAGTCATGTCCAACTCTTTGCGACCCCATGAATCTCAGCACGCCAGGCCTCCCTGTCCATCACCAAATCCCGGAGTTCACTCAGATTCACGTTCATCGAGTCCATGATGCCATCCAGCCATTTCATTCTCTGTCGTCCCCTTCTCCTCCTGCCCCCAATCCCTCCCAGCATCAGAGTCTTTTCCAATGAGTCAACTCTTCGCATGAGGTGGCCAAAGTACTGAAGTTTCAGCTTTAGCATCATTCCTTCCAAAGAACACCCAGGGCTGATCTCCTTCAGAATGGACTGGTTGGATTTCCTTGCAGTCCAAGGGACTCTCAAGAGTCTTCTCCAACACCACAGTTCAAAAATATCAATTCTTCGGCACTCAGCTTTCTTCACAGTCCAACTCTCACATCCATCCTTACATGACTACTGGAAAAACCATAGCCTTGACTAGACGGACCTTAGTCGGCAAAGTAATGTCTCTGCTTTTGAATGTGCTATCATAAGATGAGCAAGGTTTCACATGAACCTATTTATATTAAAAAGGGATAAACAGTTGTTTAAAACATTAAGGGTGAAATATGTACCCATATTTTTTTAAATCAAAATATTTGACATTGTCACTGTTACAAATAAACTTTTCATTTAAGTACCCATTTTTTCTTCTTTTGGGGGAAGGGTAGTTTAACTACTTTTGACAAATTTTTAAAAAAAGTTTAAATGGTAAAATGAACAATTTCAGGGCATAATTAAACCCTTTCTTGAGAAGTGGCTATGCTATCTTCAAAGTTCTCTAATGGATGGAACCTTGGGACTCAGAGAAATTAAGCAACTTGCACAGATCACACAGCCAATTTGTGGCATAGTCATTGGAACCCATTTTTATCTCTTTCTAAGCCTATGTTTTTTCTCCTATCCCAGATACAAACTTTCCCTAGAATGTTAACCCTCTATTGAGAGGGATATTTGAGTCTAGAACTGATTTGTCGCTGCTAATGTCACCCAACTCTTCCAAGCAGGCTTAAAACCATCTTTAATTTATCCTGTTTTTCATTCCATATCATCAGTAACCAAGTCTAATTCTTTGGATTGACTCACATCCATTCCTCCTTGTGTTGCTCAGCTGCAATACTGTTCCAGTGCTTATTACCTCACTCCAATCTTCTTTGTGTAGAACCCTGTATCAGCCTCTCCTGTACAGGATAAAAGCTGAATAAATCTAAAGTACTTAAAATTGGTTTACAGCTTTGTAGGGGGAATAATGTGTTTAAAACAGTAGAAGCAGAAAGGAGATAATAGTGTATTTTTTCCCTTTTCCTGTTTGCCAAATTTTGTGTGTTACTTAATTATTATATATAATGTATGTGTACCTTTCCTTTCAAGTTTTGTTTTTTGTATTTATCAGCTGAGTACATTACTTAACAGTTTTTTTTTTTCTCAACAGTTAACCACGTGACCTAGTGCCTTGTGGAATTGTGTGGGATGCTACCTGATGAAGCAGGCGTCTCTAACCATGCAGAGCAGACAGGCTGTTCCTTTGATACAAATATCACAGGCTTCAGGGTTAAGATTGCTGTTATTCTGTCCTTGCTTTGGCACAAAAGCACACTGAGGATTGTTTGTTTTGTTTTTTGTTTTTTTATTGCGGGTTTGCCTACAGGTAGATTAGATTAATTATTACTATGTAATGCAAGTACAATTGAGGGAAAGCTTAGCTAGATATATTTCTTTTAAAAAGGTGCTGCCTTTTTGAATTTCTAAGAAAATGCCTGTCAATCATGATGGAATACAGTTTTCCTCATACCAGTGGGGGGAAGAGACTCACTTTCAAGTGGAATGGCTGTCACAATCAAGATCAGCTCATGGAAGGAGTAAAGAGAATATCTCAAAATGAGACAACTGAAAGGTTTTTAAAAAAATAACTTCAGTTTTCGTGCTCTTGCAAGACTATACAAAACTATTTTAAGAAAGCAGTGATATCACTTGACTTCAGTGCCCTCACTGTAGAATTTAAAAGCCTTACTGTTGATTGCCCATGGTGGACTTGATGGAAAATAAATATCTTACATTATGCTTTACAAAATACTGTATGTGTTTCAGCAAGTTTGTAGATTGGGGAATGGGAGAAGACAAAAAAAAAAAANGAAAGCAGTGATATCACTTGACTTCAGTGCCCTCACTGTAGAATTTAAAAGCCTTACTGTTGATTGCCCATGGTGGACTTGATGGAAAATAAATATCTTACATTATGCTTTACAAAATACTGTATGTGTTTCAGCAAGTTTGTAGATTGGGGAATGGGAGAAGACAAAAAAAAAAAATTACATTTAATCTATGCATTTTTGCCAAGCCATATTGAGTTATTTTTACTACTAGAAACATTAGGAACTAACTGTACAAAAGAACCAAGTTTAAAAGCATTTTGTGGGGTACATCATTTCTGTAATTGTATAATATGTTTCTTTGTGGTTTTAAGTGATAAAGACATTAAGTTAACAAACATATAAGAAATGTATGCACTGTTTGAAATGTAAATTATTCTTAGAACACCTTCAGTGGGAGTTGCATTGCCCTTTTAGTGCCTTAATTTGAGAGAATTATTTTACTGCCATGACTATAAAAATTTCAAAGAACATATTTTCAAAAAATTATGTGTGTTCAGGGGTTTTGTCATTGATAATTGGTTTAATTTAAAATATTTAGAGGTTTGTTGGACTTTGATAAATTGAGACAATGTTTGCATCAAACTACCTGCTTGAATAATGTATGACTTTATAAAACTCTGCAAAAATATGTAGAAAGTTGCACCCAGTATAAAAGAGAATTATGGCAATACATCTGTGATGTTTTCCAGTTAACATAGGAATTACCAGATAAATACTGTTAAACTCTTGTTCAATAACAAGAGTTGATTCATATGGGCAGTATGATTTATTGTTTATTTTTTTAACCAAATACCTCCTCAGTAATTTATAATGGCTTTGCAGTAATGTCTATCAGATAAGAAGCACTGGAAAACTGATTCGTCTCTAGGATGATATGCATGTTTCAAGTGGTATTAAAAGCCGCACTGATGGATATGTAATAATAAACATATCTGTTATTAATATGCTAATGACTCTGTGCTCATTTAATGAGAAATAAAAGTAATTTATGGATGGAGACCTTTAATAATGACTGCTATGATGTTTTCTCATTTGGCTGAGATGAATAGAAACCATGCTATAAATTAGTCCCTGACTGCATACAAATGTTTGTAAAATCTCATGAATAGATTAAAGTGAATTTTTAAAAGAGAAAACTGGTTTGTGCTGTAAAATAAGAGTGGCTACAATTGAAATGAAAAGTTGGCTACTGTCTGTTAGAAACAGTTCTCCATGAGTCTCTTAAGTTTCTCACATCCAGTGAGCAGAAGCTTTGACAGCCTTTGTTTGTTCTACCCTGCCTTTGTCAAGGAGATTTACATAGTCAACAGCCTTGGGAGATATTGTGTTTCCACCGAGAAGGCAGGTTTGTTTACTGTTGTATAATACACATAATGTTTCTCCCCAGGGCAAAAGTTGGGCAGAGTTGCTTGTGCTTATTGTAAAAGATTCAGGTACCCTAAACTTTGGACTCCTCAGCTGTGATGCAAACCCACCCCACTGCATGCTCGGCAACCCCCTGGACCACTCTGCATCACTCCTGTGGGACTCAAGAGGGCAAGGGGAACTGATGGGAACGTGAAGCTTGTGCTGCTTGCTGTGCTGTTAAGTGTAAAGTCATTTGGCTTTGACCCAGGATCCATGAAGTGATGGTGGGCTGACTTGTAGCATGCAAGTGAACCTCAGATCCTTCACAGTTCTGGACAGCGTCCTTACTAGCTCCTCAGAACCATCACCATCACCCCACTGTAGTATGTCTAGTGTAATAAGGTCCAGTAGAGTGCAGAGAACATAGTGAATTTTATGTATTTGACCTAGAGGACTTTTTTTTAAAACAAAACAAAATATTAACTTGAGCATAAAATTATTGAGAATTGACAGAGCTTTCATCAATGACTTCAAATGCCACATTGCAAAACCAGGTCAACACTTCTCTTCTAAGTTCAGGAAATCACTCGATCCTAAAGTACACTAACATGATGAAGGTCAAGGACGTGTCGTGGTCAGGAGAACACCCCCCTCCCAACCCCCAGTGCTCTGCAGTACCTTGCCCTGCCTGCTGCATGCCCTCAGGGGATGTTCCTGATCCAGGGATTGAACCCACATCTCCTGTATCTCCTGCATTGCAGGTGGATTTGTTACTGCTGAGCTTTTGGGCAAGCCCAGAAGTATAGCAATCACAGCGAAAAGCCTAATCATTCCTGCTGTTGCTGCTAAGTCACTTCAGTTGTGTCCGACTCTGTGCGACCCCATAGACGGCAGCCCACCAGGCTCTCCCGTCCCTGGGATTCTCCAGGCAAGAGTACTGGAGTGGGGTGCAATCATTCCTAGAACCTGGGAAATCTTACTGTTGGAGTCATGTCCATCCTTGAGCCTGTGTATAGAGGGTGTTACCAAACCAAACATGGGGCCCCCTGCCCCATATACAGTAAGGCAATCTGCTGACCCTGGGTTGTAAGGAAGGGAAGTACAGTATTGATTGCAGGGCCAAGTGAGAAAGCCTCACACTTCCAGTGGCTTTTACGGATGGGTAAAGATGGAGGGATAGTGTGTCGGTGTGTGATCAGCTTGTGCACAAGTCTTGACTGGTTGATGGTGATGGTACTAGGGTGATGTTTTGGGAATCTCAATCAGCCTTCTGGTTCTAATTGCTTTGGGTCTGTGTGCTGGTGGTCAGCATGCAGTTAACTTTCTCTGTTTTGGTGGTGATTTAGTCACTAAGTTGTGTCTGAGCCTTTGGGCCATATGGACTATAGCCCGCCAGGCTCCTCTGTCCATGGGATTTCCCAGGCAAGAATACTGGAGTGTGTTGCCATTTCCTTCTTCGGGATCTTCTAGACCCAGGGATCAAACCCAGGACTTCTGCATTGGCAGGAGGATTCTTTACAGACTGACTCATCAGGGAAGCCCAGGGGTTTAGTAACTGCAAAACAAATTAAGGATACAGGATGAGGGACACATGTACACCCACAGCTGATTTATGTCAATGTATGGCAAAAACCAGTACAATATTGTAAAGTAATTAGCCTCTGATTAAAATTAATTAAAAAAATCAAAGATATAGTTCAGGATATTATCTAACCCTTGAGGGGAAACTAAAGCTCCTTGACTTGATTTTATAGCTAAACTATTGTTACTTCATCTGCTTGACTGTTTTCCTTTGTTTCTGCATTTTCTCAGATTGAATTTGCTCTTTGGAATTCGTGGAAGCCTTTTGAGACTAAAGCTTTTCTACACATAAGAGGTGGATGTCCTTTTGGGTAGGCCCTTACAGGAGTCTGCTTGGTTTCAAGAGAAGTAGTATTCTGATTGGTTACACGTGAGGCCAGACCCACACAAACCTTGACATTGAGAGAGGAGAAGGGTGGGTTTGCAAAGGGAAAATCAGGCTTCTCTTTTCCAAAAAGGCTAGAGGCAAAAGCAACAAATGTTCCTTATGTTGCTGGTTGCTCTGGTTCTCTATGGGGAAAACCTGGAGATTTTGGCACATTCTGTAATCTTTAAGACATTGAATAACAACCAGAAAATGGATTTGTGTATGGTGAAAGATAACATAGGAGTAATCACTATACGAAAAATTAGCCTACACATGGTGAAGTTCTCTGTGGAATCAAATCTGAATGTGAGGATAAGTACTAAATTGGGGTTAAAAATACAAAAGATTGTTTTGCTTTGGAAAGTGTTTACATTTTTTCCTATTTTCCTCGCAAACACAGTGCCTACCACCAGTCTTTGTTAAAATGCATTTAAGTTTTTAGGAGGAAGGAAATTTCTAGTTTGTTGCTCTGGTTCCCAGGTGAGTTATCAGAAAGAAAAGGACACTGCTGTTTTTGTTTGTTTTGACAGAATGTCCAGTCACACTGAAAACTCACTTGAGTACATGAGATTTTTAAACTAATATTCCCACTACTACCACCCAGTTCTCCACTTTAATTTTCTGCTTCAGTGCTCTAAATATCTTGTTCCAAATTACACGTTCTGCAAATTTTCTTTTTCTCGTAGAGAAGATTAAAGTGGTCTTTCTGTCTTGACTGAAAGGGATCCCTATAAAAGATTTCTTGATATAGGTTAGATCTTTGCTTTGGAATAAGGTCATTTGGAAATGTGTGGCACATGGAAGAAATTTCAATATTACACTTCTCATTTGTGCTGACAAGTGACTTTAAGAAAACAGAAAACTGCTTCAAGGAGACTAAACCTTTTATCCTGGCACTCAGGCACTCCCTAACTGCCTCCATATTATCCACCCCACGTTATCTGCTGCCACAGCCCTGCACACATCTTCTGCTTTCTTCTAGCTACTTTTCTTCCTGCCCTCCACATGCATATTTACTCTTACTGTACTAGTTTTTCCCTATATATGCTGATGGACCATTAGCATCTGCCAGGTAGGGTCCATGAGTCGACAATCAATGTTTGTTGAATCAGTGAATTTGATTGCTTAGATGTTTTTCTTTTTCTAAAACCGTCTTACCCTCAACTGGTTTCCATTCACCTCAATTTCTTTCATTTCTGAATTCCTATCATCACCACCCCAAGTCCATTATTCAACAAATACATCAAATGATTGCGTGGGGTCTTGGAGCTCAGAGAGACTACATTTACCAGACTTCATGCGGCTTGGCCATATGATTGTTTTCACCACTGAAATGTGAATGGACATGATTTGCCCACATCCCTCCCCTTCCTCTTAAAAGGATATTGCTGCCCTGTGCTTCCCGCAACCATCTACTCACGTCCCCCGCTTCCTGTGGGCTGAGACCCAGGTACATTTGCAACCCAACTCTGACCAAACAGAAAAAGACAAGTGCTTGGCTGCTCAAAAGGGTGATTTCCTGAGAGATTGTTAGTATCTTAGGCTTCATCCTACACCTGCGGAATCAGTCTGCACTTTAATGGAGTCCCAGGTGATTCACATCCACATTAAACTGAGAAGTTCTGCTCTGGGGGATAGAGAACTTTTTCGAAGAAATGTTGGTCTCTGTTGAAGGCCTCATGAAGTAAAGCTGTTGCTCCTCATGTATTATTTGGGAATATAAAATGTATCCATATATGTTATTTGGATATTTGCTGGGGTTTTATGGAAGAGGAAGCCTGTGGTAGACAGTGTAATGCTTCCCCATGTCCGAAACTCCTAAATTTGGGAGATTACTTTATATGCAGGTCTGATTAGAGATTTTATTTTTTAATTGATTTAGTTTATTTTTTTAATTGGACTATAATTGCTTTACAATGTTGTGTTAGTTTCTGCTCTACAACTACTCTAGAGATTTTAAACAAACGTATCCTGGTTATCCAGAGGAGGCCAGTGTAACCACAAGGAGCTTTATAAAGAGGGAAGCAGAGGCTCTGAGTGAGACCAGTTGCTGGACGGATGGAAGCCGAGGTCAAATGGTGCCTTGGCTGGAGTGGGGCTGGAAGACGAGGAATGTGGGGAGCCTCTAGAATCTGGGGAAGGTAAGGAATGAATTTTTCTCTGGAGCCTCCAGAAAGAGTGTAGTCTTGCCAATACCTTAAGGTTAAGACCCTTCTTGGACTTCTGTCTGCCGGAAGTGTAAAGTGATAAATTTGTGTTTGTGTGTGTGGTTTCAAGCTACTAAATTTTTGGTAATTTTTTACAGCAGAGGTAAGAAATAAATACCTAGCCCTTTAACTTGGGGCAGCTTATGCCCCGTAGCCCAGTGTGTTTGAGTGGGAAGTGGAGTCAGGCATTCCTTTCCTTGCCATTGGTCAACTATGTGTTCTTGCTAAGGACACAGAATTTTGAGGGAGTGAAGTAGACTTGGGATTTGAAATTACTCATGCTGGAGTGGCCAGACTGTTTCTATGATGTGACCCTGCCTATGTTTCCTGATGCCCACATCCCTGGGCTTCTATCCATGACCTCTGCCTGGATCCCAGGTTTTGCTAATAATAATCGTGTAAGTTTACCCTGTATCACCCACGAGCTTCTTGTCTCAGGTTTCTGTTGTTCACAGCCAAGACCTCTGATGCATTCAGAGCCAATTTCAATATTTCTAGTAGATTCCAAGTCTCAGGAAGGGGAGGACCTTTGTTTGATTCATCTTTGTATCCACAGCTTCTACACTGAATGTCTTGCACTAGGTACATTCTTGATGAATCAGAAGAGCAAACAGCTATGATGTTGCTACTTGATAGAAATGGGGTATAGGAGCAGGCTTGAAGCAAATGTAAAAGAGTTTAAATATGTTAGAGATGCATAGGGTTTTTATTGGCCAGATGATAGGGGGCATTCCAAGCAACAAATGGTAGGGGGTTCACCAACTAAAAGCCTTTCTGGTATCTGCCATCTTTTACAGACCTTGTTTATTTATAAATAAACAGGTTAAGATATTACCAATATAATTATTATTTAAAGAAATCCACCTTAAGCAGAAGATTCTCTCCATTAGACACAAGTAGATCAGGACTTAGGCATGTATAAGGTGTGCGCCAGGGTGGCAGGTTATCTACAACTCTTGCAGACATCATGGAGACCAGCCGTGCAAAATTCCTTCTATGCTTCCTTTCAGTGCTAGCATTGTGTCTTAAATTCAGGTCCCCCAACGAGGCTAGAAGTTAGTTGTACCAAAAGTTGGGGCTGTGTATGTTGAAAACAGACTAGAAGACTCCCTGGTCATGGATACAAGCAAGCTGAAAAAAGTTTCTCTTACATCCAATTCTCACAACATCTGATAAGTCCAGAGTGTCTACTGGGAAGCCACAATTCTGTTTTATAGTGTGGTGGGGGGGAATACAGATGTTGAAGAAACAGATGTATGTTGAAAGCTAACAGAGGAAAAACACAACAAAGATTCCCACATACCACAACTAAGGCCTGATGCAGCCAAATAGTTTCATTTTGTTAAATGGGAAGACGATCTGAATAGACATTTCTCCTAAGCAGACATACAGATGTCCAGAAGGCACATGAAAAAATGCCCAGCATCGCTGATTATTAGAGAAATCTGTTCTTCTTCAGTCGTTAAGTCATGTCCAACTCTTTTGCGACCCTGGGGACTGTATGTAGCCCACCAGGCTCCTCCATCCATGGGATTTCCCAGGCAAGAATACTGGAGTTTGCCATTTCCTTCTCCAGGGGATCTTCCCAACCCTGGATCAAATCCGCATCTCCTGCATTGGCAGGCAGATTCTTTTGCACTGAGCCACCAAGGAGGCCCAATCAGAGAAATATAAATAAAAACTACAATAAGGGCTTCCTGGCAGTCCAGTTTAGGTTAAGACTGTGCTTCCACTGCAGTGGGCATGGGTTCGGTCCCTGGTCTGAGANCATATATTTTCCCCAGGTATTAATCCTGTCTTAGAATTGGGGAGAAATAATTAACTTGTTAATTTTTTTTTTAATTAGAGCTCTTTCTTTTTGTGTGTGTGCAAATAATCATAACTTTCCCCCTGCTCAAAATTTTATAATTCTGTCTTTTAAAGTGTCTCGTTACTATTGTTTCTAAGCCAAATTTGGTAATTTTTAAAACTGAGTTACCACTTGCTTCAAATATTTTATGCTACTTTGTCCCTTCATCAGCTTCCTTAAATCTGAGTCTCTGGTTTGGTATTCTGTCAGTGTTTCTTGCAAAAGAAAGCCCATTATTTTACATCCTGTAGTTTCAACAAAATTTTTAAAAAATTGAAATATAGTTGATTTACAATATTGTGTTTCAGATGTACAGCACAGTGTGTTTTGTGGATTATATTCCATTATAAGTTATTACATGATATTAGGTAATTCCCTGTGCTATATGCAAGGTATAGTAATTACAAGATATTCAGTAATTCCCTGTACTATGTAGAAGGTATAGTAAATCCTTGTTGCCGAACTATGTATAGTAGTTTGTATGTTGATCCCATACTCCTAATTTGTCCCTCCGTCTCTCATTCAGTAACCATAAATTTGTTTTCTGTTTGTGAATCTGTTTGTGTTTTGTATACAGGTTCATTTGTATTATCTTTTTAGATTCTATCTATAATGGATATAATATCTTTTTCTGATTTACTTCACTAAGTATAATACTCTGTGGTCCATCTATGTTGCTACAAATTTCACTTTTGTATGGCTGAGTTAATATTCTATTGTATGTATATGTATGTATGTGCGCGTGTATATATATACACACACATATATACATGTATATAACATGTATACATTTGTTGTTGTTTGCTGTCTCTAAGTCATGTCCAACTCTGAGACCTCATGGATAGCCTTCCAGGCTCCCCTGTCCTTGGGATGTCCCAGGCAAGAATACTGGAGTGGGTTGCCATTTCCTTTTGGGGGGGATCTTCCTGACCCAGGGATTGAACCCGTGTCTCCTGCACTGCAGGCAGATTCTCTACCACTGAGCTACCAGAGACGTGTATTTGTGTGTGTGTGTGTGTGTATGAAACATCTAATGCTTGATGATTTTTTTGCTTGTTAAAGCCTCGAAGCATCTACTTACTAAACAGGACGTGCCTAACAAGGTACAGATTGGCAGGTAACGCAGGAGGGGGCCCACACCCTGAGCTTCCTAGGTAAAGCTGGACAGTGGTCCTGTTTCTTGGAGACTTATATCAAGATCGAAGAGTTGGCTTTCCACAAATTGGCACTCCTTGTTCCCTTGCAGCAAGTACTGACAGAAAACCCAGATTCTCATCTCTGCAGGTCAACTAAGGAGTGTTTGAACCCGCACTAATTGCCCAGGGAACATGCTGTCCTTTGGTTTCCCAGTGGGGATCACTGGAACTCAGTCACTGGAACTCAGCCCTCAAACAGCAGACCCAGGAAGGTTGAGGATGATGGAGAGGGGTGAGCACTTCCAGCCCCGGTCTACTGTCCAGGCACGTCCAACACAGGTGGGAGAACTGGGCAGAGGAAAATCTACCTGCCACCTCCCAACACCTCTTCAGGACTGATGGGACCAGCTCATTGTGGCCAACACAACTTACACATGAATGTTCCTATTCACAGGAGCCTGAAGGAGGAAACAAGCTGAATGCCCATCAGCAGAGGAATGGGTAAACAAAACCTAACAGATCTGCACAATGAAGGGTTATTCAGCAGTTAAAAGGAATGAAATACTGATAACATGTACAGTGTAGATGAACCCTGAAAACACTGTTACTGTTCAGTCACTAAGTCGTGCCCTCCACAGACTGCAGCACACCAGGCTTCCCTGTCCTTCACTATCTCCCGGAGTTTGCTCAAACTCATGTCCATTGCATCAGTGATACCGTCCAATCATCTCATCCTCTGCTGCCCTCTTAAACATTACACAGTACAAGAAGCCAGTCAGAAAAGGCCACATATTCTATAATTCCACTTACATGCAATGTCAGCACAGGCAGAAAGCAGATTAGGGACTGCCCTGTCCTTGTCTAGGACAACCCTAGACAAGACTCTGAGCTCAAGATGCAGGCGGCCTGGGTTCAATCCCTGGTCAGGGAACCTAGATCAAACATGACACAACCTGGCACAGCCAAATATATAAATTTTTTTTTTTAATAAGAAGGAAAGCAGATTAGTGGTCACCTACAGCTTGAAAAGCAGGGGGAGCGGGTAGACTAGGGTGTGGGTTTTATTTTCAGGGAGTAAAACACTTTTTCATTGGGGCGATTGTAGCACATTTGGATTCTATTAAAACCATGGATTTCTACGTTAAAATGGTAACATTTGGGGGTTTTTAAATTGTATCTCCATTTGTTAAACACTGAAACAAACAAAAAATCCACTCTGGAGGAGATAGGCAGATAAACCTGTCCAAAGAGACACATCGATTTATTAGTTTCCAATGCTGTTAATATTGCAGTTTTGCTCTTTTATACATTATTTTCCTTCCCTCTTCTCACACCACNATGATTTCCAAGCCTGTCTCTTATACACATCTGATAGGCAGATCAACCTGTCCAAAGAGACACATCGATTTATTAGTTTCCAATGCTGTTAATATTGCAGTTTTGCTCTTTTATACATTATTTTCCTTCCCTCTTCTCACACCACCACAGCTACTCTCTTCTCTTCATTTCTGGGATGGGGATGTGACTTCATCATGATTAGACTGATTTCCTGATGCTGAATATTCACTGATGCTGGAAGGACCGATGCTAAAGCTTCAGTATTTTGGCCACCTGATGCAAAAAGCTGACTCAATGGCAAAAACCTTGATGCTGGAAAAGAAAGTCAAAAGAGAAGGGGGCAGCAGAGGGTGAGATGGTTAGAGAGCATCACCAACTCAGTAGACATAATTCTGGGCAAACTCCGACAGACAGTGAAGGACAGGGGAGCCTGGTGCACTGCAGTCCATGGGGTCACAGAGTCCGATACGACTTAGTGATTGAACAACTAAATCCTGGTGCTGAGATCAAGGCTGTGGCCTGCAGGGTTCTTAGGTGGAAACCAGAGCAACAAACTGGATGACTTAGGCAGAAGTGGGATTTACTGCAAAGACGGTTCAGAGCAGAGAGAACAGCGAGAGAGCCGAGGCACAGAAAATTTTGAGGTGGGGTGTGAAAATCAAAAAAATTCTCCTCTTAACCAGTCAGAGGATTCCAAACTAGGTTTCAAGCCTAGATTTCCAAGGTTAAAACAACCAACTTTTTAAACTGCAGGTTGAAACAACAGCAGAGATATCTTTTTTTAACATCTATTCTCCCTGGAAAGAGCACAAAAGAAGTCTGGAAAGACGGAGAAGAAAAACGTCATGAAGGCCGTCAGACTAGGGAGACTTAGCAGAACGACAACAGTGCCTTTGTCTCTGTGTTGACCATGTCTTCAGCGGTCTCAACAACCACAACGACCCTACGGAGCGCATCTCGCTAGACGGCTATCTCTGTGGAGTCCCACAGCCCACGTCCTAGCTGACCATGTGTCCCCTTGCTGAGTGTTCATCTGAATGAAACACAGAATAGCTCCTAGAGGGGTTAGCATGTCGGTCAATAAGAGAAGCCTTTTAGCAACCCGAAATGCAGGAGAGTGGGACAGAGTGGCAGTTGCTGCCATGTCCCTCTAATTTACTTTGTCATTAATTGCTTAAAGAAAAGTGTTTTTAAAAAATCTAGGGAANTTCTTGAAACAAGTATGGTTTTAGAAGTTACTGGTTTCAAATCAAAAAATTTTTTGGAAGGCAGCAGAAAACAGTTCTCCATTTTAGTGAGTCATGTACATTTTATTTCAATTCACCAGAAGTGTTTGTAAGAGAACAAAATCAGTTATGTTTTCATAGCAACTAGAATGTGAAATGTAAAAGTGAAAGTTGCTCAGTCATGTCCAACTCTGCGACCCCATGGATGTACAGTCCACGGAATTCTCCAGGCCAGAATACTGGAGTTGGTAGCTGTTCCCTTCTCCAGGGGATCTTCCCAATACAGGGATTGAACCCAGGTCTCCCGCATTGCAGGTGGATTCTTTACAATCTGAGCCCCCAGGGAAGCCTAAGAATACTGGATTGGGTAGCCTATCCCATCTCCAGCAGATGTTCCCCATCCAGGAATCAAACCGGGGTCCACTGCATTGCAGGCTCATCAGCTGAACTACCAGGGAAGCCCAACTAGAATGTAGGGATAATTTAAAACTTAGGAATTATTTTAAAGTCAATAATTATTGTCAATATGATGAGCACATACAATTTCTTATGATAGTTAATACAGATCAACAAAACTAACTTTAAAATGATTTTAAATTCTAGGTGAAAATCGACTTTTCTTAAATGGCTAATCCAATCTAGAACAGGTTAAAAGCTTCCATGATTTTGTACAACCTAGCAAATCACTCCTTGCCAAACATTCTTTTAACTAAAAAAAAAAAAAAAATTTAAAAAACACTTTATCACAAATTTCCCACCAGCTACTCATTTTTATACATTATTCCCCATATGATGTTTGCAATGCTGATCTGCAATTTGTGATCTTATTATCTTTCTCAATTAAAACCACTTTACCCAAGTGTTTCCTCTACCACCCCACATAATGCTCACTGCCTTTTCTGATCAAGATCTGTGATCGCTCATCTCAGTAGGCTTCCCTGGTGGCTCAGATGGTAAAGAATCTGCCTACCATGCAGGAGACCTGGGTTCTATCCTTGGGTCAGGAAGATCCCCTGGAGAAGGGGATGGCTATTCACTCCAGAGTGCTTCCCAGTGATAAGGAACCTACCTGCCAATGCAGGAGATGCAGAAGATGCAAGTTGGATCCCTGGGTGGGGAAGATCCCCTGGAGAAGGGAATGGCAACCCATTCCAGTATTCTTGCCTAGAGAATCCAATGGACAGAGGGGCCTAGAGGTCTATATTCTGTGGGGTTGCAAAGAGTCAGACATGACTGAGCATGTGTGTGCGTGTGCACACACACACACGCACACGCACACACACACACTGACACTCCAGTATTCTTGGCAGGAAAATTCCATGGACAGAGGAGCTTGGCAGGCTATGATCCATGGTGTCACAAAGAGTCAGACATGACTTGGGGACTCACAAACAAAGGAGCAAAATCTTGTCCTGATGGATGTTATCCATAGGATGGATTTAATTTTCAGTCCTTATCTGATTTGAGATTCCAGGAGTAACACACGTGGTGGATCACTGCCTTCTGGAAACAATGTCTTTACTTTCAGAATCCCACATGTTCTGAGCTACACTTGACTTTTCTCCTTGTCCTACATAGGAGGGGTCCCCTCCAGGGCATGGACCAGTACCTCCTGTCAGGCTAGCAGTGGCATTCAATTAGAAATACAGTGCACAATCAATGTAATGCACCTGAATCATCCTGGAATCACCCACACCACTCCTGATACAGGGAGAAATTGTCCTCCATGAAACCAGTCCCTGGTGCCAAGAAGGTTGGGGACCACTGCTGTATCGAGTATATAATCTCTCAGGAAATTAACTTCAAATTATATCCAGTTCTCCACATTTTACAACTTCTGAGCTCACCTGGATATCAACAGTTCTCAGTGTTTTTATAGCTAGTCCATTTGTTTACTGTGTCCAACTCTTTGGGACCCCATGGACTGTAGCCTGCCAGGTTCCTCTCTCCATGGAATTCGCTAGGCAAGAATACTGGAGTGGATTGCCATTACCTTATGTTTTCAATTATATATAAATTATTGCGGATTCTGACTCTGGCTTCTTTGTTTCCATATGAACAACATGAGTAACAATAACATATTAAAATAGCACAGCCTAATATGTGAGCTAGAGAATCTTCTAACCACTTCATATCTACTTCTCATGGCCAACATGAGAGGTAGACAGTATTATCACCATCAGTTTTGCAGATTAGGCCCTCTGTGACACAGAGAGTTTACGCAGTTGTTGGGTACAGACCATAAGGTCTATCTGAATTCTGGCATTTAGGTTCTAGGGTCCAAGTTCTTGATTACAACACACTGATCCTTATCTAATTCTCAATACATAGCATTTATGTAGGTAAGTGGGAGGCAGAAGACAGAACAAAATAGTAAGTAGGTGACTTTCTGATTATAAAATGTTTGAATGTAAATAGATCAATATCTAGCTTCCTGAAGGAGAATTCATCTCCTGTGTACACAAGTCAACACTGTTACTACAAACTGTATCTGCTGGGTGCTGGTCTCAATTGCAACATTGTCTTGATCACTAACTTCAAGATAGATATTTGAGGGCATAATATATGATGCTTCCTACCGTTTCCCATGGACGAAGTTCAGCATAACACAGCTTTTCCATGGCTGCATCAGGGAAAAGAAATTTGGATCCAAAAGTACATCCAAAATTCAAAATTAACAAGAGAGGCTTCCCAAAGACAGTTCCATTTCCAAATCAGTAAGTGGATGCCAAAGGAAGACCCAGCTGTTCTTCCCAGCTCTGCACCCCAGCAGCGACCATTCGATAGCAGTGAAAACACTGGGGCGACGCATGAAAAAAAGAAAACAAAGCCCTGAAAAGAACCACTGTTTCCTTTTTTGCTTTGCAAACCAAACAGACTACCAAATACAAGGCAAATAAAATCTATGTTTTAAACGTGCATTTTTGTTGTTGTTGTTGTTGTTGTTACCCTTTAGAAACCGCTTTCTGTAAAATTAGTGGCAGAGGAACAAAACAATTGTGTTCATGCAGGTGAAAATGAAGAGTGGAAATACTGAACTTGGGGCTCCCAATAGACTTTTGCCTGAAATAGCCTGACAAGATGTAACTATTTGAGTTATCCCTATTAACAGAAATTATTTCAAGGTGTCAGTTGGTAAGTACATTTTATACTTGATTATATTTGGTTGTTATTATTCAATAGCCTGCATGCTATAGATATAAACTGACTTTATTATCAATTTACTGCCCGTTTTTCATTGCTTTCTTACTGTCCAACCTTATGAAACAGTAATTCTATGCCTACTCATCATTTTCCTTACACCAGATTCCTCTTACGTACCCTTTGATTTACTGGATATCTCAACATTTTACCTAGCTTTTGGAACTCCTGCCGCTACTTTCTTTGTTCATTTTTTCCCTTTCTTCCTTCCTTCCTTTCCAGCATAGGGGACTGGAAAGCACATGGTCTTAGGGAGAGAACCAAATTCATTTCAAGGACTAACTCTGCCACTTTAGAGCTTAGAGAATGGGTATGATCTTCACAAGCTTTGGCACTCTCCTTATAAAAGGCCAATGCCTACTTCAGGGTTTTAGGATTTGCTGTGACAACCATGTGAGGGAAAATATATCAAGCCCCCAGGACCGGTCACAGAGCACCCCTCAGTACCTTCTCGTTCTGTTCTTTCTCGTCGTTGCTTTTCATGCAGCAGCATTGTCTTGGTTATCCTATTATGTTTGCCTTCGAGTTCCTTTCAGGGTTTATCTTCTATCTCCTCCAATAGTCACTCCAAATGGGCTCAGTGAATTTTCCTTAGAGTAAAATCTCATTATTCATCCATTTTGACCCATTAAAATGCCATCATTTTGAGTATACTTATTGTGAATTCTGGGCCTTTGTGATGGCTCAGTTGGTAAAGAATCTGCCTGCAATGCAGGAAACCCTGGTTTGATTCCTGGGTTGGCAAGATCCCTGGAGAAGGGACACGCTACCTATTCCAGTCTTCTTGGGCTTCCCTTGTGGCTCAGCTGGTAAAGAATCTGCCTGCAATGTGGGAGACCCAG
Source organism: Neotragus pygmaeus (assembly GCA_006410875.1). Lineage (NCBI taxonomy): Eukaryota > Metazoa > Chordata > Mammalia > Artiodactyla > Bovidae > Neotragus > Neotragus pygmaeus. Next base: position 248,780 of record SJYV01035832.1, read on the forward strand.
GCTTGATCCCTGGGTTGGGAAGATCTCCTGGAGAAGGAAAAGGCTACCCACTCCAGTAATCTGGCCTGGAGAATTCCATGGACTCTATAGTCCCTGGGATCGCAAAGAGTCAGACATGACTGAGCAACTTTCACACATTGTAAATTCTCATCAGAGGTGGCAAGAAGCTGGCTGAACAAGGAGTGGTCAGTACTAATAATATAATAAGGAATATTAAACACACATATAACACAAGCTATAAGGGAAATAAGTAAAACTATATGATAAAGAGTAATGGGTATTAAATTTATATTCAGATATAAAAGATAATATATGAGTCAGGTCTAGCTGGGACAGGAAAAACTTAAAGTACAAAGGTCCTACAAATGTAAAGAACTTGATAAGTCAAGCAGTGTAAATACAAGGCAAGAAGGAAGAGCTGAGTTTGGAGCCGCAGCTAGAAGGCAGATCGTAGAAGGTGTCATAAGNTCAGGTCTAGCTGGGACAGGAAAAACTTAAAGTACAAAGGTCCTACAAATGTAAAGAACTTGATAAGTCAAGCAGTGTAAATACAAGGCAAGAAGGAAGAGCTGAGTTTGGAGCCGCAGCTAGAAGGCAGATCGTAGAAGGTGTCATAAGCTATGGTAAGAAAGTTAGGGTTGAAACTCTGCAGGATTTCTTCTCAGGGAGTACCATGATATGATTTGTAAATGATCTCCCTGGCTACCCTCTGGAAAACTGAGTAGCTAAATGATTTGCTGTTGTTCAGGCTCTAAGCCCAGTCCAACTCAGCGACTCCATGGACCACAGCACACCAGACGTCCTTGTCCTTCACCGTCTCCCTGAGTTTGCTCAAACACACGTCCATTGAGTTGGTGATGCCATCCAACCATCTCAGACATAACAGATAAAAGGCTATAGAGTGGGTTTATAGACAGGGCACTGTTTATACCCTCAGTGCTTTAGCACATACGAGGTCCCCAAAGTGTATTAACAAATGAGTCAGAAAATAATGTGGGTTGAGTGCATGTGATTGTGTGTATGTGTGTCTATGGACATGTCCGGAAGTATGTTTACAATCTGCAGATAAGAATGAAGTCACATAGATGAGTAGCTTTTTATGGAAAACTGTGACCTTTCCCTTCTTTATAATTTCTCTCTCTCTCTCTTTTTTTTTTTATTTTATGATTCTCACAAAGTGGTGTTTGAATTTTTTGTGAAGGTCAAAACCAGGGTAATAAAAAAAGGCTGGGCTCTCGCCTTGCTCTGGGGGAGGACCAGTGGCTCAGCTGGCACCATGCCCACCGTGAGACGAAGCCCACTTATGAGCCCATAACCTCAGTGAAGAGTACGCACAAGGAGGGCAAACTTCTGCACTGACCCCTCAGAGAAGAGGATGTAATTCCTCTGTCAGCAGAAGCTGAATGATCATGGAAGAAAGTGCTCACTCTTTTCCTTGCTAAATCCTCTTTTGACTTTCTCTTTTGCATACCTCTTTTTTTTGTTTCTCAGTTTATATTAGGTTTGCCAAAAAGTTTCCATAACATCTTACAGAAAAACCCAAATGACCTTTCCAGCCAACTCAGGACATCTAAGGAATACACTTTGAATATGACTACAGTTCTGACTCATCACTTCATTCTAAAATTCTCTTTCCTTTACCTTGGTTATAGTTAATTTTTTCTAGCACTTGAATCTAATATTGACATTCAATCATTTGACCATCTAGATAATTATCTGCTGCCTAATCCCTAATGACAAACTCACATAGAGACACTGAACTTATGTTTGTGCCTGTTACTGATAAAAACAGCAGGAGCAAGCTATAGTGAACAAGACATGAGAGTGTATACATATTTAGAAAAGGAGAGTTTAGAGTCTTTTTAAAAAAGAAACAGTAATAAAACACGGTTCAGAATAGTGCAGAAGAGTATTTACAAAAACAGTCTCATTTTATGAGTTCTGACCACAGTAGAGAGGAACCAAAAGTGCCTCTCCATTGTGTGGAAGTGCAAAAATATCACAAAGAAACCAAATGTAAAAAAGGATGTGTCTAGGATTTTTCAAACTATATAAAATGAGAAAGGGTGGTGGGGGGAAGAAGGAAGAAGCTCACAGCAGTATAGTGCAAAGTGATAAAGAAAAGGGGCACTGAGCAGTCCTAACAGAACCTGTATGGATCACAGCAAACTGTGGAAAAAAGAGATGGGGAATACCAGGCCACCTGACGTGGCTCCTGAGAAATCTGTAGGCAAGTCAAGAAGCAACAGTTAGAAGTGGACATGGAACAACAGACTGGTTCAATATTGGGAAAGGAGTACGTCAAGGATGTATATTGTTACGCTGCTTATTTAATTTATATGCAGAGTACATCATGAGAAATGCTGGGCTGGATGAATCACAAGCTGGCATCAAGATTGCCGGGAGAAATATCAATAATCTCAGATATGCAGAAGACAACACCCTTATGGCAGAAAGTGGAGAANTATTTTCTGGCTGACTGTTGCTAGTGTATTCTTCAACTATTTGGTTTTCCTGAGACTGTTGTCTTTGGAAAAAAATTGTTTAGTGATTGCTTAGTACTCCTTTGCTATTATCTTATGGAAGGTATAAGTAAAAATAGGTGATAGAATGATTGTCATAGGTACTTATAAGGCTTGAGTTTGTTGACCTTATTTATTTCCTAATTTAATCCTAATCTAGATATTTTTATCTTATTGGTCTTTCTTAAAAAATACATTTTTCTGACTTTTCTCCCCTCTTTTTAAACTTCTCTACCCTTTGTCTCAGGTGTTCATGTCTTTCAGTTAAGATATTGAGTACGACGTTCACATTTCAAGATTATGAGTTTTAGGGTGACAATCTTCTTTGTTCTATTTTGTGGAATGTTACATCTGTATTAAATCAGTATTTCGTAAGGTTAATAACATGTAGAATTATAAAATTGGACATTTTGAACTAATTTATATATTTGGCTTGATAATTTCCAACAGTGGAGATTTTTCTGTTCAGTTGTAAATAATGGTTACAGTTACAGAATAGACTTTCATAGGAATATTATCACTGCTTAGTGTGTTATGATGCCAGTAAAGATGAATGAATGAAGAAGTCTCTCCTTTCCAATATTGAAAACATTCTCAGCTTTGTGACAGTGTTTTTGTCCTTAGCTTTATTGAGGTGTAAATAAAATATAGTATATAGAGAGTATAGTATAGTATATAGAGAGTAAAATTCACCTACTTTGGAGTTTTATGGATTTGTTTACTTTACGCAGTCATGTCACTACTCCCACAGTCAAGATACAGATGTTCCAGCATTCTGCAGGTGACCTTTGGCCTGAAGCAGCACCCTAGCATTTCATGATTTTTAGTGTATTTACAGAGTTGTGTAACCTTCACCACAATATTTTGGAATATTTTCATTACCCCAGAAAGAACTGTGTTCCCATTTCCAGACACTCTCTTTTCCCATCTTCAGCCCTTGCAACCATTGATCTGTCTAGATTGACCTTTTCTGGTACACAGAAGCATGTGATGTGTGTTTTTCTGTGTCTGACTTGTTTCCTTGAATATAAACATGGTCAGCTTTTGAGTTTTCATGATTTTTTTTTTTAATAGGNATCTTCAGCCCTTGCAACCACTGATCTGTCTAGATTGACCTTTTCTGGTACACAGAAGCATGTGATGTGTGTTTTTCTGTGTCTGACTTGTTTCCTTGAATATAAACATGGTCAGCTTTTGAGTTTTCATGATTTTTTTTTTTAATAGGGAATGACTGTACTAATGATGGGGTCAGCAGATGCTCTTCCTGAGGAACCCTCAGCTAAAACTGTCTTTGTAGAAGACATGACAGAAGAACAGTTAGCATCTGCTGTAAGACATGCCACGTTTTATATACCTGATTATCCCTTTCTAAGAAGTACAATTAGTAAAAAGTAGTATCTGTGCATTTTGAAGATTTAATTGACATCAGGATGCATGTTATCAGCAGTAAACCAGAGTTTTGTTTCTGAAATTGGCTCATGGGATCCTTTTCTAATTGAGCAATTCATTACAAAGTCATTAATATCTGTCATAAAGGCGACTGGCAGACAGTGCTGTTAAAGTGTTTACTGTTATTTTCTGGCAAAACAAGCTTAAAGAAGTTACACAGTTTAAATGCTGGGATATTTAAATTCTCAAAACCTTCCATGGTGAAAATACATACAGTTTATCCTTAATTTAAGAATGCAGTGTTGGTTTAGAAACTGGCCAACACATTCTTGTCAAATATTATTATTATTATTATTGTTTTTACTACCCAGCATTTGTATAGTACTGTTCGTTTTTTGGAAGTGTTTTCCTTTTTTTAAAATTCGTTTATTTTGGCTGTGCCTGGTCTTTTGGGGGTATGTGGGATCCAGGTCCCTGGCCAGGGATTGAACCTGGGTGTCCTGCATTGGGTGTGCAGAGTCTTAGCCACTGGACCACATGGGAAGTCTCCTTGAAATGTTTCAGTATATATTTTGTTACCCTCTTCTAGGGATAAACCTGCAGAAGAGGCAGCACTGATAAAATTCTTTATTTTCACGACGGGAATTAAAACACAAAATGATTGTCAGCATGATGCAAGTACAACTTTTTTTGTTAGGAAAATAAAACATTGTTGGTGTGGAATATAAATTGGTATGAGTTGGTAAACCATTTGCTTCAAAGTGCTTAATGATTTATATATGCCATGTCATTCTATAAAACTGATTTAATCCTTTTCCTTACCAGATGGAATTACCATGTGGATTGACAAACCTTGGTAATACTTGTTACATGAATGCTACAGTTCAGTGTATTCGTTCTGTGCCTGAACTCAAAGATGCCCTTAAAAGGTAAGACAGAAAAGAGATTGTTTTATATCTTTTTTGGGTAAAGAAGGTTCACATTTGGATGAATAGTATTCTTTTGCAGTTCTCTATATATTTCTTTAGCAGCTTAGTTGTGATATAATTCATTCATCAAAAATTCACCCTGTTCATGTGTTCAATTATATGGTCTTTATTACATTCACCAGAGTATGCAAGTATCCCACAGTCTAATTTCAGAATACATCCCCGCCTAGGAAAAAACCTCTCATACTTGCTTGTTATACCTTTCCCACCTCCAGCTCTAGGCAACCATTAGTATACTTTCTGTCCTACAGATTTGCTGATTCTGGACATTTCATATTAATGGGGTCACGCACTATATGGTCTTTTTGTGACTGGCTTCTTTTACTTAGCATACTGTTTTCTAGGTTTATCCATATTGTAGCATGTAAGGTCTACCCTGGTGGCTCAGATGGTAAAGAATCCTCCTGCTGTGCGGGAGACCTGGGTTCGATCCCTGGGTTGGGAAGATCCCCTGGAGGAGGGCATGGCAGCCCACTCCAGTATTCTTGCCTGGAGAATCCCATGGACAGAGGAGCCTGATGGACTACAGTCTGAGGGGTCGCAGAGTCGGACACTACTGAGCAACGAAGCACGCATAGCATGTATCAGTCCTTCACTGCTTTTAATGACTGAATAATATTCCACTATGGATATGCTATGTTTTGGCTATCCAGTCATAAGTTGGTGGACGTTCGGATTGTTTCCACGTTTTAGCTGGTATAAATGATGCTGCAGTGAACATGCAAGCGCAAGTTTTTATGCAGATGAGTTGTTTTCATTTTTCTTGGTTGTGAGCAGGTTGCTTGTTCACATGGCAACTCTGTCAAACAACATTTGAGAAACTGCCAAACTTTTCCAGAGTACCATTTTACATCCTGTCCAGCAATGCTCGAGAGCTCCCAGTTTCTTTGCTTCTGTGCTAGTCTTTTTAAACAATATTCAGGTTTATGAAACACGTTTTTAAAAGCTTCAGGCTGTTGTGTATAGTGCTGCTATAAACATTGGGGTGCATGTATCTTTTTGGATATAGTTTTGTCCAGATACGTGCTTAGGAGTGGGGTTGCTGGATCATATGGTAGCTCTGTTTTTAGTTTTCTAAGGAACCTTCATAAAGTTTTCCACAGTGACTGTACCTACTTACATTCCCATCAACAACGAGGAGGTTCCCTTTTCTCTACACTATCTCCAGCCTTTGTTTTATGTAGACTTTTTAATGATGGCCAGGACTGTTGTTAAGGTGGTACCTCATCGTAGCTTTGATCTGCACCTCTCTAATAATTAGAAAAGTTGAGCGTCTTTTCATGTGTCATCTATATGTCTTTGTAGAAATGTCTGTATAGGTTTTCTGCCCATTTTTGGATTGAGTTGGCTTTTTTTGGCTGTTAAGTTCAATGAGCTATTTGTATATTTTGGAAATTAATCCCTTGTCGATTGTGTCATTTGCAAATATTTTCTCCCATTCTTTTCATTTTGTTTATGGCTTTCTTGGCTGTGCAAAACCCAAGTTTGTTTTTAATAATTGAATTATATAGAAACATGTAGAAATGAATTATCCCAGGATGAACACATCCCTGTAACCAACATGGATCAACAGAATCCTGTTAGCACTCTGAAAATCGCCTCACCAATCTCTTCCAGTCCACGGCCCCCACCCATCTTTCCAAAGTTGTTGTATTCACCTGACCTCATAGAGTAATTTTAAACTCTGAACTCTGTATGAACAGAAACATTATATATTATTTGAGTCTGGCTATGTTTGGCTTTTCCATGTTGTGTGTGTGTGTTCATTTTTGTTCATGCCGTAGACTACACCATTGTATGCATATACTACCAAATAGTTATTCTTTTTTCTGTCGAACGTTTAAGTTGATCTGATCTATGATTAACTGGTAGTGAATATTTCACAAATGATCAAAAATAGTCAAGACATCCTCTTTTTGTAGGTGATAAAGTATAATAAGCATTAAGTGTATTACATTCAGATTGTGTATATCATTTTTTTATTTATTGACTTGACAGATTGGGGAAAGTACTCTATTGGTTCTTTTGTATGTAAACACTCTCAGTATTTTTATCTGTTAAAATATTTTTATCTGTTTTTATCTCACTACTCGTGTCCATTGTTCCTCTTCTTTAATTAATGGTTTTTCTTTGTAAAGTTCATTATGAATGTTGCTTGGCTGATTGGATAGTCTTACCTTGATTAGGAATTATATATTTTCTTGGCATTATGTTAACAGTTTTGGAGAGATGGTATTAAATTATCTGTGATCTTCCTATTTCCAGTTGTTAAAAAAATATTGATAATTCATTAATGCATCCTTTGTCATAAATGTCGAATCGTTACATCCTGTGTATGGCTATGTGTATGCTCGTGTATGCATGCTTAATTGTGTTTGACTTTTTGTGACCTTATGGACTGTAGCCCACCAGGTTCCTCTGTCCATGGAATTTTCCAGGCAAAAATACTGGAGCACATTGACATTTCCTTCTCTGGGGATCCCCCCGACCCAGGGATTGAACCTACATCTCTTAAGTCTGCTACATTGGCAGGCAGATCCTTTACCAGATGAGCCACCGGGAAAGCCCCTGTTACCCTGTAGCTAGATGTAAATTCATAACAGCAGCTCTTTGTGTAATGACATGGATCATTGATGTTATGGGATGCACTTGCTTTATGAGTACTTCATTTTAACTTCAGAAGTGCCCTTTAAAAGTGCTAAAGTGTCTGACAGGGAAACTGTTATGATTTTTAATTTTTTAATGAACATATATAATTTAGGGGACTTCCCTGGTGGCTCAGCAGTAAAAGAATCTGCCTGCTAATGCAGGGACATGGGTTTGATCCCTGGGTCGGGAAGATCCCCTGGAGAAGGAAATGGCAACCTGCTCCAGTATTCTTGCCTGGAGAATTGAATCCCATGGAAAGAGGAGCCTGGGGGGCTACAGTCCATGGGGTTGCAAAGAGTTGGACACAACTGAGTAACTAACACTTTCACGGATTATTGTATATTAAAAAATTAAGAGTATTTTAGTTGTTGGAGTTTCCAAAAGATCTAAACAAACAAGTGAAAAAAAACAAGACTCTTCAATTAAATATAATTTAACATTTTCTGTGACCTCTTTCATTCACTTATATAAGCACAGAGTTTTTGTTTTGTTTTAATTGAAGTATAATTTATATCTAGTGAAAGGTATGTATCTTAAGTGTTGGAGGTGAGCAATTTTGACAAATTCTCTATGACTCATTTTATAGTCAAATTAATGGAACATTGTTATCATCTCAGGTTGGTGTTTTATTGTACCTTTTCCTGGTCAGCTGCTCAGCTCTTCCCCATTGCCCAGTGTTTAATATTATCTGAATGAAATATTTTTTTAAGTAGATATGGTGGTTTGAATATTTCCTTGGGTGACCAGTCCTTTGTACTGCTGTAGATTAACTGAGATTCATAAAAATGAATTTAGAAATCAGAAACTCCTCCAATAGAGGAGCCTGACAGCCTACAGTCCATAGGGTCACAGTTAGTGCATGCGTGCACGCACACACACCTCATTTTATAGGTGAGGAAAATGACTTGAAATTTATTTTGTGTTTATAAGAAATTAGTGCTGAATGCAGGCTTATTGATTTCCATTTAATGTTTTTGATCCAAAGCTTTTTTCTTCATTTCTGAAATTATATCTTATTTTCTTTGTAATAATGGACATTAAATATGTACCTTTTTGTTATGCACAGTTTGTAGAAAATATTATAGATAAGACGGGAAAGAATGTAAAGTAGACTTCATTTACCTAAATTCTGCTTTTTCTTAGTCGTTTTTGTCCATATAATTCTTAGAGGAACCAAGACTGGAAGAGAAGTAAGAATGGTGGGGACAGCTCAGGGAACCTTACAGTAGAGGGTGTCAGCGTCCTCATGAGTTCTTTGAACTTGTTTCTTCCCGTCCGAGTTTCAGAATCTCTCTGACTCTGTCCTACTGCTCATAGGTATGCAGGCGCCTTGAGAGCTTCAGGAGAGATGGCATCAGCACAGTACATTACTGCAGGTCAGTATCTGTATATTCTACCAAAACCGTTTAATGAATACTTGCCTTCAAAATCAAAGAAGGCAAGTTAGTTTTAAAAGTGTTCAGGAAGTATTTTTAAGGATTTAAATATATTTCAGATTGCAGTATTCAGGAGTTCAGTACAAGGCAACCAAGTATAGGCTTAAAGGGAGGAGTGTTGGGAGTGGTTACCTGATGTCCTGATGATGGCTCATTTGTAAAAGTTAAGCCTGTTTGATTCCTGGGCAGAAGTTGTTTGTTCTCTGTACTGAAGGAATATACACTGCTTTGTTAGGAAGGCAAAGGCTGTCAAGGATAGAGAGATTTAGTGCACTAGCCAGAAGTTGTTTATAGCTAGTTATTGCATTATGAAGTCTTCTGATGAGTTCTTTAAGATTTAAAAACATTTTTTTTTCTTATTAGGGATCTAGCAATTTCAAAAGGAATAGATATACTTAAAAATAATTAATAAGCAGTTCTTTATTAATTGAGAATTTACAGTAACTTGTACTTATATTAACTATGTCACTATTTTACTAAGCAGGTATTTGCTTTGTTTTTAAGCCCTTAGAGATTTGTTTGATTCCATGGATAAAACTTCTTCTAGTATTCCACCAATTATTCTACTGCAATTTTTGCACATGGCTTTTCCACAGTTCGCAGAGAAGGGTGAACAAGGACAGTATCTTCAGCAGGTAATGAGGGCAAGGTTCCATGGTTTTCATTTTGTACATGTGAAACTTAGATGTCCTGTACTGACTGACTAAGCTCTATTTGGAAATACCAATGCCAGTCCCCTCTAGTTCACGCCACCATTGTCTCTTGCCTGGAGAGGTGCAGGAGTCCGGTGACTGACATCTTGCTTCTGCCCTCTGTGGTGCTTCTCCACCTAGCCCCCAGAGTCCTTTAAAGAATGTAAGATTATGTTGGTTCCCTTGTTTTCTGTCTCAGTCCTAAACAGTCTCCTGTCTGCCTGCCTTTCTGAGCTTGTCATATACCACTGTTCCCCTTGCAGTTCTCTCCAGATACACTGGCTTCCTTGCTATTTAAAAAAAGAGCTCTCCACATATCCTCTTTCTGTAGGGCCTTTGCTGTTTTTCCTTTGGCCGTCAGATGGGCGTGTGCCTCGCCTCCTCACCTCATTCAGGTCTCATGGCTCAAATGTCAAGGCATCAGAGAGGCTTTCCTTGACAGTCCTACTGAAATAGCACACTCCTCTTTCCCTAATCACTTCCTACTCCCATACTGCCTTTTTTTTTTCTTCACAGCCCTCTTTACTTGAATTTGTTCTATTTTGTTTATTTATGTCCCCCACTAGGACTTTTTTCTACTCTGTTGACTGCTATGTAGTCCTTGTATCTAGGATGGTGTTTAGCATAATGAGTTCACTAAACATCTCTTGAATGAATAAACAAACTTCTGGAATGCTTCGTTGTTTTGAAGGTCATAAAATATTTAATTTGGTTTAATATTTAAAACAACTTTCTTCCCCTTCCCTAAGGAAACAGTAATTATTTTGGAAGTATTTTGTAAATCAGACACTGTATCCTCCAGGATTACTTACTGTGTCACTTTTTAAATTACAGGATGCTAATGAGTGTTGGGTACAAATGATGCGAGTATTACAGCAGAAATTGGAAGCTATAGAGGATGATACTGTTAAAGAGGTAATTGAAATATATTTGTGTAGGCTTTGAGTTTCCATTCCATCCCACCCTAAAAGTCTTGAAATAAGTTCATCTTAATAGATAGACATGTCCTTGAATACTTGAGAAAATTAATCTGTAGTTGGAATTTGACTGCTTGCATTTGACGCTTGAATTCAGTGTATTATTTACTGAATTTAATCCATTACACTTAACTGAGCATCTGTAGTTTTTTGGTAATATTTTTTGATCAGTAGAAATGTTTTGCAGACAGGAATTACGTTAAAAAAAACTTAAATATGCATTACTAAACTGGATTGTGTGGGAGGTGATGTACATTAATATCTGTGTGAAGTAAAATTGGAATTTTTATTTCATCTAAATTTTTGCAGACAGATTCTTCATCTGCATCAGCAGTGACACCTTCTAAAAAGAAAAGTTTAATTGATCAGTTCTTTGGAGTTGAATTTGAGACGACGTATCCTTATGAGCCAAGATTCATATAAACTATAATTATAACTTACTGAATATGAATTGGTATAAATAGTATTGTTGACNCTGCATCAGCAGTGACACCTTCTAAAAAGAAAAGTTTAATTGATCAGTTCTTTGGAGTTGAATTTGAGACGACGTATCCTTATGAGCCAAGATTCATATAAACTATAATTATAACTTACTGAATATGAATTGGTATAAATAGTATTGTTGACTGGAGTGGTGGATGGGATACGAAGGGAAATTCTTTAGAGGTTTTTATGGTTAAAAAATATGGAAATTAGGAATTTGAAAAAATACCCATTGGAGTGATCTTTTTGAAGTTTTTAGGTAAATGGACTCTTTAAGCACATTGATTATTTTTTCCTAAGAATATCTTCAGTAGAATGCCTCATTAATTCACCTCACAGAGAATTAATTTTTAATTGTATGAAATGGGATAAATCAGCAAAATTACATACATGAAATGGAAGCAATTAATAAAACATGAATTTAGGAGAGCAGCATTTTCTAGATCATGGGTAGATTTATCTTTGAGTTATTAAGACTGTTTTAAGACTATATAAATACCAAGTTATTTGCTGAGAGTTTATCCTATTTTACACATTCATTAATCCATATTGTTGGTAAGTGAATGAGCATTTTTAAGTATTGAGATGAATCTCTGCTGGGAGACTGAAATATTTTAAATACCAGTGAATGATGTTGTTAATTTTAAAAGCATTGGGATAACTTATTTTGTTAGAGATTATGTAGCAAATTGAACGGTTGTTGGCATATTCCTTAACTTACTTTGCACAGCATGAAATGTACAGAATCTGAAGAAGAAGAAGTCACTAAAGGAAAGGAAAGTCAGCTTCAGCTTAGCTGTTTCATTAATCAAGAAGTCAAGTATCTTTTTACAGGACTTAAGTTGGTAAGGACAATTACAGTTTATCCACATGGTTTGTGGATTCTTTTATTTGCAAATACACCTACTTGCTAACTTTTATTTGTAACCCCAGTACTCATGGTTCTTTCATGGTCACCTGTAGACATGCACAAGGTGGCAAACATTCTGAGATGTGTGACTCACACTGTCTCACCTGAGGTCCTCTGCCTTCTTGTTTCAGTGGAAACTAGTGTGCGTCTTGCAGTCATTTCAGTGCCACGTTTCTTGAATTTTTGTGCTTTTGTAGGCAATCTTGCTGTGGATAGTGGCCTTCTGGCATGCTGCTGAAGTGCTGTCTGGTGTCCTAAGCTCAGGAAGATGGTGATGGCCTTAAGGAGAGAATAACGTTGGTTAGATCAGCTTCATTCAGGGTTGAGTTACAGTGTACTTGGCTGTGAGTTCAGTGTTATTGTGTCAACAGTGAGTGCTAAGGTGTCATTACACAGCAGAAAGACTCATAAAACAAGGCTGTATATTGATGGGTTGACAAAAACGTTATGACCTCAACGGAGGCCTCGAGGGGCATCGTAATGAGGATGTATTAATACTGGCGAGATAGACACGGGATTGGCCCGTGCAGGTGAGGGCCTGTAGACATTCTGCCGTTGCACTAGGATTGTAGCTGAGGCCCTAGAATCTAAGTGACTGTTGGTTTGTGGCAAAGCCAGACCTAAAACTTGCTTCTCTCACTCTTCAGTTAGTTCTGTCTCCCCACTGCCATACTAAAGAACCTATTCTAGTGGGCACATTGGTAAAATAGAACAATTTTGCTTGCCTGTCATTTATTTGATAGTTTGGGGGAATATGTATATTTCTCTTAATTTTTCTTTTTTTTAAACTCTGGCTGCACCGTGCGGCTTATGGGATCTTAGTTCTCCCACTAGGAATTGAACTCATGCCCCCTTGACAATGAAAGCTGAGTCCTATGCACTGCACCACCAGGGAATTCCTCAGTATTCCTAAGTAGGTACATCTTTTGAAGGATAGGCAGTGAATTGGGGCAAGTTTCATGGCATCAAAATGTTAATTGGAGAGTGTGGGATAGAATGTTTTGACAAGGACTTTCCGGGTTATTTTCTTAATAATTTTATAAAATTCAGTGAAAGCTAAGTATTCCTGGAACATCTTAATGATGGCGGATTGATGATAATAATACATAGTTAACCTGATCAGTAAGCTCTAGTACACGGGGATGCAAAGAGTTGGACATAACTGAGCACATGTTAAAAATTTTACAAAGTGCCAGATATGCTTTCATGTTTTCATGAGGTGTTAACATTAATTGTCTTGGTATTTTTAGTTGCTTTGTCATCATTGGTTTCATCCTTGAGTAATTTTGCTCCACATTTCTTTATCTCTTCATTGCTGAGTAAACTTGGTTAAATGTTAAAAATCTACTCCATAGTGATTCCTTTTGTAATGTGATTGGTAAGTTTTAAAAATCAAACCTGGAACAATTTTTATGTGAGTATAAGACAATTCTTGCTGCTGTTGCTGCTTAGTCACTGACTTGTGTCTGACTCTTTGCAACCATGTGGACTGTAGCCTGTGAGGCTTCCCTGTCCATGGGGTTTTCCAAGCATATGGCAGCGGGTTGCCAGTTCCTACTCCAGGGGATCTTCCTGACTCAGGGATCAAACGTGAGTCTCTGGCGTCTCTGCATTGGCAGGTAAATTCTTTACCACTGCCGCCACCTGGGAAGCCCCCAACATGCTTACTGAGCATAGACTATGTACCAAATAGTTCTCCAAGTTTTCTTCATGTATTAACTCGTGTAATTCTGACACCAGCACTGCAACGAAGTGCTGTCACTACCAGTACAGATGATGCCCAGAGGGAGACCTGCGTTGCTCAGTGTCACCCAGGCTGTAAGGATGGAAAGGCAGACACTGGTTAGAAGATGCAAGGGCTGAAGGCTTTCCCACATCTGTTACATTAACAGGTTTTCTGTGTTGTGACTTTTCTCAAATTTAACAATAATTGGTTGGTTCTGGAAGGCTTAGCTACATAAAACATAAAGAACAAGAGTTACTTACATTCTGTTTCTTTTCCTCTAATAGAAATATTCTGACGATCCGTAAGTAGAATACCATGAAAGGTTTCCTTATATTGCTTAAAACACAGTAGAAACTCTCAGAATCTGAGCATTTGGATCATAAATTAAAAGACTCAAATATGATTTACATTCTGAAGAGTTCATGCAAATAAAGACAAATTATTTTCATACCTTTTAAGAACTAAACCATATCTAAAAGCCTTCTTACTTGTCTTCATTCACAGTATTTCTCAGGGATATAAATCTGTTGGCATCAGTTCAGTTCAGTTCAGTTACTCAATCGTGTCTGACTCTTTGTGACCCCATGAATCGCAGCACGCCAGGCCTCCCTGTCCATCACCAACTCCTGGAGTTCACTTACACTCATGTCCATCGAGTCCATGATGCCATCCAGCCNTTTATCTTTACTCTGTGTTCAGTATTCACTTTATATTGTTAATCTGTTAGTAATAATGGGTGAATCTATATTTGGCATATATACAAATCCTACATGTATTGGTAAAGCCCTTAAAGTTTTAGATATATTTTAGCATAAGGAAAAGGACTCTAGCTATGCTGAATAGGTCCTTTATGATGGAATGAACATAATATTTCCTTTTCCTCTAAAATCTTCAGCTTACATTCTTTTAAAATTTATTTTCTCAAATCATTTCACATAACATCTTGCCTTCTAAAATTTAGTGTATTTTATTATTTTCTTTGTAAGACATGACATTATCTCCATTTCTTAAAATGGATTGGTATTACAGAATCAATATTCCTTTATTGCCCACTGTGACAACTAAAGTTGTATCTTTTAATAAGTGCTAATGGTATGCCTGTAACTGTTAAAATTATAACCTTAGCAACTTTATATTTAATAAATTATATATTTTAAAATTCAGAGAAGGCACAGCTGAATTACATGTTTTCTTGAAAAGGAAACATATTTCCTGGTAACTAGAAATATTTCCAGTGTGATATTACATACCAAATCTTAAATTCTTCTACAGGTTTTGTGTGTGTATTAAAAGCAATTTTTAAAATTAAACTTTGAGATAATTGTAGAATCACATGCAGTTGTAAGAAATAATAGAGTTCCTCGTTTCTCCTAGTGGTAACAGCTCACAAAACTATATATAATATAATGTCTTAACTGGAATGTGGACATTGATACGGTCTCGATGCAGTACATTTTTCTTATCACAAAGATCTCTCTTGCTGCCCTTTTGTAGCCAAGTCCACTTTTCCTGCTACCCCCTTCATTCTTATCAGCAGTGTCTTGCCAATCTATTTTCTTTGAATTATTGCCAAAATTTGGTAGTGCCACTATTATTTTAGCCATTTGTGTAGGTTTGCAGTGGTGCTTGATGTGGCCGGAAGGCTGATGATGTTGAGCACGTCTTCATGTGTTTCTTTGGCATCTGTCTATGTGCCCTCTTTGATATTTCTTTATATTTTCTGTGTGTGTATGTGTTAGTTGCTCAGTTGTGTCCAACTCTTTGTGACCCTATGAACGGTAGCCCCCCAGGCTCCTGTCCATGGAATTCTCCAGGCAAGAATTCTGGAGTGGGTTGCCAGTCCCTTCCCCAGGGGAATCTTCCTGACCCAGGGGTTGAACCCGGGTCTCCTGAATTGCAGGTAGATTCTTTACAATCTGAGCCACCAGGAAAAGGAAAGCCCCTTGTTTTTCTACCCACTTGCCATTTGGTCGTTTACTCTTGAATTTTGGGAGTTCTTTATATTCTAATCCTATGTCAGATACATGGTTTCTGAATATTTTCTCCCCGCCTGTAGCTTCATCTTTTCATCCTATTAACAGGGTCTTTTGAAGAGGAAAATTTTAAAAATTTTGTTATAATTCTGTTTTTTTCTTCAGTTACTCTTGCTTTTAGTGTGACATCTAAGAAGCCATTAGCTTGTCACAGGCTATGAAAGTTTATGCGTACGTTTTCTTCTAAGGTTTTCATAGTTCCTCCGGTTAGGCTTGTTGATTCATTCTGGGTTAATTTTTGTATGTGAGATGAGGTATACGTCCAAATCCTATTGCATGTGAATATTCAGTTGTCCCAGCACTACTTGTTGAAAAGACTATTCTCTTCCCATTGAAAGGTCTTTGCATCCTTGTAGTGAATCAGTTGACTATAGATGTGCGTGTATTTCTGGACCCTCAGTTTTTTCTGTTGGTATGCCTGTCCTTAGGCCAATACTGCAGTCTTTTTTTTTTTTTATGATTTTTGTTTTGCTCCGAGTCGAGGTCCCTGAATAAATTGGGAGAACAAGTCATCCACGGCAATGCAAAAGCACGAAGAGGTTTATTGCTTGCTCGAGCAAGGGTACCTTGCCATATCCAACGCAGTAGTATGGAGCAAGAGCCCCGAGCCCTGAATTACAGCAGTATTTATAGGCTTAGAACAAAGATAGGGAGTTAGCAAGGGCGGATTGGTTGCAGGGGTTTCTTGGCATTTACTAACTGGCTAGATTTTGCGCATGCGGGCACTTTTCGTATTATCTGGGCTAGTTCTAACCAGGCTACAAGGAAAATGCTGACTGGCTGAGTCTCAAGGTCGGGGGGATGATGATCTCAGCTCCTTCTGGGCAGTGACCCAGCTTTTCTTGTGATTGTAGCTCTGGCCTACTTTAGTTATGGCTTCTGTCAGGTCTCAACAATTTTATTTAGTTTTGACTGTGCTGTTTGTTGCTCCCTGGACTTTTCTTTAGTTATGGCAAGTGGGAGCTTCTCTCCAGGTGTGGTGTACAGGCTTCTCGTTGCAATGGCTTCTTTCCTGGCAGAGCACATGGCCTCAGTAGTTGCAGCTCAAGGGCTCAGTAGTTACAGTGAATGGACTTAGTTGCTTAGCATCATGTAGGGTCTTCCCAGGCCAGAGATCGAATCCATGTGCCCTGCACTGCCAGGTGAATTCTTGACCACTAAGCCACCAGGGAAGCCCAGTACTAGTCTTGATTGCTGTGGTTTTGTAGTAAGGATTATAGCAAAGTATGAAACTTCCAACTTTGTTCTTCAAGATTGTTTTGACTTTTCTGAGTCCCTTTTATTTCCATATTTATTTCTGGATGAGCTTGTCCATTTCTTCAAAAACAACTGGAATTTTGATGGAGATTGCATTGAATCTGTAGATCAATTTGGGGAGTATTTCCAATAGTATTAAGCTTTAGAATCCTTGAACTTACTGTATCTTTTGATTTATGTAAGTCATTAAGTTTTAATTTTCAGTGTACATTTCTTGTACTTTAAATTTATTTGTAACTATTTTATTATTTTGATGTCTTTGTAAATGGCATACTTTTTCCAATTCATTTTTGCATTCGCCAATTGATTTTTGTATATTGCTCTATATCTTCTACTTTGTTGAAACAGTTTTATTCACTTTTTTTTTCTCTTATTTTTTTGAGAGATTGTGTATAGAATTGATGTTGTCTCTCAAATGTTTGGTAGAATTGTGTTGGTCTGATAATCTTAACGTGGGGAGTTTTTTTTCAGGAGTTTTTAAATTAAAAATTCAACTTTAGTTACGGGCTATACAAGTAATTTATATCATATTTGGTTTGTGGAGTTGTTCCATTTCATCTAGCTTGTCAGTTTTACATGTGTAGAGTTGTTCCTGTTATTCAGGTGTTTGCAGGGTGTGTAGTGCTATCCTGTTACATTCCTGATATTGGTAATTTGTGTCTTTTTTTTCTTTTGTCGGTCTTCTTAGAGGATTGTCATTTTTTTTTTCCTGTTTTTCTGCATCTAATTTGATTGATTTCTACTTTTATTATTTCCTTTCTTCTGCTTGCTTTGGGTTTATTTTCCTTCTCTTTTTCTAGGTCCTTAAGTTGTGGGAACTTTGATTTTTTTATTTCAGACTTCCTGTTTTCAAATAATAGTGGTGTAAATTTCCCTCCTGGCAGTGCTTTCAAATTGTGCCTACAAATTATTGTATTGCATTTCTATTTTCATTGTACATAAATTTCCCTTGAGACTTCCCTTTGACCTTGAGTCATTCAGAAGTGTCTTGTTTAGTTTACATGTGTTTGGAAAATTTCCTGTTACTTTTTACTGATTCTGGTTTGAGTCCATTGTGAGAAAACACATGTGGGTGATTTAAATTCCGTTAAAGTTGTTGGGGTTTGCTTTGTGGCTCAGGATGTGATCTGTCTTGGTATCTATTCCCTGGGCACTTGAACATATATTTTACTGTTGTTGAGAGAAGTATTTTGTGATGTTGATTAGATCCAGTTGGTTGATGGTGGTGTTGGATTTTCCTGTAACCTTGCTGTTTTCTGTCTAGTTGTTCCATCAGTTGTTGAGGAGTGGTGAAGTCTTCCAAGTAAAATTGTGGGTTTGTATGTTTCACCATTCGGTTCTATTAGCTTTGGCTTTTCATGTTTTCTGTTATTTGGTGTGTACACACTTGGGATGGCTGTCTTCTCTGTGGAATGATTCTTTTATTATGTAGTGTCCCTTTTTCTGTTCCTGGTAATTCTCTTCATTCTCAAGTCTGCTTTGTTTGATGTTAATTTTTCCATTTCTACTTTTGTTAGTATTTGCATGATACATCTTTTTCCATTCATTTACTTTAAATTTGCCCATATTATATTTGAAGGTAGTTTCCTATATTTTGCCTTCTGTTCTGCTTTTCATTTCTCTTGTTTCTGTACTTGTCGGTTATGTGAACATTTTTTAGAATTCTAATTTGGTTTACATATAATGTTTTTCTAATTTATTTCGTTGTGTGGCTTTTTTTGTAGTTGCTCTAGGTGTTTAATAACTATATAAAGGAGTGGTTGACCTAATTGCCTTTTTGTTGTAAGATACTTTGGCTTCTTGTCACTTTAGCTGTCACTTAAACTGCTGGCATTGTCTTCATTATCATCATAGATTTTAAAGAACTTTGTGTCCATATGCCTAAACGAGTTGTTTGAATTTGTATTACACACTGAAATGGGTTGAGGCAAGGGAGTTCCCACCAAAGATTCTTGTCTAAAGTTGTGAATCTTTATAATTTAGGTAAATACTTGCTGAATTAAATAGGTCATTTGGACTGAAGTGGCAGGTGGCCATGGGCCATGGCTTAATAGATTTAATATAAGTTGCTGTAATTCTGTTTTTGTGAGGCAGCTGTTATCCTCACCTACATGGTTTGATAGTGTGGGCAAAGCGGCAGAAATGACTTTTTTTTCTACCCTAAAACAGTGTTTATTTGGACTCTGTTCACTGATGTGCTCTCGGTTTAGTGGTTTGAAGTTGGTCCTGTAATCAGGATCTGCTGCTCTACCTATGAGATTGTATATTGTTCAAAAGTAGGACTTTGGGATTTACAGTTTGATGCTAACTGTTGTTGCTGCTGTCGTGTCTGACTCTGTGACCCCCATGGACTGCAGCGTGCCAGGCTTCCCTGTCCATCACCATCTCCCAGAGCTTGCCCAGACCCATTCATTGAGTTCGTGACGCTGTCCAACTGTCTCATCCTCTGTCATCCTCTTCTCCTTCTGCCTTCAATCTTTGCTAGCATCAATGTCTTTTCTAATGGGTCGGCTCTTCAGATCAGGTGGCTAAAATATTGTTAATTGTAGTTATATCATTTTAGCATTGTGTAAGGGAGATCATATTTTTCCTTTGTTTTGCCTTGGTGATTTGTATTATAGATAATAAATGTTTGTGGAGATATATACTCAAAAGAATATAAATTTTAATTCCAGTACCATGGAAATTAAAAAAAAATTTTTCCCCTCAGGGTGACAAAAACAGTAGTCCCCAAAAAGAAGTTAAGTATGAACCCTTTTCTTTTGCTGATGGTAAGTGAAATCTTCATTTCAATTGAGTTTCACTGTGTGTAGGCTTTTTAAAAATTTACTGTCTTGCCACATAATCTGTTTCTTTCAGATACCAAGCTTAAAAAAAGTTGTTTCTTAAAGTATAATTTGCCTTAGTATGAGACAGTAAAAAATTCACTTTCCAATGAATATACGTTCTGTAAATGATAGCATACTTATCTTTCATGAAGCTTTAAGTGCACCATAGTCTCTTTAACTGGATTTTAATAATAAGGTAGTATTCTGTAGGCTAAACTTAAGTTGTTCTTCCTTGTTACTTGAGAAAGCACGTATCTGTTCATCTCTAGTTTTACTGGATTTATGTCTTTCTTTAGACATTGGCTCCAATAATTGCGGATACTATGATTTACAAGCAGTGCTAACGCATCAGGGAAGGTCTAGTTCTTCTGGCCATTATGTATCATGGGTGAAAAGGAAACCAGGTAAAGATTCTGGGGTGTTTTTTTTTCCAATTGTTGCATACTGTTTTGACAAGTTTAAATTTTTTAGCACATTTATTCTGAAAAGTTTTTGATCTCAGAACCTCTTTTACATTCTTTAATTATTGAGGATTCTGAAGAACTTTTGTTTATAAGNGTAAAGATTCTGGGGTGTTTTTTTTTCCAATTGTTGCATACTGTTTTGACAAGTTTAAATTTTTTAGCACATTTATTCTGAAAAGTTTTTGATCTCAGAACCTCTTTTACATTCTTTAATTATTGAGGATTCTGAAGAACTTTTGTTTATAAGAATTGTATCTTCAGTATATTTACTAAAATAGAAAACTGAGAAATTCATTTTAGGCTGCCATTAATGAAGTCTCATTACATATTAACATAATTTTTTACAGATTAGTTGTTTAAAAAATATATTCTTTTTCACCACGCTGGGTCTTTGTTGCTGTTCAGGCGGGCTTCTCGTTACAGTGGCTTAAGACAGGCTGCAGAGCACATGGGCATGGTCGCCCCACAGCACGTGGAATCTCCCCTAACTAGGGATCAAACCCATGCCCCCTGCATTGGCAGGCAGATTCTTAACCACTGGACCACCAGGGAAGTCCAACTAACATTTTAAAAATAACAATCTTTTCCAAAACAGAAAAATATTTAATGGCGTTGATTTATATTTTTGTGAGTTTGTCGGGCTGAACAGGAGGCAGCTGGATTCTGTTTCTGCTTCTGTGTTCTGCTGCTTTATCACACACTGTGTAACCTCTGGAGAGTTCCAAAGCACTCTTCAGAGAATGGTGGGGGTGGGGAGGCAGATGCTTTAGAAGTGTTATGAAAATAATTGTAATCTTCATGGAAACCCCACAAAGATCTTGAACGTGCATAGTCCCTGGACCACACTTTGAGAACTGTTGGTATGGCAGATGGAATACTACTGTGCCTAAAACTCCTCAGTACCTTTTTTTGCAATGGAACTCTGAAAAAGTCATCTGTGAGATAAATTTTGTGTTTCTGTCTCACACTTTAGATGAATGGATCAAGTTTGATGACGATAAGGTCAGCATNTGCAACAGGATGTGTCGACGGAAGTTACTGTCACTCAGCTGTAAATCCATCAACTACTCAAAAAACAAGCACAACACAGAACAGCACATTAAATTCAAACTCTGCCTAAAGATACAGGTGATGCCTACAGAAATGGAAGATTTCAACTCAAGAAACATGCAGAGAACTCAATGTAGGTAAGCCCACACAAACCCCAGGAGAGTGTAGTAAAGGCTTCATTTAGAATTCTTAACCAGTTATGCCATGAGATTTATGTCGGTCATTAACAATGTTCTATCTGTGGTCCTGAGCTGAGAACAAAAGGAGACATAAAAAACATAAAGGCAAGAAAGATGACATATAAACAGTGGCCAAAGGAGGGTCACCGTGGATAAACAGTGCCAAGAGATGCAGCTCTCTGTAGCCCTAAAACTGCCCGCATCACTCGTGAATAAAATGGACTGCTGTATTTTAGAGAAAATCATCACACCTGTATTATCACAGGATCTCAATGAGAAAGGACTTGAAAGTCATTTGAGGAAGCTCTTCAACAACACCGCCACCTAGTGGTCGCCCTGTAGGATGACCTCAGATGGCATCCTCTGATCAGTCCCTGGAGGCTGAGGGCAAGCTGCTGCTCTGTCCTCCGCCGCCGCAGTGTCTGCCTCACCGTCACTCTGTTCACGACGGACCTCCTACACACCTGCCCATGCTGTCCTGCCCCCAAGACCTAAAGCAACAATGGGAGGTTGCCGTCTTCTACAGGAATAACCAGTGAGACTCCTGACAGCCCCTGGAACCCGTCGCCAGCTCCAGGTCCCAAGTTCCTTGGACGATGCTTCCATTTACTAACCCAGCAGCTGGGCTACACCATCTCCTGGCACCCTCTCGCATTCTGACCTAAAGATGAGAACAGTCACTAGCTGGGGCCTGAGGCAGGTGTGCAGAAGCTCAGTCATGTGAGCAGATGAAGCAGGCACTGCCGGCAGGGGATGGACAGAGCAAGAGAGCCATCCTGGGGACCCGGTCACGTGGTGGCCAGCAGTCATTAGCCATATTACTCACCAGCCACTTCTCCAGGGCCGGCTCTTGTTCAAGCAAGCCCCATGTCTTTCCTGTTATCATATTAACCATCCCTAACCAGGAAGCTGAACGGCATGCGCCCAGCCTTCCCTTCCTCCAGTGCTGGACGGCTCTGTATCTCCACCCGGGCTCTCAGTTCCCTGACCTCAACTCCACTGACCGCCACCGCCCCTTCTACTTGGTTCCCCACTACCACGGCCCCAGCCGGGCCTGGCCGTCACTCAGTCACCCCAGCTCTGAAATCTTTACTCACGAGCTCCTACCCCTCCTGGTCTGCCACTCAAGTGCCCAATGTACTTAATATTTGGACTTTACTGAGAACGTATGTTCCTTGAACCCTTACTTTCTGCATATCTCTAAGTCTCACCCTGTTTTTACTCTAACCCTAGTTTAGTCTACACAAAGGGTCAGGAAACGTTTCCTTACAGTGCCAGAGTAAATACTTTAGGTTATCTGAGTCAAGAGGTATGTAATGGAGAGTATGCAGGTACTTAATATAAACATGTAAAATGTTAAAAAACAAGCAGGAAGTGGGCCAGATGTGGCCTGTGAGCTGTAGTCAAGGGACCCCTACCCTAGACCACATGGGCTAGCTCTTCAGTCACCTTGCCAACTTCTTTCATACCTTCGTCCCATACTTCTATCACATCTACCAGGCAAAAGGGCAACTTGGATCAAACCATCTGTTGGTCAACTTATCTATCCTAACACTGAGGCTCCCCATCGAGGCTGCAGGTAGAGCTGCTTCAAAGAAAATACAAATCTCACAGCCATGCAGGTGGAACCACCTCTGTGCTACTGTCTCCAGTTTAGAAGTCTCCCTGATCTCTAATCAGCATCTTCACTCTCCAAGGCTTCTCCACAGTGACTATTTCAACCCCTGCATTTAGCAGAATACTACTTGCTACCCAGCCCTCTTGCTCCCAGTGGGTAACCACCTCTAACTTCAACGAGGAGGAAAAGCTCATTAAACCGGATGTTTCCACTGCACCCACATCCTCGTTTGCCTCGTTCCTCGGCCACAACATCACCGCTGAAGCTGATCCTTCTATCTGGATGTCCCATCATTAACTACCCTGGTGCTTGCCTTCAACCCTTACTTCTTTCCCGCTGAGCGTTTAATAACTTGTCTCAAAAAGATCCCACAGCCTCACCTTCTCCTCCCTGAAGAGCAAAGCTTCTTTAGAGAACTGACTACATTCAATGCTCCCATCCAGTCCTCAGCCTGCCACAATCCGTGGGGCACTGCGTCACCAACCCACGGGAAATGTTTTCGTTAAGATCACCAATGACTTACTTGTTACATCCAGTGAACACTCTTCATAGTCCTCATCCTGCCTGATATGTTCCACTTCCAAGAAGTCACATCTTTCTAGTTTTCCTCCAATTCTCAATCTTCTTCCTCTCCTCTCCTTTCTTTCTCCCTCAAATGCTGATTTTCTTCAGGATTTGGTTTGATGCATTTTTCTCCTTCTAGTCTACACTCTCTTTTAAAATTACCACATATAAGCTGCTAACCAAACTATATACCATATCTATACTTTCATCTCGCTCAGCTCCAGATCTGTGTCCTCCAGAAGCTACTTCACATCTCATCTGAATGTCCCACTGACAATCGATCAGATTTTCCATCCAAATAAAACACACCAGTTTCCCCAACAAAGCCTACTTTTCTCCAGTGTTGGCTAATTCACGGAGAGGCTCCACCACTCACCTATTTGCCTAAACTACTCCAGGAAGACTTCCTGGAAAAAGCAGCAACCATGAACCACGGGAGCAAACCTAAAGTTGGAGCACATGTATATGAGAAGGAAGAAAAAGGAGGAACAGACGGAGGCAAGGCCCTGAGAAGTTCAGTCTGGAACTCCTGGCTTGAAGAAACAGGCACTGTTTACGA
Organism: Neotragus pygmaeus; assembly: GCA_006410875.1. Taxonomy (NCBI): domain Eukaryota; kingdom Metazoa; phylum Chordata; class Mammalia; order Artiodactyla; family Bovidae; genus Neotragus; species Neotragus pygmaeus. Next base: position 273,105 of record SJYV01035832.1, read on the forward strand.
ACTTTTCATCTACCTTGAGCTTTAAAGAAATCATCTTTTCCACATTTACTTTTTATGTTGGATGATAATTTTTTTTTAAATAAAAACAACGGATTGAAAACAGGAGTCAACAAGACATTGAATCAGATGGGAAAGACTAGTTTGATCATTTAAAGTAACTGCTTCACACTATCCTTAAGAAAACAAGGCCTCAACAAGCTAAAATGACCCCTGCAATGACCCACATAGCAGTTAGTAAGAGGTAAAACTGAAACACTCAATTGTATTCTTTCTTCCACAATATACATTTTCTAGTTCTACTTTTCTTCAGTTATTTTAAAAGTTACACATTTACACGATGCAATGGGTCAAATATTTTTTTGTTGTCTTTGTTTTGTGAATAAAGGGCCATTTATTGTCCTTAGTTTTTACTGCACCTCTTAGGCTCAGGCCTCAGCCTTCCTGATTATTATCCTAAACCTAAAAAGGTTCAGCCCACTCTTAGCTATCCTTATGTGCCTTTCTGTCAATAAACTGTACACATTAAAAAATACCCCTTTCTGCACATTTGAAAATTTTAATAAAAAAATTAAAAAGCAAAACAATACCCCTTGTAAAATTAAACTGAAATATGAAATCTTCCATTTCTGTTACGTTAATACAAAATACTTAGAATCTTTGCTAGAAAACAAAATATTAAGAGCATTCATTCTCTTTGATCAAATTCTTAATTAGTCATTATTAACACATGAGATCAAAATACCTAATTTTCAAATTATGGAGTATTTCTTGAAGTTCAAAAAGGCACAGTTAAGTAATACAACATTCACGTCTTACAATCCAATTACATATAAAATCCTAACATTCTTACTTGTTCCACGTTTGTTGAAGAAACAGTATCATCGAAAGTGTTGACGCCCCTCTAGACGCTCCTTTCACTATGGCAAGCATTGCCATGTATTTGGTGTTGATGATTCTAACGCATATACTATCATATATATGAGGCATCAGTAAATAATATATCATGGTATTTTGCATGTTTTCAAACTGTACTACATGCATTACTCTGCAAAAAGCTGTTTCATACATTATTTTTGACATGTACAGCTTAATGCTTGGAACGCTGGTTCAGGGTTGGCAAATTCCTGTTACGGGTCAGTCTGTAAATTATCTTAGGCTTTGTGGCTGTACTGTCTTCACCACAACTCCTTCTGTTGTTGCTGGGCAGAAGCAGCACAGACAACACGTTAAGAAATAAGTGTAGCTGGGAGGATTCTATAAATACTCATTTATAGAAACACGCAATGAGCGATGTGCTGACCCCTGTTCTAAGTCATCCATTTTCGGTGCTTTATGGAACTCAGTGGGATATAGATTTACCATAGTTTACCACCCATCCAGTCGCCTACTTACCAACATTTGGTTATTCCCACATTTTCACTCACAAACACACAGATTACAATCAATGAGTCTTTTGTGTGATTCTCTAGGGCCCACTTCTTAGAAAAGAAGTTTTCACTTTGCTCTTTATTATAAAATTGCTCTGCAAAGTGGCTGTTTTCAATTTACACTCAACTAGTGGAGAAGGAAATGGCAACCCACTCCAGGGTTCTTGCCTGGAGAATCCCAGGGACGGGGGAGCCTGGTGGGCTGCCGTCTCTGGGGTTGCACGGAGTCGGACACGACTGTAGTGCCTTAGCAGCAGCAGCAGCAGCAGCAGTGGTGTGTGTGCTAGCTCTCTGTTCCCCACAATTCTGTCAATATATTTTTTGTTAGGATATTTAAATTTTGCCAATTTGTTGTGTGACGTGATTATCTCATCATTTAAGTTTCTTTAGCTACTACAGATGTTTAGATCCTTTCTAAGCTCATTAGCTGTGCAGGTTCCTATATCTGTAAGTTACTTGTTCATACCATCTTTCCTGTCTTCCGCGTGGCTGTGTTTCTGTCAAAGGAATATTCAGGATAGTAATCGTTCTTGGTTCTGGATGTGGTGAATACCTTCTCCTAGTTTGTGGCTTGTCTTTTCACGCTGTCTAGTTCTAGTTCTTTTTTCTTCTTTATACCTGTACTGATACTTACACTCTCTTTTAATTATTAGACCTTTATAGGTCTTAACATCTGACAGGGCAACCATTCCTACTTTCTTCTAAATTTTCCTAGTTACTCTTGGCGTTTGCTTTTCCATAAAAACTTTAAGATCAACTATTTAAGTTCCTTTAAAGAGCCTGTTTGGATTTGATTCAAAACACACTGGATTTATGGACATATTTGGAGAGAAGTAGCACTGGGTCCTCCTATCTATAAATGTCATCAGACCTCTTCATTTTTATCATTTTCTCCATGAAGATCTCTCCCAGGTATTAGTGTCCACTGCTGTTTTAAACAACATTTTGTTAACAGGAACACTATTGATGTTTTCCTTTTGTAACTTTTTTTAATCTTCCTCAACTGAAACAGTCTGTTGGTTCTCTCAGATTTTCTTTGTAGACAATTCTATTGCCTTCAAATACAGACAGTGCAGTCTTTTCTCTCCAAGGCATACAACTCTCGTTTCTTCTCTGTTTTCTCTTACTGAAATGACTAGGTCCTCCATTATAGCACTGAACAGAAATATGGTCGGTAGACACCCGTGTCTTGTTCTTGAAATTACTGAGAATTCTTTTGAATTCCCTTCTGATTTGTTTTTATAATAAGTATTAGTTATTATTTAGTCTTTATTTTTTAAAAATAACTACAGTTGATTTATTAGTTTTTACAATAGATTTTTATCTCTATTCATAAGTGAAATTGATATATACATTTTTAATATTAATTTTTTTCTGTTGATTGATTAGCTTTTCCTGTGAAAGCCCACTGACTTGTCTGTCAGGGAGTAGGGAATAGGACAGCAGTCTTTCTGATGTAAAAGTAGTATTGCTGCAGGAGCTCCTATTTCTCAATTTAAAAAAATGNTTCTTGTTCTGTCCTTATTGTGATTTCATTTAAAAGTTACATTAATCTTATATAAGAACCTAGGTTGCTTTTCCTTTATTCCTGGAGGTACTGATAATATCTACCTAAAAAAATAGAGGCCTGATGTAATTTGAAAGGTGTCACTTGGGTTAATATTTCCTTGTTCTATGTTTATTCTGGGTTTTATTTTCTTTGTGAATCCATTTGGCAATTATTCTATGAAATTACTATTTCTTTAGATCTAAAAATACAGCAGTTCAGAATATAATCTCTTACACATTTTATTGTCTCTTGACTTCCAATTACTCCTATTTTTATTGCTAACAATGTTTATTGGTATCTTTTTATTTTTCCCTTGGTCAGGCTTGTTCTATGAGAACTGTTATAAAAATTCTTTTTATATTTTTCTCTTCAAGCTTTTGGTTTTGCTATGTTCTATAGCTTATATTTCATTAATTTGTGTTGTTATCTACTTCTCTCAAGGCTTATTCTGTATCCTTTTGAGCTTATTAAATTCTCAGTCTTTCTTAAGTTTTTCATTAGTGCATTTCAAGTAATATTTTTACTTCTCACTTTGTGACCCACACACGACATAAAATATTTCCAACCTGCTGTGTAATAACATATTTATAACAAATTTAGAATTTCCATTGTGATTTTCTCTTTAATTCCTGGAGAATGCTTTTCATGTTTCCATACATTCACATCTTTTAAAACCATCCTTTTCATAGTTCTAATTTAATTGCCTTATGGCCAGAGAATGTGTGTATTCTGCACAACAGGAAATCTCTGAAATACACTGAGACTCCCTTTATGACCTAGTACACAAATTTTGTGAACATTCCATGTGTACTCAAAACATTATCTCTACTTGTGTACAAGTTTCCATAGGTACATCAGGATTATTTTTTATTATGCAAACCTATCATATACCTGTTAATCTTGGTCTGCCTGAACCATCAGGTACTCAAGTTCATTATTGCTAAAATCTTCCAAATACCTACTAATCTTTAGTTTGCTCAACCCATCAGTTTTTGATGAAGGCACTTAAAATATCCCACTATAACTGGACCTGCCAACTTCTCATATTGTTTGAAGTTTTTCCTGATATATTTTGAGGGTATATTATTAAGTGCAGATAAGTGTATGATATCTTCTTGGTGTCTCATTCCTTTAATACGCATTCCTTCATCCTACTTAACGTGTTTTGCGTTAAATTTTATTTGTATTTATGTAGCTTTCTTTTTGTTGGTATTTGCCTGGTATGTCTCTTTCCACCCTAATACTTCAACTTTTTTAATCAGTTTTTACTTATATACATCCTCCGTGGATGCAAATTATTATGCACATGCTCTATATTCCAGTTGTTAAATTTCTCTTGTGTTCTCTTTTCCACATAAGTTTAAAGCTTCTTAGGTCTATTTTTATTGCTTCTTAATGCAAACCAATGGAATTACAAAGCTTAGCTAAGCACTGCAAGGAAACTAGAAGGGAAAGATTATAAAAGGCAAATTTCTTTAAAAGGAAACCACTATTCCATGGAAGACAAACCAACAGCAATCTAGCACTTGAATCTATGATTTTCTCTTGGGCCTTTGGTGATGTGGGCTTCTACCTGCCTTATCTGAGCTAGTTGAGGATGTTTACTTCAAATAAGAGTGCGTGTATATAATCTCCAGTTTGCCTAATAATTTCTGACACAAATACTGTATCAATTTTAATATTAATTTTTTTCTGTTGATTGATTAGCCTTTCCTGTGAAAGCCCACTGACTTGTCTGTCAGGGAGTAGGGAATAGGACAGCAGTCTTTCTGATGTAAAAGTAGTATTGCTGCAGGAGCTCCTATTTCTCAATTTAAAAAAATGAGTATACTGTATAAAACTGATCAGCTGTGCATCTTGAGAGATTTCAAGGAAAACATAACCTCTCTCAAGTGTACTACAGTTCTTTCTTCGATTGTTTAAAAGGACCACCTAGTTCCTACATAATCCTAGGAAGTTGTTCAAGTGACAGTGACCACCCTCGTGAATATTTGTTTTCAAATACCTGTCAGCACTTATAAATATACTGACTTATGTTTCTGTGTAAATCCTGACTATGTAGTGCCCTCATTTCTAGAATGTTCTTTTTAATGGTTTTAATGGTTCTTTTGCTATAGTTATTATTAATTTCTATTACTCTGGCTAATAACATAGTCACAATGGGTCACTTCTCATTCCAGCTTTATTCTTATCTTTGTATCAATTAACCAGTCATCTCTGCCAACTCTTTTAGAATTTGTTCTTCTTTAGAATTAGGCTCCAGATCCAGAGCCTATATTGGCAGGGTATTTTTTTTTAACCCTATCTTTAGTCATGGCTGCTTGGCAGCCCCAAAGAATTTACTCTCTTATCTTGCTTGCATAACTATGGCTTGACTCACACATGGAAGGGATTCTAAAAACAAGAAAGAATGATGAGTATGCCCTAAACTTTCCACTATGTTCACTGATATTCATGGAGCTGCCCTGCATCAGACCCAAAGAGTATAAGAGTGTTACAAGAAAGATGGCAACTCAGGCCTCCCACCCTGAGGACCGTTTCAGGTTGGTTTTATTTCATGTACTGATAAAAGGTTTAGTAATTGTGTTTGCCTTCTCAGATGAGTGGAAGCACACTCATATGTTAAAACTGGCATGAGTGTCAGCAAAAGTCTTCAAACAAACTGCAATTAGTAAACTCTAAAGGTTCATCAATGCCTGCACTGTACACTGGAAATACATGGGGAAAATATGAAGATTGCACAAGAAGGGTTCTATGTTGAAATTTAAGATAAACTTGCTGCTTAAGAGGCAAGAAATGGAAGCAAAAATGCAAAACATCACTCCTTACATTCTTTGCTGCAATTCTCTGTACCTTTTCTTCTTCCATACTGTAAAGTTTTAGGCTTCTAAAAGCTGCTTTTACCTCTGTCATAATATTACCTAATGGGATTCCAGTGCTTAACCCAGAAAGCTCACGCTGTCTGCACTGGTGAAAACGCTCACAGAGAGTCAGTAAAGGAGACACTATTCTAGACAGATAGTTTTTTGTTGTTTTTCCTCAGCAGAAATATTTCTCCCCTGTTTTCTGGTACCTATTGTTGATATCTGTTAGGACTCGTATATTTGTGGGTTTTTTTTTTTTCCCTCTCCCCTCTTTGGTGGCCTATTTAAGGTTTTCTCTTTTTACTCATAGGTAATGGCATACTGTACTGAAGTATGGATTCATCTTTCTTTATCCTGCTTGGCAGCTGCAGCACACTTTCAACATGAGAACTTGGGACTTCCTTCAGTCCCTTAGTTTTTCCACCATTCTCTGCCTTCTGTTCTTTGGAAATCCTCCTTAAATACATGCTGGAATTTCTCAGTCTATCTTCCATGGCCCCTAACTGCTTTCAGGTTAGCAAAAAAGTGTCTCTTTGTGCTGTGTTTTGGGTGAACCCTCCATCACTTGTTCTCTTGGCATCTATGTCCAATCTACTGTTTAATTCTATGTGCTGTGCTTTCAATGATCATATTTTTCATTTTTAAGACTCTCAATCAGTTGTCATATTAAACTGTTTATTTCATTTCTGCTCAAATTTTTCAGTTTCACAATTTCCCATTCTCAAAGGATGTTCTATTGTCAGTGATCTCTGAGCATCCAAAACATACATATTTTAAAGTTTTGGAACATATACATCAATAGTTGATTTTGTCGGCAATCTTTCTTAGCACTGGGTTTCGGAATTCATCAGAGAGTTTTGAATGGAAGGACAGCCTTTAGCAGAAGAATGGTTACATCTGTCTTAGCTTCTTTTCAAAAGTGGGTTAATTTCCACCCCAGTCTCTGGCTTCAAGCAGGTGAATGTGGCTCCGGCTGCTTGTCCCACACGGAACCCACCTGGTCTCACTTATAGCCAAACCCCTGGCTGCTACCACCTGCTTGGAATATAAAATCCAGGAGGCCCGTGGCTTTCTTTTCACTTACTACTTGGCAGTTTTGGTCCATGAAGATATTTATCCAGCTTTGGATAAGGAAGCCTGGCTTTGTCTTTGTGGTTTTCTCTTTTTATATTTTACCTATCATTGCTGTGTGTTCGGAGCAAAAGAAGTGAGCTGAAACAAACTCAATGTGCCATCCTGACTAGAAATTTACACAATCCCTTAGCATTGTAACTGAAAAAAACTTACTTATTAAACTGTATAAATAAAATTAGCAGGGAATTAAAAAACCCCTTGTTTATACCTGAATGGCAAATTAATTACAAAATATTTTCATAAATGGAAATTAAATCCTAACTTAAGGTTCAAATATATGTACTTGAAAGTAACTAAAACCCACTTATTCTAAAGTAAATTTACAAAACAGACAATGGAGAACAATTTTGTTTACCTTTGAAATCAGTCTGTCTTCTACAAGAAAAAAACAGGACTCTCAAACTAACATTTATCAGTTTTAACAAAAAATAAAGTCAGAAACTTGTCTACTGTATTTAACTTACAAGGGTATCATCTAAAAAAAAAAATTTACTGTGCTTCATGAAAAAAGGAGATTCATACCTTTTCACTTGTTAAAAATTTTGCAAAATATACATGCTCTCCTCCTGTTTTCAATTCTTCCATCTTTTTCCTTGAGGCCTGAGTATCATCCAATTTATAACTCTTAAAAACAGCTAGGACTTCTTCAGAATACTGCAAAATAAAAATACAAATTAATTTGGCACTGTTGTCCAATTACTTGCTTAGTGCTTCTCTATATCAAAATAATCTATAATTTATTCCCAGTTAACCATATACGCATACTGAAGGCACATTAAGGAAGAAAAATTATGACAGCAAAACAGGATAAAACTATTCTGTGTAAGATTTTATGGTTATTCTAAAACTAGGAATAAGCTTTCTACTTCTGAAGATATGTGATTTCTTAAGTAGTATGTGTAAGGAAAAAACAGAGAAGGGAATGTTTTGAGAGAAAAAAGAAATTTATCAGTAAAGTTAGCTGTCTAATCAGCAGTGGGGACTCTCAAGCCTCTTCTGTGCTAAAGACAGCGACCAAATAAAAACATGATGTCAAACCCTATCCAGTTGAGGGACAATTCCAAGTGACTTCTCACTTACTATTTAATCTCAATTTGGATAGTTATAGAGAAAAAAAAAATACTGCATATAAAATAAAAACTTTATCGCATATAAAACTTTAAAAAGTAACACCGAATACACACTATTCTACTTTTTAAAGCTATACCTATTAACTTTAGATTCTGATTACAACAAAAATGATAAACTGACCTTTAAGTGGCCAAGAAAAGAAATAGAGAATTCTTAAAAAAAAAAAAAAAAGTTAGCAAGTTATTCCTGCAAAAGTCAGACAGCAAATATTTTAGACCATATGACTCATCAAATGGTCTCAACTACAAAAGTCAGCCATCATAGCACAAACGCAATCACAGATAATAGGTAAATCATTGGTGTGGCTGTTTGCCAACATTGTATTAACTTTATTTACAAAAGCAGGCATTAGGCTGGATGTGGTCCAAGGCCATAGTCTGCAGAGTCCTGTTCTAACAGGATAGGCAAAATAATTCTGTGCAAAATAAAGGCAGGATGTAGTCTGCAAACAGTTCACCAATGCATGTTGAAAATACTATGTAAAAAATCAAACCAATATAAAAAACCAAAGCTGTAACTACTAACCTTTAAATCCTCAAATAATGTATAAACTACTCTCAAAATCAACTGTTTACATAGTAATCTACAGCTTACCATCTATATTATGATGAAACAGGTATAAAAACATAACAGGCAGAAGAATCAAATAGTGAAAAGTAAGCTGGACAAGAGTTCTGACTCTGCCATTAGCTATAAAATAATGGGCTTTTGGTACTCTGCAATGGCAACTCACCTTGAGAAAAGTTTTCCATGAGATTTTCTCATAGCATTGCACAGGGTTCCTAAAGTAATCCTGAAGTGACCAAAATTTTCGGTACAGGTTGTAATCAATTGGAATGGAGCTGATAAAACAAATGTTACATTCAATAAATCATTTAAGTCCTTTTAGAAATATCTAAATGCTTTAGTTTTCCTTGGGGGCACAAATCCTTTTAAAAAAGCTAATGAAAGCCATGGCCTCTTTCCCCAGAAAAGAATACAAATTCATAAATACTTATATAAACTTAGCTATAAATAATTTCTGGGGTTCTCAGACCCTTATTCTGTCTCTGTCTTCGGCAGTGGAACCCCTGAATTTTGGCTGGATATATTCAGAATTTAAGGCTATGTTCCCAACCTCTCTTGCACCAGGTGTGGCCATGTGATTAGATTCTACCCAATCAGTTGGGAGTGGAAGTCACATGTCCTTTGTGGGCCATTTTTCACCATTTTCCCTTTTCCCTGGCTGGAAGGCAGATGTGATGATGAACCATCCAAGACTACAGAGAAAAAAAGCAAATACCCAGGGACAGTGGACTAAGAAGTTAGAAGGAACCTGGGTTCCCAGATGATCTCCCTCAAGAGGGCTACTGCATCAGCCCTGAAACACCTGTCTTCAGACTTTTACATGAGAAAGAAATTAATTTATATGTGGTTTAAACTAATGTTCACTTGACTCTAATGTTAGAAGTCAAAGGTGCTATATCCCAACCAACACACTAAGTTAAGGAGATCTAGTAGGGAACAAACACATTAGGTATATATCAATTCAGGATTACAAAAATGGCATTAATAGTTCAATCTGGATACATTACAAATCTTCAGTGTGAACACATATTCTTTTAATTTTTAATTTTGTAAGCAATCATTATACTATAATATGTTATAATACTATTATATATTATATACTATAACTGTTTCAACTTTGGATTTTAAAACAGACACTTAGGCTTTATATCAGCAAATCCTGTTATTAGAAACGGCCAATGAAGTCTTTTAGTATTAACCATATGTTAAAAATGGTTGCTGTATCAACTACTTCATATCCTCTAATATCTACAAAAATATTTCCACATCACCACTTAAAATTAATTCTGTCTGTAAACGTAATTGCATACTAGCTTATTCCATTCTTTCTGAATAAACCTTAAAAGTTGAACCTATAGATTATAGTTAGCATCTTTGCTAAGCTTCACGCCCAGACAAATATTCCAAGAAACACTGTAATTTTATACAGGAAACAGGAACTAGGTTTAGTGACCCATATAGCACCATGATTGCAAAGTGAAATGGAAAGGAGAAAGGGAGGAGCCGCCTGTGGTTAGCTTTTCAAACGTTATGCATCTGTATAAGGTCGGCCACACCTAAACAACAGACTGCCTGCACACAATTTAGAAACCAACTGATTCAGTCCATTAGTGATTTAGGAGTTAAAATTTTAAGACATATATATAAAGTTAGAAATATAAGCATTATTTCCTTCCTCCTTGTCTACATTCTCCTACTTCCTTCCTCTCTCTACCTTCAGTTCAGTTCACTCAGTCGTGTCCGACTCTTTGTGACCCCATGAATCACAGCACACCAGGCCTCCCTGTCCATCACCAACTCTCAGAGTTCACTCAGACTCACGTCCATTGAGTCCGTGATGCCATCCAGCCATCTCATCCTCTGTCGTCCCCTTCTCCTCCTGCCCCCAATCCTTCCCAGCATCAGAGTCTTTCCAATGAGTCAACTCTTTGCATGAGATGGCCAAAGTACTGGAGTTTCAGCTTCAGCATCATTCCCTCCAAAGAAATCCCAGGGCTGATCTCCTTCAGAATGGACTGGCTGGATCTCCTTGCAGTCCAAGGGACTCTCAAGAGTCTTCTCCAACACCACAGTTCAGAAGCATCAATTCTTCGGCGCTCAGCCTTCTTCACAGTCCAACTCTCACATCCATACATGAGCACAGGAAACACCATAGCCTTGACTAGATGGACCTTAGTTGGCAAAGTAATGTTTCTGCTTTTANCAGAGTTCACTCAGACTCACGTCCATTGAGTCCGTGATGCCATCCAGCCATCTCATCCTCTGTCGTCCCCTTCTCCTCCTGCCCCCAATCCTTCCCAGCATCAGAGTCTTTCCAATGAGTCAACTCTTTGCATGAGATGGCCAAAGTACTGGAGTTTCAGCTTCAGCATCATTCCCTCCAAAGAAATCCCAGGGCTGATCTCCTTCAGAATGGACTGGCTGGATCTCCTTGCAGTCCAAGGGACTCTCAAGAGTCTTCTCCAACACCACAGTTCAGAAGCATCAATTCTTCGGCGCTCAGCCTTCTTCACAGTCCAACTCTCACATCCATACATGAGCACAGGAAACACCATAGCCTTGACTAGATGGACCTTAGTTGGCAAAGTAATGTTTCTGCTTTTAAATATGCTATCTAGGTTGGTCAAAACTTTTTACTTGGTAAATCATTAAGGTATTTTCTGCGTAAATCAAGAATTCTGAACTTCTAAACACTCACCAAGTTGTTGGAGCTTCATCATCTCCCATTTCACCTTCTTCTACATCCATTCCTTCTTCTCTGTCCTCTGTGTGCTAAATTTTAAAAAATGTACATCTGGTCATGAAGCAGTTGTCAGGCGGAAGAGAATTCTATATGACAGGGATCCAAGAACTCAAGAGCCGTGTGACAATAAGAAAATCATGAAGACACAGTGTAAAGTTTTCAACCAGTACTTTTCCAAATATGGTCAGTAGATTCTCTCCATGAATAGAGAATCTATGGCAAAACATGATTTGGAAATATAGTACACAATGATCTTTTGTGAGAAGTGAGAGGATCATTAGTACACTAAGGTCTCCATGAATCACAGTAACTAACTCTCAAAGGGAATTTAAGTAGTTTTTGTCCCCAGCTTTAACTGAACTCTGAAAATCTTCTCCAACTCATATACATAACACTTATTATCTGGGAACACTTTAGGATATGCTTGGTGTCCAGCTCCATATTGAAAAATTTTAAACAAATAGTTTACATAGAATAGTCCGAGAAATACCTAAAAGGTACATAAAAGGGAAAAGAAACATCTTAAAGTCAGTATCATTTCCAAATTGACAATGATTACAATTTAAGGGATAAATTAAGTATTCTGATTAATTTAATGTGAAATATTAGTTATATCTAATTAAAAACTTTTAAACTTTATAACTTGCTCCTAAATGAAGAGCAGGTAATGAATGTCCAACCATTTGCCAACCCTGGACTGTTTTCAATGACACGTGTGCTCAGTTGGGTCCAACTCTTTGTGGCCCCATGGACTGTATAGCCCACTACGCTCCTCTGTCCATGGAATTTTCTAGGCAAGAACACTGGGGTGGGTTGTTATTTCCTTCTCCAGGGGATCTTCCCTGACCCAGAGATTGAACTCATGTCTCCTGAGTATTCTTTACCACTGTGCCAGCTGGGAAGTCCTAGTTATTTCAATAACAAATTTAAAATATGTTCTGTTGATTTCAGATCAGCCTCACCTTCTGACCCAAGGTGCTTTCCTGCTCATTGGTATTGAAAACAGTGACATTTTCCAGATTAAATTGACTCTGCAAGTTAAGACCTATTAAAAAAACAAACAAAAGATTTTCGAAGCAAACCCAAACACCTAAACCAGTTTAAGAATACAACTTTGTTGTCATATAACTAAAATATATAAATGATAAATAACTAAGCAAAAGATCAAGTCAAAAATAATATCACACTTGATTTTCAAATTCTTTCTAAAATTCATTTCTTGAAGGTGCTTTTAGAGTATGCAGAATTCTATATATACTAATACAGATATAGTTGATCTGTTATTTATGAGTGCTCTAGAACAATTTTACAGAATGCTTTATGTGCTGGTTTATGATTTTGCTGAAGCACAAACAGAAACTGTACTATCCAGATAGTACAAATGTTTAATAATATATACAAAAAAAGTTATAGTGAGAGCCATGTTTCTAACTGTCAGGGAAAGACATTAGAAATAAGCAGGTCTACCGGTGTGAGATCAGACTCACAAGTTATCAGTCACTATGATATTACTGTTTTTGGTCATTAAAAAAAAAAATGTAGACAGGTAACATGAATAAAGATGCATATGTATATGTTAGCATTCATACATATCTTTCCAAGCTCTGTCCACTGAGACGGCCTAGAAGCAGTGATATTCTAGTAATAATTAGCGTATCTAGGGCCCAGATCTTGTCTTCTAAACACCATTTTAAAAATAAGACAAATCAGGCTCTTTGGAGAAGTGGCTGATTCCAGTGACTGAGAAGGAAAAATACATGATGCACCTGGTCTATCCTTTTATATCAGGAATGCATGAAAGAGATCTGATGGGGAGAACTAGAACAATCTGAACAAAGTAAATAATGATATTGTGAGATTATAATTCATATAAAGTAAATATTCATGAGTTTCATTTTGAAATAGATGATTGAACTGATAAGTAAACAAGGGGGAAGACACAACTGTTTTTTCTTTTTTTTTTGGCTGCATTGCATGGCTTATGGGATCTTATTTCCCTGACCAGGGATCAAACCTGGTCTCTCAGCAATTAAAACTCAAAGAGTCCTAACCACTGGTCCGTCAGGGAATTCCAGAGACAACTCTGCTTTAGAAAAGAATCCCAATTCATAAATGTAGAAGGTATGAAAGAGATAGAAAATCACCACCACTTATAACAATCGCTATAGGCAAGATCCACTGATGAATGCTACTAAACTCAGTAGGCAAAGATTTAAGGAGGAAAAGAATATTTGCAAAGCTTCAAAGTATCTCCCTCCAAATATTTATTAATTACAAAGGGGAAAATAGTAGCTTTGTAGTAGAGAAATATAGCAATCAAGGATACTATCTTAGGGTGATCAAGGATAACATCCCCAGTAAAAAGATACATTAACACCACGCTGAAACGATGCTCCAAGAAAAGGACATCACCTCTGTGGTCTTCTTACTCAAATCCACAACCACAATCTAATTATGAAAAACACCGGACGAACATAAATGGAAGGGCATTCTCCAAAATACCCGACCAGGACTCTTCAAAACTATGAAGGTCATGAAAAAAATTGCAAAGGCTGAGAACTGTCACTGACTGGAGAGATTAAAATGACACCACAACTAAATGCAGGATCCTGGACTGGATCCTTAAACAACAAAGAAAGCAGTGATAAAACTGATAAAGTCTAAATAAAGTACTGCACCAATGTTGATTTCTCAGTTTTGATAAATGTACATAGTATGTAACAGGTTAACAGGTGAAGCTATTCAGGTACTTTATAGTATCTTTACATATACATATACTCTAGACTTTAAGTCTAAAATTATTTTAAAACAAAAAGCCTTTTTTTTAAAAGAAAAACTAATATGCTAGATGAAGTCATTAAGCTAGTGAATGAACTTGGCTCACTATTCTGTATTACTTACTTAAAATATCTTTGTCTATTCTCTATTACTCAATAGCACATGACATAATTCTCCATTAGGTTAAAAATTTCAGTCATACTTAACTAAATTTAATGGATGAACTACATGCTAAAAAAGCTTTCTAAAGGTCTTGGGATATACTCTACTGACTCTTCAGCATCTACAAACACAAGAAAAGAAGAAGTACTACAAGATATCCCCAAATGCCAGCCTAGCTTCTGTTAGTAAGGATGTTTGGAAACTGGAAGGCACTTGCATCAATGGTAAGACTAAAATGAACCAGCCACTTTAGAAAACAGTCTGGTGGCTCATCAAGAACTTAAACACAGAGTTACCACATGACCCAGTAATTCTACTCTTATACATACCTCCAGGAGAAATTAAAACAGTTAGCATATGACCCATCAATTCCATTCTATGCATATGCCCAAGGGAAGAGAAAACATACATCCACCCTAAACTTGTACACAAATCTTCACACCAGCATTGTTCACAACAGCCAAAAAAGCAGAAGCAACTCAAGTGTCCATTAACTGATAAATGGATAAACAAACTGCAGTCTATCCATGCAGAGAATATCACTGAGCTATAAAAAAGAATGCGCTACTGATACACACAACGCAGGTGAACCTTGAAGATGCGAAGCTGAGTTTAAGAAGCCAGTCATGAAAGACCACATATTGTATTATTCCAGTTTTTAAAATATCTAGAATAGGAAAAATCCAGAGATGAGTAAGTAGATGACTTACTCTTCGGGGCTTGGGAGAGAGGCAGGGATGGGGCTAAGTGCAGAGTGACAGTTAGTGGGCACAGGGCTCCTATAGGAGGAGAAATGTTCTAAAATCAGCTGCAGTGATGACTGCACAGCCCTGTGAATATACTAAAAAAACAGAAAACTGCACATTTTTAATGGAGAACTGTATGGTATGTGAATTCACATCTCAGTAAAGCTGTTAAAAAATAGAAAAAGTTGAGCTTTCAGTAACGGAAGGCTAACAATTAACTAGCTAATTAACAATTCAGATTAATCCTCTCACTAAGGACAACTACAAACTTGGATCAATTACATTAATTCTATAAATTCTTACAGAGCATAAACCCTGTTCACAGCACTGTTTTAAGACAATGAAATAGAAAAATTGGTTTTTCTTAAAAACTGTAAAGAGCTAACGTTCAGTGAGGAATATATGGCAAAAACCAAGGAGGCAAGAAAGATAAGGAATACAGCGTCAGCACTCAAAGCCACTTCTGTCTGTCAAACAGGAAGAATCCGTTGCAAAACTGAGCCACTCTTTTAGCAGGTTCCTGAAGTGAGGATGTTAAAAATAAATCTGAGTCCAAGGAAGGTGCGGAATCTAACAAATCCTACCCCGATCATCTTCTAGGCTGGGACGTACAGGGCTATGTCCTCGGGCAGGAATGAACCAAACTGCAGCCCATTGCCAAGCCTTCTCGATGACCTAAGCAATCACAGACCTTGAGCTGGGATAGATGAAGGTAAGCTTACACTAGTCGTAGTACCTTTTAAGGTGCCTGGCAGGTCACGAAAGCCCTTTTCTGGAGAAAAGTATCTAACCCAGGCCTCCGAATTATTCCTTCAAATATCTTCTCAAACATAACATTCAAATGCTAACCAGAAACACACAAAGAGATAAGACACCATGAGTGAGAAACAGGCACAAGTGTGAGTGACAAACAGCCGCAAGGACTTAAGACACTGGCATTATCAGACACACAGATAAAAATAACAACACCTACCCTGGTTAGACAACTGAAAAACAAGTTTGAAAACAGGGAATAAGAAACTAAAAAGTGACACAGCAGACTTTAAAAAAGACTTTCTAGAAATGAAATATACAATTACGGAAATTAAAAACTCATTTTGCAGCAGATTATTCATAGATGAACAGAGAAGTAGTAAACTAGAAAATATTTTTAAAGAAATCACGCAGAATGTGATGGAAAGAGAGAAAGATGAAAAATGCAGAAAGTGTAAGAGACAGACAAGGTATAGAATGTTAACTAGAGTTCCATAAAGAGAAAGCAGCAGACACAATATCTGAAGAAATATCAGCTTAAATTTTACAAAGTGGATGAAGGACAACCAACGCACAAACTCAATGCCCACAAATCTGAAGAATGATAAATTTAAAAAATCCATGCGTAGATACATTATATAAAACTGAAAAGCCAAAAACCCCACAAACAAAAGAACAAACAAAAATTCAAAGCAAAAGAAAACTTCAACATAAAACAGAGAAAAAAACAACACAAAACTAGCTTATCTTCAAAGGAGTCAGACTGACATCTGACTCCTCTCTAGAAGACACAGGCAAAGTAATGATGACCTTCCACTAAATGAAATCCTATATCCAGTGCCAACCTACAATCTCTATACTTCAACCATTCTATCTAATCTTCAACCATTCTCCAGCAATAAAGATTTTCAGACAAAACAAAATTTGCACTAAAGAAGAGTCTAAAGGGGAAAATAGTCACAGATAGAGGATCAGAAATACAAGTTGTAAATACACTGGTAAGTTGAAATTAATCCTGACCACATTTAAATAAGAGGGAAGAAAAAAAGCAGAGTTACAGCAGGACAAAAAGAAAGTCACAGTTGATTTTGCCACTGCTAACACACACCATAGGTCTTACCACAAGCAGGCACTGCTATAAGCTCTTCACATATTTTAACTCATTTAATCCTTACAACAACATGTGAAGTAGGTGGTAGATTAGCCTGATATTAAGGAAGGGGTGACTGAGGCAGATAAACAGTTAAAATCTGGCATATCTGAACAGACTGTGGAGGGCTCGAAAGAACTGCCATGCTTCACTTTTGGACACGAACAGTGGTTATACAACTATGTGCTTTATAATTATTATACTATATGCTTACTTTATGCACTTTTCTTACTACTGTTATATTTCACAATGATAAAAGAAATGAACAAAATGTGCTAAACAGTGATTGAAGAAGAAAATGGAAGCAGAAAAATAAAAACATGATTCATGTCTACATATTTCAGTGTGATTCAACTGTACATTATTATTAATAAGCTTTGAACTTGAAGAATCAATGGCTTTGAGTGTTATGTGTATTATGCACTGGAATAGGTACAACTATTTACAAGTAAACGAAAATCAAGTGACAATTTCCTATGCTATCTTTCAACTTTTTAGAACCTTTTTTTTTTTAATCATCATGGTATATTCTAGTCCATGAAAAACAGGTAAAAATTTTCCTGCAAAGCAATTTATGTACAAAAGCTCACCTGATTTCTCAGATAAAGGGAAAAGCCTGGCCAAAAAGAGTTGAATTCGTCCACAGAAGACTGTATTCTGGGATTTTGATAATCTTCGTAGGAGATCTAACAACAAATGGAAATAAAGGTTACACAGCAGAGATCATTCTATATTTATTACAATATACCCAAGTGTCTTAACCAGTTCAAAAGTATTTTCCTAAAGCAGTAGTTCTCAAAATGGGGGTAGAAACTATTTTTTGTCACAAAAAAAAGGACTAGAAAATTAAAAATAAAATGAGTTTAATATGGACAAGACAAACTTAACTCAACTTTTTGGTTTTCATTAAGTTTATACCTAGAACAGGAATAGATGAATTTAAAGCAAATGATCAGTTTTAATAAATCAGATTGCTATTTTAAAATGAAGATACAATCTACTTAAAAAAAAAAATTTTATCACTTGTGTTTAATTCAACCACCTGGTTTCCTGGCCATATTTCCTTCTTAAAAACCAATCATTTACTGCTCAGTTACTTACCATTGCACATACGTAGTAAATAATTTTTCCCAGCAGAATAGAATGTATTCTGAAATTAAGATAGAAATTATCATCATTGTTCTGAAGTTGTTGCACATTCTTCAATAGTAAGTCACAGGAAGTAAGATTTTAAAGAGCACTAATATGTGCTGAATCTACTATGCCACTTTCAATTCTTCCAAGCAAATAACATTTTTAATGAAATATTTTCAAACATATAACAATTCTAAGTAACTTTTAAAACATGTAAAAGTATGTGTCTTCCGGGTAACTATTTCTACTCAAATTTTGTACTGTCACTTTTTTCTCCATGTGACTCTTACTTGGCTTTTCCAAGAGAGCAGAACATATAATTCTCATAAATGTAAACTTTTTAGCAATCAGCAAAGTCAGAAATAAAAGCCACACACAAAACAAACTACCCTCAGAACTCTGGATCTATAGAAAGCTAAAGATAGCAGAAAAACAAACTAAGGCACTTACTGATTTCCAAGTAGCAACATTTCTTTCCACAAAAGTGAATATTGTGTCACACTGATCCAAAGGAAGACAGTCCAAAACATCTCCCAACAATACAAAAGGTGTAGATGCTGTACAAATACCTTCAAGTGGAGCACAAGCCAATTTAAAAGTTTAAAATACGGCTGAGTAAAAGAGCTCATGCAAAAAATTTTGAAGATAATCTTAAAGGTACACTTTGTCAATCCTAATAAGGCCGTGAAAAGCAAGAAACAGAAGCAACTTAAAAGTCCCGAAGGAAGATATACTTGAGTTTATTTAAGTTTTGTTATGTGTCATCCTTGATAACCCTTCTAGAGCATTTAGTATATATCAGGCACACTAAGTGCTTCACATACACTAACACATGTAATCCTTATAACCCTATGAGGTAGAGAACATTATCTCCAGTTTACAGAATGGGAAAACTGAGACACAGAGAAGTTAAATAAGTTGCCCAAGATCACAGAGCCAGTAAGCGGTAGAGCTGGGATACAAACCCAGGCAGTCTGGCTCCACAGTCTGTTTTCTTCACCACTAAGCTATTCAAAAGAATATAATGCAGCCAATTAAAAATGATGGTTATGATGACTATAGTAACTTGGAAAATGCTTATGATTTTAATGTCAAGTGAAAAAGGCAGGGTTCAAAACTGTATGGATATTATGGTGATAAGAATAAAATCTATTAAAAAGACTAGAGAAGCTAAAGTCATATACCAAAATAAATAGTAATTTTTTTAAGTAGAAGAACTGGAACTAGTATTTTCCCTTTTCCTCNTTAATGTCAAGTGAAAAAGGCAGGGTTCAAAACTGTATGGATATTATGGTGATAAGAATAAAATCTATTAAAAAGACTAGAGAAGCTAAAGTCATATACCAAAATAAATAGTAATTTTTTTAAGTAGAAGAACTGGAACTAGTATTTTCCCTTTTCCTCATTTCCAAATGTTCTGTAATAATGCTAAATTTAAATTGTCTTTTTCATTTGAAAAGATCTAGTTCGAAAAAGATAACAAAAAGGTTTGATACTAATTTCAGTTCTTACTATACTTTTAAAATATACTGTTGTTTCAAAGGAAAAATTGGTAAAATAAAAAGCTACGTCTAAATTCAATCTTACTAAAGCAATAAACTAAAGACTTTAAGGTCATCTAGGCTAGTTAAAAATGCTTTTATTTCCCTACTCATTCTTCCTTCTATTTTTTGGTTATAGATACTAATACTTGTTAAGGGTTTAGGAAAAGTAGCCACTTCAGCATGATATGTAAAAAAAGTATCTAGGGGCATTATTAGCCCCTAATACTGCATTAACACAGTAGTTCAGAAACAGGAAGTAGTATTTCCAGCTCTGCACTGCACTGGAAAGATACATGGCTAAAATGTAATATGAGGGATACTGCCTAGAACCAGTGAGGCATAAAGCAGCAAAGTTCAACTCAATGCAAAGGAAATCTGATCATCAAAACCAGCTAAGAGAAATCAAACGGTGAGCTTCAGTTACTGACGGGAGGCAGGACAGGCCAGGGAGAAGACTGAAACAGATGACCTCCAAAATCCTTTAACACTTAGATTTGTGATACTTTGTGTCCTGTATATCCAAGAGATTAGAGAGACATACTCCCCGCCCTTAGCTGAAGTATAATTTGGCAAAATAACACACATTTAATTACAGAATTTAAGNCCAAATTTGCTGGCATATTGAGTGCAGCACTTTCACAGCATCATCTTTCAGGATTTGAAATAGCTCATTCCATCATCTCTGCTAGCTTTGTCCGTAGTGATGCTTCCTAAGGCCCACTTGACTTCGCATTCCAGAATGTGTGGCTCTAGGTGAGTGATCACACCATCATGGTTATCTGGGTCATGAAGATCTTTTTTTTGTATAATCGTCCTGTGTATTCTTGTCACCTCTTCTTAATATCTTCTGCTTCTGTCAGGTCCATACCTTTTCTGTCCTTCATTGTGCCCGTCACAAGGACATCACTCTGTCCTTACCAGAATTGATTCCTACCTTACCCACATGTCTCTATTAATACTATCAACCAAGGGCCTACAGAATCCTGATCTATTAAAAATGGCAGCTCGCACAACATTGTGGCAATCTCACATGACCATGAGATCCACTAGTCTCCCCAGATATCCGATCAATCAGAAGTAGCTAGTCTAATGGGATGGTGGAAGGACTATTGAAGGCTCAGCTAGGGTTCTAGCCTTGGGCCAATAACCTGTAAGGTTACAGCGCTATCCTCCAGGGTGAAGTTATATGCACTAACTGAGTGGCTATAGTGCTGTTTCTGAAAACTGGAATTCACAGGGACAAGAACCAAAAAGTAGAAATTGGTGTGGATCCTCTCAGGATCGCTGCTTATCAAGTTTGCAAGTGTAGACTCCACCACTTTAAAGGTTCTGGTTTCCACAAGGGGAACACCAGGCAGCAATTCAACTTGAAGCTGTGACTACATGAGGTCATTTGAGGCTCCTCATGTCAGTGGAAGAACTGGCAAAGAAAAGAATTATTCCCTTGGTGGACAAAATTGACCCTAATTACCACGAGGAGTAGGGTTGTTCTTACACAGTGGAAGCATGGAGGAGTTGACTGGAACCCAGAGGGCTTGCATGGGCATCTCTTGGTTCTTTCTTGCCAGGGATAACAGTAAGTGGGCAGCTTCAACAGCCATGGCTTGATGAGGCCAAAGCAGCTAAGGACTCAGGGCTGAGGTTCTAGGTCAGTCCATCAGGCTGGTAGCCTCCAGTGGCTAAGGGTGAGTGACATCTAGAATGGGTGATGGGGGAGGTAGATGAGGCCTTTATCTTGGGATCTGCTTTCCAGGCAACTCAAGAAAGATTCCCAGGGCTTCCCTGGTGGCTCAGTGGTAAAGAATCTGCCTGCCAATTCAGGAGACGCAGGTTCAATCTTTGGTCCAGGAAGATCCCAACTAAGTGTGTGTGCCACAGCCATTGAACCTGCGCTCTGGAGACTGGGACCGCAACTGCTGAGTCCATGTGCTGCATCTCCTGAAGCCTGTGAGCCCTAGAGCCTGTGCTCTGCAATAGTGAGAAGCCTGCACCCTTCAACTAGAGAGTAGCCCCCTGCTCACCATGCTAGAGAAAAGTGACAGTGACAAAGACCCAGCACAGCCAAAAATAAATAAGTAAAATTATATTTACAAATGAGTTATAGAAAAATATAGAGGGGATCCATGAGTGTTTCAAAAGGAAAAAGATTCCCAGCATGTGGTACAGGATCTAGAACGCGGTAAGTTGGCCACAGAGGTTGACCATATGCATCTTTGATGATTGGCTGAATGAATAACTATGCCCTGAGCTCTGCAGTAAAGGAACTCAAGTTAATTCACATGTGAGAGTGCTGGGGTCTCTCAGGGAAGCTCTGTACATTAACATGTGGCACTCCCAGCCTCTGTGCAGCGTGGTTCACCCACTGTTCCTCCCCCAGAATCAGGGTCTTATGGTGAAGGCTCACACACAGCTTTGGAAGTGCACCAAACCCCCTCTGTGCCCACCTCCCCAAGCCAGTGTGTCACCAGCAGGAACTCATTATTCACTCAGAGTCAGAGTGACAAGAGAGAAACACAATCCTTCAGGCTTAACCATTTTCTTTCCCCCCAAATAAAAAAGCCAAGTCACACATGGCTGCAATTTGGATGCTATGTCACTTTCGCACTTTATTGCTCCACATAAGCCAGCTGCATGTTTTTGAAAGGGACCAAATGAATTTAGTTTTTAAATGATCTCATGTACCTTATCCCAAAAAATGACCCAAATAAACAGCAAGCGTGATACAGTTACAACATTGACAGTGGTCTCAGGCTCAGCTCCATGAAAATTACTTTCCCTCCACCCTTTCTTTCTCTCTCCTGGGATCAGTTGGTGGGACATAAATTCTCCAGCAAATGGGCTGTCTTCTTGAGATATAATCTTAGGCATGGAAGGACTTGGAGATGTTTTTGCCTAGTGCGTGCGTGCTATGTGGATTCAGTCGTGTCTGACTCTTTGCGACCCTGTGGTCTGTAGCCCCCCAGGCTCTTTTGACCGTGGGATTCTCCAAGCTAGAATACTGGAGTGGTTTGCCATGCCCTCCTCTGGGAGGTCTTCCTGACCCAGGGATCAAACCCACATCTCTTATGTTTCCTGCATTGGTAGGCAGGTTGGTTACCACTAGCACCACCTGGGAAGCCCAACGCCCAAAGCAGAGGCTTGGCAGCTAGTGTCAGAAATCTTACTCGTCTTTCACTCTGTTCCCAGCTTCTTTACTTGCTCTTAGTTTTGACATTTTGACAACCTGGCTCACTGATTCTCAACTCTTATGTCTCTCACCCATTCTCATTTGCTAGAATTTTGGTGGCATGTTTGAAGAGACTGAAATACTCAGAAAGACAGTAAACAAGTAAGCAATAAATGACCTCGAAGTCACAGCTAGGGTTTAGCACTTTCTCCAGGTGTTGTGAAAGCATCCATGGTTACTGCCTCACTCACCTGGCAGCTTTTCATGCCCTGTTGTTGTCGTTGAAGAAGACCTCTTCATTGTCCTGGTCTTTTGTCCACATGATTAAACTAGCATAAAATTTGCTTTTGGCACTAGCCTGATAAAAATATGTGCTTTATCCCCTTATCCCCAGGTTCCTCCCCGTAACTAAGACCCCCCCAATAAATAAATAAATAAAGTTATATTAAAAATGAGTTACAGAAAAATATAGAGAGAATCCTGTGAGTATTAAAAAAAAAAAAAAAAGATTCCTAGTTCCTAGTACGAGATCTAGAACATAGTAAGGAAGCCATAGAGATTGACCATGTGAATCTTTGGTGAATGAAGGAATGAATAATTGCCTGTGCAGTGAAAGTGAAAGTGAAGTCGCTCACTTGTGCCCGACTCTTTGCGATCCCGTGGATAGTAGCCTGCCCCAAGCTCCTCTGTCCATGGGATTTTCAAGGCAAGAGTACTGGAGTGGGTTGCCATTTCCTTCTCCAGGGAATCTTCCCAACCCAGGGATCGAACCCAGGTCTCTCACATTGTAACAGACATTTTACCATCTGAGCCACCTGTGCAGTAAAGGTGCTCAATTTAATTCACATTTGAGAAGTGCTGAAGGCTCGCATGGAACATCTGTGGGTTAACAGGTAGTACGTGGCCTCTGGAGATCACATTCCTTTGAGTAAAGTCTCACCTTCCAGCCTTTCTACCAAGGCTTGTCTCCCTCCCTGTCCCTTCCTCTGTCTCTTACAGTGGTGGCTTTGGGTTTTTATTATTGAGATTTAGTTATTCTCGTGCCAACCCCGAAGGGAGAGACTGGATCTTGTCTGCAGGCTGAGATCTGTGTCATGTGAATAACCAGAGACAGGTGTCCCCGGCGTGGACCCACAGATCTATACGCAAGAGAGGGGCACTTCAGGGGGCTGGATGCCCAAAAGGTACTCGACAGAGGGCTTTCAAGATGATGTCAGGTGGCAGCCTGGAGCGAGGCAAGCAGTCCAGGTGAGACCTCCCTGGCTGGCAAGCTCTGCTTGTCTGGCATCTGGATGCTCTCTGTGACTGTTAACCTTTTGTTGTGCTCTAGCTTTGACTAAAGCCTTCTTCAGAGTTTCTAACCTAGAGACTGAAAGGGAGGTAGGTGCTTGGATGTGGGTGTTGACAGAGCAGTGACCTCCTCCTGTGATGACATCAGGGACCTGGGAGACCCCAGGAGAATGTGACGCTTAGGGACACGTCAGGCTGTGTGGTCTGGGACATTATCCTTCAAGTGCTCAGGGCTTGGCTTATTTTCTTAAGGGAGGTGATATTTTCTTATATAATCTGTAACACTAAGTAGAAGATTATTTCTCAAAAATAGCAATGGGGCTAGACCACTGTGTGTACTAAGTGGCTTCAGTCACGTCCAACTCTTTGTGACCCTATGGATTGTACCCCGCCAGGCTCCTCTGTCCATGGGATTCTCCAGGGAAGAATACTGGACTGGGTTGTCATTTCCTCCTCCAGGGGGATATTTCTGACCCAGGGATCGAACCCATGTCTCTTATGTCTTCTGCACTGGCAGGAGGGTTCTTTACCACTAGCACCCTGCCTTGTCTGGGAAGCCCAGACCAGGCTAGACCAGAAAGGACAGGAATCTGGAGTTCACACAAATGTTCAGAGAGAAGATCAGCCTTGCCTGCTATTCAGAGGTGCCCAGTGCCTTCCCATGGGGGTCTCCGGTTGCAGGAACTGCCTGCCCCTGGCAGATCTGCTCCTGGGGAGGTTCATCCCCACCTGGTGTTGGGTAACTTGCTGGGTCCTGGTCTCACGAGATGTGGTTGTTTCAGGGTGTGTGTCATTGAGCTAAATCACAGAGGGAGGAAAACTGTTCCCAAAGTGGGAGGGAAGCAGCAACCCCCCATGCCAGGGCCAGTTGACCCAGTTGCCAGTCCTCCCTGCAGACTGTGGAAATACACAGTGCAGGCAATGGAAAACGAAAACAGGAAAAGGTGATTCTGGGCTCTGGGATTTCCAAATGCTGGAGCCGCAGAGTGGAAAAGTGAGCACAGGCGATCCTGGGCAGATGATTTGCTCATCCCCTCAGACGCCTGTGTGCCGTGGAGCTGGCTGCTCCTAAGGTATCATCGGGGGCGGGCGAGGGAAGGTGGAGGACTTCAGTGGACTTTTAAGGCAGTGCTTTTTCCACTGACAGAACTCTTTCAAGTGGTCTCTGGGATTAAAAAGAAAGAAAAAAATGGTAACAGCTTTCTCTTAGCTGATCTTCCATCTTCCTTTTTCTCTTCCATTCTGTGCATCAGTGTATCTACCTATGCGTCTATGTCCCTCCCTCCGTTTTCCCTTATTTCTTTCCATCTATCTAGCCATCATGTAATTTTTTTAGTCCCTTTTTTCATCTGAGGAATGCCAAGGTTTGTATGAAGGTACTGGTCATTATTCCTCATGCCTGTTGATCCAAGCCCCTTGCTATATAGTTCACCAAGTGTACCAAGGCGGTAGGTGTGGGGTTGAAATATGTGACATTCTGATTATTTCTTTGCAGACTGTCAATTAGGTGGCATCCTGTGGGCCTAAAATCCTATTTTATGAAATGGACCCCAAACTATACCTTTTGAGTAAAAACAGCTTGTTTTCAAATAGTATTGTCTGAATGGAGGCATGTGCTTAGTCGCTCAGTTGTGTCCGACTCTTTGTAACCCCATGGATTGTAGCCTGCCAGGCTCCTCTGTCTGTGGGAATTCTCTAGGCAACAATACTGGAGTGGGTTGCCAGGCCCTCCTCCAGGGGATCTTCCCAACTCAAGGATCAAACACAGATCCCCCACATTGCAGGGAGATTTTTTACCAGCTGAGTCACCAGGGAAGCCCAAGGATACTGGAGTGGGTAGCCTATCCCTTCACCAGGGGATTTTCCTGACCCAGGAATCGAACTGGGGTCTCCTGCATTGCAGGTGGATTCTTTATCAGCTGAGCTACCAGGGAAGCCCCAATGGAGGCATAGCAAATAGTTACTTAGAAACAAATTATTATTACCATCAAAAGCAGGGTAGTGTGTGTCTGCAGCACATATGACTGCTGTATATGCTGAGTAAGCAAGAGAAGAACCATTCATTTTACTATCTATGAACATCATGGTGGATACTTTGGGGGGAGTGGTGGCAGGATTCTAGATTTATAAGAACACGTTAGCAAGTC
Organism: Neotragus pygmaeus; assembly: GCA_006410875.1. Lineage (NCBI taxonomy): Eukaryota > Metazoa > Chordata > Mammalia > Artiodactyla > Bovidae > Neotragus > Neotragus pygmaeus. The sequence continues at coordinate 299,390 of SJYV01035832.1, forward strand.
CGCTGGAGACTCTTGCTTTCTGTCTGTGTGAGCAGAATTTCCCACAGCATCAGGCTTCTGTGTGTGCCTTTTCCTCCCCAGTCCGATGCTGGTTCTGTCCGTGAGCAGGGGGCCTGGTGGGAAAGAAAGAGACGGGGGGAGAGAGCTGTTGGCCACTTGTGTGAGTATGTCTTATAACAAGGAGGTAGACAGCAGAGTCAAACCTGGGTCTGTTTGGCTGCAGAGCCTCTTTTCATTTGACACTAATTTGTATCAGAGAACTCTGTGAGAGGTCTAGTTACTCTAGCATCTAGGGTGGTTTCTCCAATCTGGACCTCTTTGGACATCCATGGTATGGGTGCCAAGTGGACTTTTGCTTCTTTGCTCAGATAACAAAGCGATTGATCTAGTACTTTTGTTTATTTGGCTGTGCCAGGTCTTAACTGCGATACACGGGTACACGGGACTTTAGTTGCATCATGTGAACTCTCAGTTGCAGCCTGTGGGATCTAGTTCCCCAACAAGGGATTGAACTTGGGCCCCCTGCATTGGGAATGTGGAGTCTTAGCCACTGGACTACCAGGGAAGGCCCTGGTGCAGAACTTTCATGTAAAGAGCTCAAATCAGGATTCATCCATTATCTCCCTGCTTCTGTGAAGAGACTTGGTGATTTGAGTGATTTCTTGTGGCAAAGAACAGAATACAACAAAAAAAGCCCAGACTCTCAGGAAGGTTACTATGGGAGCCAGGTGGTGGTGGGTTCAAATCCCAGTTCTTAGGAAACTATTTAACCTGTCTGATTTGCAGTCAGTTTCCTCGCACAGTGGTTGGAGACAGGACATGCCAAGTTCCTAGGAGTCGTGAGGAGTTATTACAGCTACTCTGCAGTTGTGCTGGTTTGTGTCAGGCCTGGCCTGGCTCCTCTGCTCTCAGGCACAGGAACTGGTTTTAACAATCTTATAATTCCTTGCAGCTTGCAGGCATGCTTTAGTGGGTCATGGCAATAAGCGATGATTAAAGAATACAGCAAACTCTGGCACCAGTGGTTGGAAGACTGGCCAAAGGACAATTCTCCTTCCTTGGCCAAGAGGACTAAAGCAAGCTCCTTTGGTTAAGCCTGTTTAATGACCTTCTGGATGAGCTGTTGGCGGGAGCTTCCTCACTGGCAGCTGACTCTTGCCCAAGTTGCACGGGTGGTCCCTGTTTTACAAACTCAGGGCTCATAAGTCCTTGGAGGAAGGCTGGAGGCTGGGCCATCACCCTGGCTGTGGCAGGCAGGGCTGAACTGAGATAATTCATTCATAAACTCATTCATTGAAAAATGTGAAAACCAGGAGCTCTGCATCTGGAGAATTTAAGTTGGTTTAAGGCTTAAATCCTAAGCCTGCTTTTCCTTGGACTCTTGGCTACCTGTGTTAACATGGGCATGCTATTAATATTTATTTGACAAGGGTATCTAGGAAGAGAAGAAGGATGAATGAGTGGAGCAAAATCTCTACATCTGCTTTGTGATTTATAAAATAAGTGTGATGCTGTGCCACTAAAGGATGCTTTCCAGGAAAATGAAGTTATTGTATAGAAAAATTCCCTCTTAAAGAGATGGCCAGAGTTCACATATACTTCTAAAACTGTTGATCATAACAGAAAACAGATACTTCCTTACACTGTTATTCAGAAAAGGTTTTGAAAGTTTTTCCCTGACTCGGGGCCACATGTCGGTATGTAGAATCAATCTCTTTTGCCAGTTGATTCTCTTCACTCAGTCTTCCATTCCTAATAGATATATTACACATATGTCCAATATAGTAGATGTATAATAACCAACTATCAACACAAATGCCTTCATTTCTCCTGATTGGCTTCTCCATTCTTCAGTTCTCTTACGATTTTGTGGCTGACAGGCTCCATTCACCCTTCCCTTCTTAATTCAGTGATGTTTGGGCCTCTCGGCCGATCTGTAGATGATCTAACACCATGAAAGTGTTTTTCTTTCATAGTACCTGGAGCACTTGTGGGTAGTACTTGACATGAAGGGAAGTCTCAGCTTCAGGATGCATTTGCTGAGAAAGGATTCAGGCTAGAAGCAATGCTTGAGCTGAATCTTAAAGAAGTAGAGAATGGAAATCCAGGTAAGAGTTTGGATTTCTAAGAAGGAGCACAGAGGAACTTTGCAAGTGGCTTGNGTCTCAGCTTCAGGATGCATTTGCTGAGAAAGGATTCAGGCTAGAAGCAATGCTTGAGCTGAATCTTAAAGAAGTAGAGAATGGAAATCCAGGTAAGAGTTTGGATTTCTAAGAAGGAGCACAGAGGAACTTTGCAAGTGGCTTGTAAGGCTGTTCCAGCTCAAGGCAAGGGAGCATGAGGCTACAGTGGAGGGGAGGTTGGAGGTACAGCTGAGGACCTGGTCCCGAGGGCCCCTGCATGTATGTCCTGCAGGCAACTCAGAAGATTTTAAGTTGGGGTTGGGGTTAGGATGGACTTAGATTTAGGGAACATAAGAACGATGAGCCTGATCAGATTTGCATGACTGGGATGTGGGCAATGAGCAAGTCTTCAAATTCGCCTCAGCGTCCTCATTCCTAAAGTAGAGAGAAAGGTTTTGCACCAAGATTAGAAGAGATAATGTATGTGAAAGTGCTAAATATATTTAATTTTTGTTATTATTATTAGACTGATTATTGAGCCATGAATGAGTTAACATACTTTTTCAAGATAAGATCAATCGGTTTTGAGGCAAAATACACTTGCTTTAGTATTGTTAACTGATTTATAGCAGGATGTATGACTGACGTAGCTTTCTATTTCCTTCAGCATCTTTTTTTTTTTTTAAATGAGAGCAGGTTGTACTATTTGTTGTCTGCTTTAAACTCTTAAGTGCTAAGCTCGGATGGACATGGGAAGAGTTGATCAAAGGTGAACATTGATTGCAGAAGAGGAAAAGAAGGGATTTTATTTTTTCTAGTTGTGCAATCATTCTTCAAGAGCCATTTACAAAGAAAAACAGGGACTTCTCTGGAGTTCCAGTGGTTAAGACTAGCTGCCATTGCAAGGAGCGGGGGTTCGATCCCTAGTTGGGGAAGTAAGATCCCACATGCTGAAGGATGGGGACAAAAATAAAAAGTTTCCATCTTCTCATTGCAACTCATAACTTCTCATGGCCTGAAAACCTCATGACATTTTACCAAAACTCTCTTCCCAGAAGAGCATCAGTAATGAGTAGGTAAACAGAAACCTGGTATATAAATAGCTAAATATATAGAGCAGTACATGAGGCATCTGGTAATGTGTGATTTTTATCTGATTTTACTGTTATTAAGAAGGACCTTGCTTCTGAAAGAAGAAACATTTAAAAAATTTTTGAGCATTAAAAAAAATTTTACTTATCTATATAACACCATGGATGGCATGTGGGATCTTAGTTCCCTGACCAGGGATCAAACCCTTCCCCCTCTGCACTGAAAGTGTAGTCTTAACCACTGGACCGCCAAGGAAGTCCCCTAGAACATTTTCAAAGCTCAAGTCTGAATCCTGCCTCACTCCTTGGTGATGATATGACCCAGGAAATGATGTCACCTCCCTGAGTGCCTCCCTCTATAAAATGGGAAGAGTAAGTAGGAAGCCCCACTTCTTAAGGCTTTTGGGAGGATGACATGAGAGCATCTGATTGAAGCCTGAGAGATGATAAACCCTGGGTAAGGTATAAGGGCCAGGAGAGGAACACCTTCAGCTATGGGAATCAGCAACATTCTCTTCTGATGATGGCATCAGACGTTTAAGTTCAAGTTGCATCTGAACATGATCTTAACTGACACCTAAGAAACTAGAAGAGAATGAAAATGAGGACAGAGTTTAGTCTATAGAAGGTCTTGAGCCTGAAGAGGTACCAGGGTCCAGGGCCCAGATGATGGCAGGTCCTGCCAGTCTGACCAGACTCCATGGAGGATAGCAAGGCATCCAGGTGCTGAGGAGATGGCCACTCCTGGGCTGCAGAGACAGCATAAACGGTGACCAGGGCGAGACAACACAGTCCACACGGCTGCAGGCGTGAAAGTCAAACTCTGTCTTTATTCTTTTACCATTGTACGTGGGGTAGGTAGCAGCATGGATGGGGAGGTCCTGGGAAGGGAATCTGGTGGGTGGAAATCTTACCTTTGAGCATCAGTTACATTTAAGCCTGATTTCAGCACATTGCATGTTAGACTTCTCCATGGCAAGTTAAAGAGTAGAAGGCAGATGGGCTCCAACAAAAGGTTCTTTGCAAGAGTTCAACACAGTGGCCAAGGTTGTGTTCTTGCATTTCATCATGCATGTGCGTTGGAATTCTGTGTTTTTGGAATCCGACTTCAGAAAACATAAGATTTCCAGGTAGCATAGAGCTGTCTCCATCTTAGCATCTCTGCCTCTGGCTGATGTGATGTCATACTTTCCTGACATTTAATATCTGCCCTGGTATGGGCCTGAAACCAAGTGTATTCATGTCTCAGCCACAAAACAGGACCTTCTATTAAAAGCCAGATACAGGTACTCTGTCCACCCTTCCCAACAGATGCCTCTCCACCACCCCCGACTCCGCCAAAATGAAGTAAAACCACATCCTGAGTTGACCATTTCTCTGAGCCTGGCAGACACACAGCAAGGGTGTTGGCTGGTGATGGGCTGGAGGCATAGACCACTTGACTGAGCCACTTACATGTTCAGGCTTGACCTCCACTGGCAAAATCTGCAGGGCCATTTCTAGACATTTCAAGTGACTGACTCCTCTGAGAAAATGATACATTAAAATATACATACACACATATAATTATTTTTTTAAAACCACAACTGAAAAAATTTCTTTGCCACTGTGTAGGATTAAATCTGACAAGAAACCCTATGAGTTTTTATTAGTACCATTATTGTTTTCTTTGGCTTCATGTACTATATCGGTAAAATGACAAAAATAAAAAGAAAAAAATTGTAAAAAGGCAAATATTTTGTACAAAAATACAAAGTTTTAAAAGCTCTTTAAGTATATTTCATATTGTTACTAACAGTTGGCCTATATATCTGTATGTCTGCATATTTTTCCTACATTTGGGATTTTATCAATAGAATGTAAGGTACTGTTTACATGGTATATGTTTTCAGTTCTTCCTAAAGCTCAACAACCAATGATAATCTTTTTTTTGACTGGAGCATTCCATACTCTGGAAGATATGATTTGCATAACTGTATAGTTATTGGCTGAGAAAAATCTATGTGATTCAGTCCATTTGCTTACTGACAATCCATATATCACACTAGGGGAACACTTTNGACTGGAGCATTCCATACTCTGGAAGATATGATTTGCATAACTGTATAGTTATTGGCTGAGAAAAATCTATGTGATTCAGTCCATTTGCTTACTGACAATCCATATATCACACTAGGGGAACACTTTTGTTCCAAACTTTGTCCTTGAGCAAGGCAGACGGTGGAGAACACGGGCTTTGAACGTTTTCAGTAATTGGTCTTCAGTGCGTTGCCCCTCAATCTAATGAGAAGGTGATGCAATCAGAAAGAAGTATCATTTGCCTTCGAGAACTGTCAACAGTTTGCTCCTATTATGATAGCACGGTCCATTATAATGTAATTGCTAATTCTAAAAGAGAGGAAAAAGAATGGGTGTTAGTTCTTCTTAAAGAACAATGTTAATGAACAATCAGAAAAAGGAGTGTGTGTTTTTAAAGAAAACATTCCAAATACATCATTCAATAATTATTTTTTCAAATAAATGCCTCGAAGTTCTTATTCAGATTCAATAAAAGGTAAAATTCACTTCAAAGGAGCCTATTTTGGGGCGTCCTAGTCTCAAATCCCAAATGTAATAGTGCTATTGTGCTCAGTCGTGTCTGACTCTTTGTGACCCCATGGACTGTAGCCCACCAGACTCCTTTGTCCATGGGATTCTGCAGGCAAGAATACTGGAGTGGGTTGCTATTTCCTACTCCAGGGGATCTTCCTGACCCAGGGATCAAACCAGTGTCTCCTGTGTCTCCTGCACTGCAGGCAGATTCTTTACCCACTGAGCCATCTGGGAAGCCCCTTGATGTAATTACACTTGTTTATTTTTTCCTTTGTTTTCAGATCCAAAAAATCATTACCAAGATCACTGTCCAAGAGATTATTGCCTATGCTTTCTTCTGGAAATATAATGGTTTCAAATCTTACAGTTGAGTCATTCATCCATTTTGAGCTTATTTTGTGCAAGGTTAAGAGAGTAGTCTGGTTTCACTCTTTTGCATGTGGGTGTCCAGTTTTCACAGCAGCATTTATCAAGGAGACTGTCCTTTCCCTATTGTATATTCTTGGCTCCTTTGTCATAAATTAATTGACCATATGTGCATGGGTTTATTTCTGGGCTCTCTATTCTCTTTCACTGATAGAGAGATGTGTTATTTTTATGTCACTACCACACTGTTCTGATTACTGTAGCTCTGCAATATATTTTGAAATCAGGGAGTATGTCCAGCTTTGTTCTTCTTTCTCAAGATTTCTTTGGCTATTTAGGGTCTTTTGTGGTTCCATACAAATTTTAGGATTGTTTTCTCTATTTCTGTGGAAAATGACACTGGTGTTCTTATAGAGATTCCATGAATCTGTAGATTTCTTTGGGTAGAATGGACATTTTAACAATCCTCTTCCAATCTGTGAGCACAGAGTATGTTTCCATTTATTTGGGCCTTCTTTAATACCCTTCATGAATGTCTTACAGTTTCCAGTATATAGGTCTTTCACCTCCTTGGTTAAATTTATTCCTAGGTATTTTATCTTTTTGATGCAATTGCAAGTGGTATTGTTTTTCCAGTTTCTCTGATAGTTTGTTATATGAAAAGACATATGACATTGGTACCATATGATAAAGAACAACTGACTGACAATATTATAAGGTAATGACCTAGGCCCACCCATTAGTCTAAAATTTACTGAGTACTTCCTCTACATTAGGCACATGTATTAACTTAAGACCTCACAAAAACCCCATTAAGAGGATTACTATTATTATTTCCCTGAGGTTAATAGCTTGCCGAGATACTAAGTGGCAGAATCAGGACTGGAATCCAGTTGCAGAACCTACTTTCAGAGCCCTTATACTCACCTCTTGCCCTTTAATAAGATATAAGCTCTGCAGTGCTCTCTTAAATCCCTTCCACTGCTTACCTCTCTCCCTGTCTTTCTCGCAGATGAAGTGATTCATGTCTTCACACTGGAAATCATTCCACTGCCCCAAATTAATCAGTCCAGCGCAATCTTCTCCAGGCCCGTGGCCATGACCCCAGTTATCTGGCTGTCCAGCTTTCCAATTTCTTTTAAGAAAACAGAAATCAAGTGTTATTTGCAAAGTCACGCAGACGTTTGCTTGACCCAAAAGCAGCAGAGAAATGTAAAAAACAAAACCAAGGCCTGTCACGCGTCCCAGAATGAAAACGCGCTGTTTAAAAAGCTGCACACGCGCTGATTCTGAACAAGAAGCAGCTGTTTCGCAGAGGAGGGTGTGACGCAGCCTCTCCCTGCAGGCTTGTTATCTTGGCCACAGTAGAGTCAGCTCACGGAGCTGCTTCATCACGTTGCTGAGGAAGTAAATCTGTCTTCAACACACTCGATGAATGACAGCTTTCTAATGTGTACTGGAACGCCGACTTCTGGGCTTGAGTGTGAATATGTACATTCTGAGGATGACACACCCTCACACAAACACACACACACTTAGGAGAACCCAGAGGAAATCTTTGTACATTCTGATACAAGTCAGAGTCAGGCAGGTTTAAAGCTTAAACTTTAAACCTTTCATTTTGTATTGGGATATAGCCGATTAACAATGTTGTGGTGGTTTCAGGTGAATGGTGAAGGGACTCAGCCATACATATTCTTGTATCCACAGACTTACCAAATGAACTTTATGGCTGCTGGGGGGAAAGGGAAGTTAGGGACTTTGGAAAGGTCATATACACACTATTATATTTAAAATGGAGAGAACGTTGATATACACTTGGAAGACCCTATAAACACTTGGTTATGGTTTTCTGGCTAAGCTGCAGATAGCTAATTGCTTCAGAAAGAAATAGTAATTTAATCTTACTGAAAATGACTCATACATTTCACTGCCTTTTTTGGGGGAGAGATTCTTCAAAACAAGTTGTCTTTAAGATGAGCTCAGCTTGGGGCTTGTTAGCTTTGCTGCTGCTCCCAGCACCCCCTCGTCAGGGTTCGCTGTTCCTGCCTCTATTTCTAAGCGATCAACTAGATGTGCTTCCAAGAGTCAAAACTTGAAAGCTACATTTTCTTTAGGAGCCAAGTCCTTGAACAGAAGCCTGTGGTCACCTCCTGAGAGGACGAGTTTGCCTCGTGCGGAGGGTCCGAAAAGAACATCTGCAGCAGGAGGTGCTTCCTGTAAATGATGACTCATTTCCCAAGCAGCAGCATCTGACTCCGTAATCACTCACTCTGGTCCATGCTTCGTTTCTATCAGAGTGGCAGTGGCTTTGGCCACTAGAGAGAAATCTTCCACTGTACAGACTCTGAAGGCCAAAGAAAGTTCTACAGTAAAGAAACACGTCTCACTACTAAGATTTTCCCATTTTGAAGCCAGGTTCTTACCAGGGTCACCCAGGGATAAAGACCAAATTGCCCTCCATCTTTTGACGACAAGACCAGCAAAAATCAGGGCAGTGGGAAAAGAGGAGTCGAAATTCACAGGTCAAAGGATGGGAAAATGAGGTAGAACTGACTCCCCTGCACCAACTGTGTATTTAGGGATTTTTTTTTTTTTTTAAGAAAATGAAAAGTGAGGGACTTCTTTGGTGATCCAATGGCTAAGAATCTGCCTTGTAATGCAGAGGATGTGGGTTCGATCCCTAGTTAGGGAACAAAGATCCCACATGCTGCAGAGCAACTAAGTCTTCATGCCACAGCTACTGAGCCCGCACGCCACGGCGGGAGACTCCGTGCACCACAACTAGAATGTCTGTGTGTGAACCACACCAAAAGATCCCACATGACACAACTAAGACCTGACACAGCCGAATAAATGACTAAACAAATTTTTTTTTTAATGACCTCAGATAAATCTAGAGATGAAGAGATATTTTAGAGGAAACCATCAAGCAATGAGAGTATAAATGGGATGATACTTAAGTGGAAGAGTCAGAAATAGTCATTCATTTGCTCATTCATTCCACAGAGTGTCTACTGCACTCAAGGGCTACAGCTAGCTGATGGCAACACGAATGCTGTTGAGAACAGACTGCCAGTCCTCGTAGAACTTACATCCTAGGCAAGAAACAAAGCGGTTACAGACCTCAGACTGTGATGCCAAGAAAAGGTGATGTTGGAAGGAAACTTTTATGTAAGCTTTTTTGGTGTGTTTCTCTCTTACCTTGACAGACCTTCCTAGAAATGGCCACAGTGCCCAGGCAGTTTGGTGGTGTTGATGTACGCTTGCTTCATTTCTGCAGTTATATGAGGGGGTTCCCTTCCAATTTTGCTTACCAAATTTGAGACTGTGATTCTGGATGCATTAATGATGGGACTTTTGATATTTTTAAAATCTCACAGTTAATAGGAAAATTGCATAAATAGGAATTCTGATAGACGATCTGTTTAGTATTTTCCCCTTGCATTTCCTTGCCCTTTTCAGTAGGTAAAAGGAGTTTACAAGGAGTTCTCTGGCAATTCAGTGATTAAGACTCTGTTTTCATTGTTATGAGCATGGGTTTGATCCCTGTTTGGGGAACTAAGATCCCACAACCGGTGTGGCATGGCCAAAAAAAAAAGGGGGGGGGATGGACAGATGAGATGAAAGAGAACAAATTGATAATGGAAGGAGATCATTTTTATCACCATTCTCCATTTGTTTTTCCCAGGTCATGGAAATTCTTCAGTGTGGTGTTTGAAGTAATCCTTCAGGACTAAAGGTAAGATGTGGCCATGAATGGAGTGACCCAGGTGAGACCAGCAAGGGTGGGAGATGGGAGTAGCTTGAAGCCAGGCTGCAGGGGTAGTTTGTCTTGTACATGGCCTCCCAGCATCTCTTTGGAAAAGCTAAAATCACACAGAGTGATTTGTGGTCAATCCCTCCTGTCTGCATGCTTATAACAGTTTAGAGCATGTCAGAGAAACAGAATGTATATATTCTGGAGAAGAATTTCAGCTTAAATAGTGCCTTTCTGGAAAGAGAAATGGCTGAAGCATGGGTGCCAAATTCTTGAATCCCATATTTTAACACACAAGTTGCAGAAGTGGTTGGATAGCAGTATGTGTTATGTACTTGGACAGTGTATTCTAATATACCAGGGACCATGGAAGCACCTAGATTCACTCTTCCAGGAGCTGGAATCATGAAGCATCTCAGCTGGTGGGTGTGAAGCACCCCTTCCCCATCCCTACCCTCCCTGTTCTGGGTTTATCCTCATGGAGGTAGAGCACAAACTTTCAAGCTTGGCAATCAGCCCCTCCCAACCACACAACTTAGTACTTTCTCATCAACCGCAAGATTGACGGAGGCTTCATGGCTGAGAAAATTCTTCTGGTAAGAGCCTGGCCTCAAAACAGGAAAATCTTAGTAGCGAGAAGCATTTCTTTGCTATTGAATTTTCTCCCACTATAGAGGTTTTTCTCTAGTGGCCAAAGCCAGAGTCACATGAAGCATGAAGAGTGACTGATTATGGCATAAGATGAAGCCAAAGTTTCCCTTCCAGTGCTTTTTAATTTTTGGAGACTTGTTTGATGACCCAGCATTTGTTTGATGATCTTGGTGAATGTACCATATGCACCTGAAAAGAATGTGTTGTTGGGTGAAAGGTTCCATAAATATCAATGAAGTCAAGTTAGTTGATTGGTTGGTTGGTTTAGTCCCTAAGTCTTGTCCGACTCTTGCAACCCCATAGAGTGTAGCCTGACAGGCTCCTTTGGTCCACAGGATTTCTCAGGCAAGAAATGGTGTGGGTTGCCATTTCCTTCGCCAGGGGATCTTCCCGACCCAGGGACTGAACCCAAGGATCAAACCCGGGTCCCCTGATTACAGGTGGTCTCCGGTAGTGCAGGTGATTCTATACCAACTGAGCCACTGGGGAAGTTAGTTGATAGTGTCTGCTACGTTCCTCTTGGTTTTTCTGTCTACTTGGTTCTATTAATTACTGAGAAGAGAGCATTGAAAGCTCATTTGAAGCCCTTCTCTTCACCATGTGCACATTTAGGGTCAAGGTGTCTGTCTTCTTGATTGTGACAGGGTCCTGCAAATCAGACTATTTTTACCTGAGTGGAGCAGTATCTCTCACTCATACTGTGCCCAAAGCTCTAGAAAAGATTTTCCAGGCTGGCACAGGGGCTGGGCCATGGTGGATACTCCAGGATAATTCACTGAATGTTATCATGAGACCGTGGGCCAGCAGATCACAGTGTCCAGCCAGGGGACTGGTACCAGCTGGTCAAGAATGAAGTTCTCACAGGTCTGTTGTGAAAAGAGAAAAATGAGGACAACTCTGTGTGTATGTATGGGCGATGGCCAACTGTCTTTTTTGATTTTTATTTTGTTTTGCGCTGAGATTTGTTGATAGGCGATTTTTGTCTTTTTGGCTGCACTCTGTGGTATGTGGGAGCTGAGCTCCCCAGTCAGAGATTAAATCCGTGTCCCCTGTACGGGAAGTCTTGACCACTGAACCGCTGGGCAAGTCCCAATGGGTGATTTTTAAAACCCATGTCCTTAGTTGGCAAATAAAATCTTGGCAACACGTGTCAGCTCTCCAGTCTTTCTCTTGGAAGTGCATTGGTGGGTGGACCCAAAGCACGTGGAAACCTGTTCCTAGGCACCATCCCGAGACACAGCGAGTCAGATTGTATGTTTTGCTGGAAATAAACCTTTGTTCAAGTCCACGTGTACCTTAAACCTTCAGCATCCAATCCATGTCACTGTTGCTTTTTGTCTGGTTACTCCAGCACCATCTTCCTCAACCAGTTCTCAGTATAAAAATTCAAGTAGGGGCAAGAGACAGAGGAGGGAGCCTTTCATCCCTTTTCTATTTCCTCCTTAATAGTACCCCCAACAGCTTGAAGCAATTTCAGAAGGGGAGAAAAGGTAAGAGCAAAGTAGAGAGACTGATTTCTTCTGTAACCTGGGTGAGGCATGGGGAGGGGCCAGGTCCAGAAACCACTGTGTATGGCAGGGGAAAAGGAAGTGATAGACTGGGCATGGAGGCCACAGAAGCAAAGAGGAGGAGGGTACAGGTGATTCTGAGTACATGGGGAGGTACCTGTGTTGGGTACCCTGTGCCGGAAAATCCCACGGACAGAGAAGCCTGGTGAACTACAGTCTATAGGGTCACAACTTAGCAACTGAACAACATGAAAATGATGATGGGGATGACAACAGTTGTTGTCGTTGTTCAGTCCTAGTTGTGTCCAACTCTTTGTGACCCCATGGACTGCAGCACACCAGGCCTCCCTGTCCTTCAGTATCTCCCGGTTTTCCCAAATTCATGTCCATTGCATTGGTGATGCCACCCAGCCATCTCATCCTCTGACGCCGTCTTCTCCTTCTGCCCTCAGTCTTTCCCAGTATCAGGGATTTTTTCCAGTGAGTTGACTGTTTGCATCAGATGATCAAAATACTGGAGCTTCAGCTTCAGCATCAGTCCTTCCAATGAGAATTCAGGGCTTATTTCCTTTAGGATTGACTGGTTCGATTGCCTTGCTGTCCAAGGGACTTTCAGGAGTTTTCTCCAGCACCACAGTTCCAAGGCATCAATTCTTTGGCGTTCTGCCTTAGACAAGTAATAGGAGTAATAATACAAATACTAGCAGATAGCATTTCTTGAGTACTTCCCGTGGGCTCACGTCATTCGTGCTTGATACGTATCATCTCATATAATGTTTACAATACCAATGTCGGTGCTTCTGTAATCTTCACTTCTAGATGAGGGCATGGAGGTTCACATGGCTGGGTAACTCACACAGGGTCACGTAGCTGCTGAGTGCTGGCTGAAGGCCTGGAACCCAGACCTGGTGAACTCCAGGGCAGATACTCCCTGCTACTGGCTCTTTTTCTTGTTTGTGGTGTGTTTATTATTACATGGCAAGTTCAATTAGCCTTCGGCTATTGAGGCCTCATAATATGTCTGCCTAACTTAGTCTTGCTTTTAAAATCTGATCCCAGGGATTTTTACATGTCTGTGTGTTCCTTTGGGTGGAAAACAAGAAGCAGAGTCTGGGCCCTGGCTGGGGTGCTGTGCAGTTGTGGCTGGGAACAGAGCTCCCCGAAGGTGTCTGGTGACGTGATTCTTTCCTATCCCAGGTACCAAAGCTGGGCTGTCATCCCAATCAGTACTTCCTGCTGGAGCCTGGGAGACAGGAGAAAATTCCACACTGGGAGGGCTGGCAGGGGTGCTACTGTCCCTGCTCAATCCATTCTACGTGGGCCAACCCAGTTTGTGCTTAGAGGAGGACTTCAGATTGAATTTCTTAGTGAGTCTAACCCAGACCTTTTTTTTTTTTTTATGACCGTGAGAAAAGTGGAGGAGACTGAAGTTATTATTTTTTTTAGCTCCCCGCTGACTCATTTAAAAAAATGATCCATACTCTTGACTGTCAAAGTGACACATTTATCTTTCCTTTAGTATTCTCTGCCTCCTGTCCCAACTTCCACAGCTCTGATTTTTTTTTAAATTTTATCTATTTCTTTGCATCAGATTTTAACTGAGGCCTCCCCTCCCCACTTCCACTGCTCTGACTTTATTTATTTAAAAAAATTATTTATCTCTTTATTCGACTGAATCGGGTTTTAACTGAGGTATGTGGAATCTTTTGTTTCTTTATTTGTACCAGATCTTTTTTTTTTTTTAAATCTTTTAGTTGCAGTACATGTGAACTCTTAGTTGTAAGCACGTGGGATCTAGTTCCCTGACCAGGGATTGAACCCAGGTCCCCTGCATTCGGAGTACAGTATGGTAGCCACTGGACCACCAGGGAACTCCCTCCACCGCTCGGATTGTAGATGACAATCTCACAACTGCTTTGAATCTCCTGAAGCGTATCCTTGCCGAGATGGATACCCTCCTTGGGTGTAAGCCACATTTCTGAGGGCCAGGATGAGGTGTGCCTTCCTCCCACCGAGGATGGGTGTGCAGGGAGCGGACTGGCTGTCTGCTGAGCCAGGAAAGAGATATCCATTTGTCCTGGGGGCAGTCTGAGGCTCACCTTTGGTGCTAACCCCAAATCTTCAAAGGTTCCACCTCAATGTTTGGTTGCTATTCTAAAAGAAATGGCCTGGGTGGTTGATTGCCTAGTGGTCCAGTGGTTAAGAATCCACCGTGCAATGCAGGGACTGTGGGTTCGACCCCTAGTTGGGGAACTAAGATTCCACAAGGCATGGAACAACTAAGCCCACTAGGTACTGAGCCCACGTGAGGCAACTAAGACCTGATGCAGCCAAATAAATAATACTTAAAAAAAATCCTTTAAAGGAAACGGCCTTACTCTCGTTTCCCATCTATATCCTCTAATCACGCTTTTCACATAGAGGATTTAAAAGCATAAAGAAGCCTGTCTACCCACACACACAGGCACGCGCACACACACACACAGAAACTCTTCCTCACCCCTCCATCCCTCGAGCCCATCTTCCTGTCCTTGACCACGACTGCTCCAGCCCTGATGCCCAGGACATTGTCCTGGACCTGAAACACCCTCAACCTCTCCTCTCCGGGTTCCAAGGATGCTGCGGCTACTCCAGCTCAGGACACAGTCCTGAAACCAAGATGCCCACACGCCTGCTTGAGCCTCTGTAGGATGTGTCGTCTCTGGTGGGTTTTTATAAATTCTGCCCTATTTGGTACAGTGTGTGTTCCACAGTTTCACATTTCCGCATCTACTAGAGGCAAAGCAAGAGGAGGATGAAGAGGTGAAATTGAAATAGGTGCAATTTCATCCTCTTTAGACCCTGGGGTGGGATTACGGCAGGAGTGGACACTGGGGTCCGGTGAGGCTCATGAACATTTTTGTATGCCTGGGAGCTTTGAAAAGGTTCTATGAACTGTTTCTGTTCTCTGTTGCTGCCTTTATAGAACTAGATCGCACTGGACTTACGGGGACTCTTCAAACCTGCGGGAGATGGTCATCCCACAAGGGCCTTCGTTCGTGATACACTTGAACTGTCTATGTGTAGGAGAGTCATCAACTCATAGTTCATCCCCACACTCTGGCCAGAAGCCCCATGAGGGCTGGGACACCTGAAGGGAGCACCCTGCCCATGTTGGAAACACATCTGGGGAGCTCGACTGAGCAGGGGGAGCCGGGCTGCCTCGGCTTTTGCGGCAGCACTTACAGAGCACACTTTGCCATCTCCCTCCCTACCGCCCTGGGCGGTTATATGAGTCTGTATTTTTGTTTTTCTTGGAGAAATGAAGAAAAATTCACTCCGTGAGAAGAGGAAAAAAACTGCAGCTGGTACCCAGTGGCTGAGTGTGAGGACTGTGTTGGGGACAAGGTCATTCAGGAAGAAACGCAGACCAGCGAGAGCCTGACCAGCAACCTGGATGTTTCTGAGACTCACTTGTACTCTGGAAATGTCCCATCCAGCCACCTCCATTCATTCTCCCGCTCCAAGTCTGTGAGGCCAATCCAGTAGTTCTCTTTCGCCACCATCTGCTTTTTGATCCATTGCTGGAAAATAAAACCATAGATGGTGCGTTAAAAAAAAAAATTTGTGAGTAAAACTCCAAGGGTATATATTTTATCCTCCGAATGATATTTTAACATCATGCCCTTCTAATATTTTCAAATGAGATCAGAAAAGAGAAAGGATTTCAGGAGGAATTTTTCTAAGAGAAGACTGAGACATGGGTTAAGGGAAGTCCCAATAAAACAATGACTCTTTTGGTTGAGTAGAGACAATTGTTCATCTTCCTGATCTNTGTTTATTATTACATGGCAAGTTCAATTAGCCTTCGGCTATTGAGGCCTCATAATATGTCTGCCTAACTTAGTCTTGCTTTTAAAATCTGATCCCAGGGATTTTTACATGTCTGTGTGTTCCTTTGGGTGGAAAACAAGAAGCAGAGTCTGGGCCCTGGCTGGGGTGCTGTGCAGTTGTGGCTGGGAACAGAGCTCCCCGAAGGTGTCTGGTGACGTGATTCTTTCCTATCCCAGGTACCAAAGCTGGGCTGTCATCCCAATCAGTACTTCCTGCTGGAGCCTGGGAGACAGGAGAAAATTCCACACTGGGAGGGCTGGCAGGGGTGCTACTGTCCCTGCTCAATCCATTCTACGTGGGCCAACCCAGTTTGTGCTTAGAGGAGGACTTCAGATTGAATTTCTTAGTGAGTCTAACCCAGACCTTTTTTTTTTTTTTATGACCGTGAGAAAAGTGGAGGAGACTGAAGTTATTATTTTTTTTAGCTCCCCGCTGACTCATTTAAAAAAATGATCCATACTCTTGACTGTCAAAGTGACACATTTATCTTTCCTTTAGTATTCTCTGCCTCCTGTCCCAACTTCCACAGCTCTGATTTTTTTTTAAATTTTATCTATTTCTTTGCATCAGATTTTAACTGAGGCCTCCCCTCCCCACTTCCACTGCTCTGACTTTATTTATTTAAAAAAATTATTTATCTCTTTATTCGACTGAATCGGGTTTTAACTGAGGTATGTGGAATCTTTTGTTTCTTTATTTGTACCAGATCTTTTTT
The DNA here is from genome assembly GCA_006410875.1 of Neotragus pygmaeus. Taxonomy (NCBI): domain Eukaryota; kingdom Metazoa; phylum Chordata; class Mammalia; order Artiodactyla; family Bovidae; genus Neotragus; species Neotragus pygmaeus. The sequence continues at coordinate 316,069 of SJYV01035832.1, forward strand.
TTTTTTTAAATCTTTTAGTTGCAGTACATGTGAACTCTTAGTTGTAAGCACGTGGGATCTAGTTCCCTGACCAGGGATTGAACCCAGGTCCCCTGCATTCGGAGTACAGTATGGTAGCCACTGGACCACCAGGGAACTCCCTCCACCGCTCGGATTGTAGATGACAATCTCACAACTGCTTTGAATCTCCTGAAGCGTATCCTTGCCGAGATGGATACCCTCCTTGGGTGTAAGCCACATTTCTGAGGGCCAGGATGAGGTGTGCCTTCCTCCCACCGAGGATGGGTGTGCAGGGAGCGGACTGGCTGTCTGCTGAGCCAGGAAAGAGATATCCATTTGTCCTGGGGGCAGTCTGAGGCTCACCTTTGGTGCTAACCCCAAATCTTCAAAGGTTCCACCTCAATGTTTGGTTGCTATTCTAAAAGAAATGGCCTGGGTGGTTGATTGCCTAGTGGTCCAGTGGTTAAGAATCCACCGTGCAATGCAGGGACTGTGGGTTCGACCCCTAGTTGGGGAACTAAGATTCCACAAGGCATGGAACAACTAAGCCCACTAGGTACTGAGCCCACGTGAGGCAACTAAGACCTGATGCAGCCAAATAAATAATACTTAAAAAAAATCCTTTAAAGGAAACGGCCTTACTCTCGTTTCCCATCTATATCCTCTAATCACGCTTTTCACATAGAGGATTTAAAAGCATAAAGAAGCCTGTCTACCCACACACACAGGCACGCGCACACACACACACAGAAACTCTTCCTCACCCCTCCATCCCTCGAGCCCATCTTCCTGTCCTTGACCACGACTGCTCCAGCCCTGATGCCCAGGACATTGTCCTGGACCTGAAACACCCTCAACCTCTCCTCTCCGGGTTCCAAGGATGCTGCGGCTACTCCAGCTCAGGACACAGTCCTGAAACCAAGATGCCCACACGCCTGCTTGAGCCTCTGTAGGATGTGTCGTCTCTGGTGGGTTTTTATAAATTCTGCCCTATTTGGTACAGTGTGTGTTCCACAGTTTCACATTTCCGCATCTACTAGAGGCAAAGCAAGAGGAGGATGAAGAGGTGAAATTGAAATAGGTGCAATTTCATCCTCTTTAGACCCTGGGGTGGGATTACGGCAGGAGTGGACACTGGGGTCCGGTGAGGCTCATGAACATTTTTGTATGCCTGGGAGCTTTGAAAAGGTTCTATGAACTGTTTCTGTTCTCTGTTGCTGCCTTTATAGAACTAGATCGCACTGGACTTACGGGGACTCTTCAAACCTGCGGGAGATGGTCATCCCACAAGGGCCTTCGTTCGTGATACACTTGAACTGTCTATGTGTAGGAGAGTCATCAACTCATAGTTCATCCCCACACTCTGGCCAGAAGCCCCATGAGGGCTGGGACACCTGAAGGGAGCACCCTGCCCATGTTGGAAACACATCTGGGGAGCTCGACTGAGCAGGGGGAGCCGGGCTGCCTCGGCTTTTGCGGCAGCACTTACAGAGCACACTTTGCCATCTCCCTCCCTACCGCCCTGGGCGGTTATATGAGTCTGTATTTTTGTTTTTCTTGGAGAAATGAAGAAAAATTCACTCCGTGAGAAGAGGAAAAAAACTGCAGCTGGTACCCAGTGGCTGAGTGTGAGGACTGTGTTGGGGACAAGGTCATTCAGGAAGAAACGCAGACCAGCGAGAGCCTGACCAGCAACCTGGATGTTTCTGAGACTCACTTGTACTCTGGAAATGTCCCATCCAGCCACCTCCATTCATTCTCCCGCTCCAAGTCTGTGAGGCCAATCCAGTAGTTCTCTTTCGCCACCATCTGCTTTTTGATCCATTGCTGGAAAATAAAACCATAGATGGTGCGTTACTATTTCTTGAACAGATGTTTGGGGGACTTTCAATATTTAGAAATGAGGGACACTTTCGAAGAGGATGCTTGTCATAACTTGTGCTCTATTTTGCTATCCTCGTTTTATCACACTTGTTTTGCCCTGGGTTTTGTTTTGTTTTGTTTTGTTTTTTGGTGGGGGTGGGGTGGGGGTGCGGGGCAGGCTTTGATATTTTTTCCTCTTATAAGTTTATAAGTGATACTCCTAAACTATCCAGATCACTCATGAATCCCACCAGGCTCCACCCCTCCCACAACCCCTCCCTCCGATGTTCTAATAGTAGTAACAGCCAAGGCACTATCAAGCCCTTCCCCCTGGCCGGGCCCCATGTCCAGTGTGTCACAAGCCATTACAGCCACTAGCCTAATAAAGGTGACAAGTGGTTGAGCTGGGGTCAGGCCCAGGCGCCTGACGCCTGACTTACGGATGCTCATTTCCAGTCAATTACTGCAGGAGCATCTGTTTTCAGGGTCCTGTCGGCCGGAGACATGCAGGGGAAAGAAAGGAGGCCCCGTGTCAGTGCGGCATTAAAGAGAAAGCACTGGCGTCGTTGCTAGATGGACCTCAGTTTCAGTCTCAGCTCTGCATTTACTTGTCTCATATATTAATCATTCAAATTTTGTGGGGCCTCAGTTTTCCTGTCTGTAAGATGGGGATGATATTACCCACAGGCTCCTGGGGTGTGGTGAGGTTTATAGGAGAAAATGCCTGGCACACGTTAGGAACCAAATGAGTGGTTATCATGTGTGGGCTTTGCCCCAGGACCATATATGCCCCTCCTGACCCTGTTAAGGCCACATGTCTGGACCCTGGCATTCGGCCCCACCCCTCCAGTGCTCAGGGCTCTCTGCCTCTCCATAGGAGACTTGTACCGACCTACAGCCTTCCTGCTCTTTCCAGAAAAAGGCACACAGCTCCAGGCTTGATAAAGCAAGAGCTTCCAGGTGCGAGCACAAGGACCCAATCCCCATGCCGTGAATGCTTTCTGTCCCTGGATAAAGCCCAAATCTCAATCATGTGGCCCTCGGTGTTTCTGTGACAATGAATTTATGGTATCTTTGAATCCTCAGTAAGCATGCACTTTCCAGATGTCAGCGATCCTTAAATTACAGTTTTCTCCAACCCTAAGAATGCCACACACGTACCTGCTCCTCTCCCGTGTTTATGAAAACGAGATGTGAAGACATTCTTTCGCAGAAAAGTTTTGCATCCTCAAAATAGTCTCTCTCAGTTGAAAAATAGTAGCATTTGTCTGTGAAGTTCTTCCAGTAAGGCAGGCAGCCTAGGAATAGAAAGTTTAAAAATGCCGATGGAAACATACACACACTGAAAGCACTATGCCTTTAGGAGGCATAGTCGCAGCCCGGCTTCCCCAGCGCCCGTATGCTGAGTCTGTGACTGATGTTCCTGAACATTCTAGGGGCCAAGACCAGTCCGAGGAAGTAGGTGGCCTGCAGGACACATGGTGGTTAAAACCACTTAAGCGGGCCTTTGTGTCTGGATTAGTCTTGACAACGACAGAAATAACAGACACAGACATAACAGGCAGCACAGGCTCAGGTGGTCCCCATCAGCCTGAGATCACACAGAACCTGTAAGCAAGAGGCTGGGAGAGCTAGGCTCACAGGAAAATGCAACTAAGAGGGACTGCAGGAAACCAAGAGGAATCGGCTGTGGGTCCAAGGGGAGAAAGACAGGCTTGGTTGCAAACCCAAAGCGTCATTATCAAAGGATGAGAACGTGCCATATACCTTCTCAATAAGAAACGCGCACTGGCTTCAGGAACAGAACGTTCCATCTGCACGTTAACTAAGGGTCGACCATCCCCAGGTGAAAGGCGGAGAATGAAGACAGGGACGGCTCTGGGGTGGCCAGCCTCAGATTTTCCTGAATTCAACGTCTGGGACCAGTTGATCCCTGAGGACCTGACTTAGCTAATGATAAACCAGTGCTAGAGGAGCTGATGCTGTTTAGGGATGAACACGTGCCTGAAGGATGCTGCCTAGTGAGGGGCCAGGTGAGCCGCAGGGGTGGAAGCCCGCCCTGTGTGATGCCTTCACTGCTAATGAGATTGGGTGTGTGGGAGGTGAACACAGGGATCACCCCATCCCGGGTGTGAGGGTCGCAGACTCACCGTTGTCCTCAGGTGCTGTGGTCGGCTCGGTCTTAAGGGCCAGGGGCACTGCCGCCCCTGAGGGGCCCGGGGGACCGGGGGGACCCTTGATACCTGGCATGCCTGGCATCCCAGGGAGGCCTGGCAGCCCCCGTGGCCCGGGCACCCCAGGCTCCCCCACGGTGCCCTGCAGTCCCTGGAAGCCAGGGGGGCCCTGAGGGCCTGGGAGTCCATCCTTGCCCGGCGGGCCGGGGGGGCCTGGGTCCCCGCTGGGGCCCTGGGGGCCGGGCTTCCCAGGAGACCCTCGGGAGCCTTTGGAGCCTTGCAGGCCTTTGGAGCCTTTGCTGCCGCGCTCTCCAGGGGGGCCAACCGGCCCGATCGGGCCCCTCTCACCAGCTGGGCCAGGCGGGCCCGGCTCCCCCTTCTCTCCTTTCTGCCCCTTGTTGCCAGTGGGGCCTGGGGGTCCCTGCTGTCCTCGGTCACCTTTTGGACCTCTGGGGCCAGGAGGACCTGAAACATAAAAAGAAGACANTCTCACCAGCTGGGCCAGGCGGGCCCGGCTCCCCCTTCTCTCCTTTCTGCCCCTTGTTGCCAGTGGGGCCTGGGGGTCCCTGCTGTCCTCGGTCACCTTTTGGACCTCTGGGGCCAGGAGGACCTGAAACATAAAAAGAAGACAAAAGGCATAAGCATCAAATCCAGGACACTTCTGGTCATCTGGGACCGTTTTTTCACAGCAGGAAAGCTGTGTGGGTTAGGATCGCTATGTGTGTCTGTCTGTGTCTGTGTGTGTGCGCGCTCAGTCATGTTTGAGTCTTTGCAACCCCAAGGACTATAGCCCNAAAAGGCATAAGCATCAAATCCAGGACACTTCTGGTCATCTGGGACCGTTTTTTCACAGCAGGAAAGCTGTGTGGGTTAGGATCGCTATGTGTGTCTGTCTGTGTCTGTGTGTGTGCGCGCTCAGTCATGTTTGAGTCTTTGCAACCCCAAGGACTATAGCCCACCAGGCTCCTCTGTCCATGGGATTCTCCAGGCAAGAATACTGGAGTGGGTTGCATTTCCTTGACCTCTCTCTTATTTCCTCCTCATTCCATTGATTTGATGAATATTTATTAACTACCTATTGTATGACAAGCACCATGTAAGGTGTGGGGTAAGGGGTTGAATTGGACTAAAAAGGTGCCATGGAGTGTTGAGAGACTGTCCTGTAATTCCCCCATCGCACCAGCCGTGCCTCTCCTCTCTGCTTCTCCCCTGTGGTGCTCCTGTCTCTCCAATGGTGCTGCGGGAACACAGAGGTCCTCAGGGCTGGGCCTCACTATGGACCAGATACCGGGACAGGAGATCTATGTTGGGGGTGCTCTCAGGGCCAGCTGAGGAGGACCAGTTTCATTCTTCCCAGTGATGCAAACAGTACATCAAATGCGTCTAATAATGCAAATAGGGTTTGGGCTTCCCTGGTGGCTCCATCTGTAAAAATCCACCTGCAATGCAGGGGACCTGGGTTTGATCCCTGGGTTGGGAAGATCCCCTGGAGGCGGGCATGGCAACCCACTCCAGTATTCTTGCCTGGAGAATCCCCATAGACAGAGGAGCCTGGTGGGCTACAGTCCTTGGAGTTGCAAAGAATCAGACACAACTTAGCGACTAAGCACAGCACACAGGGAAGGTAGACTAGAGAAAGAAATAGGTGTAGCATCTCACTGGCAAGGGAGGAAAAAAAATCATTTTCCTCCAAAGGAGGAAAAAGCAGTTCCCCCTTAAAAAGGCAGGGAGGGGGTTGGGGGAAGGAAAGCAAATACTTGCTCATCTCTCTTTGCTCCAAAAGGCGGTTCACTTAACGTGGGGGTGTCCTGTTTTCTTTGAGTTCTCAAGAGTAACATCGACATCACACAATACATCACAACCAGGATTTGTATGCACATGACAGGGTGAGGTACCTTCACATACAGTATGTCATGTGACCTTCATCCATGGCATAGGATTCCCACAGCACATCTGAGGACATGCAGGGTCAGAGACACAAAGTTCTCTGTTCAGAGTTATTGAGCAACTCAAGACAGATCTACCCGGCGGAATGGGGCTTCCCAGGTGGCGCTAGTGGTAAAGAATCCACCTGCAATGCAGGAGACCTGGGTTCAATCCCTGGGTCAGGAAGATCCCCTGGAGAAGGGAATGGCAACCCACTCCAGTATTCTTGCCTGGGGAATCCCCATAGACAGAAGAACCTACCAGGCTACAGTCCATGGGGTCGCAGAGTCGGACACAACTGAGTGACTGATATAGCACACCCATGGGAGTAAGACATGTCCAGTTACCATCAGGGGGAGGAGCTGGGGCAGGAATTCAGGGCTTCTCGTTTTGAAATGAACACATCATGAAGGACACTGTGCTCAAATACTCCGCTGCCTGGAATCTTAGATCATCTGAGATCTTGCTATTCTACAGGAATAAGTGTAAGAGCTCTGCACCCATTCTCTGGATGGAAGCCCAGAGCCTTGGAGGCTGGAAGGATGGAAGTGCAGGGGAGAGGCAGGATTGGCGGGACTCCCACGCTCAGTTTTGCCTGTCCCCCTTCACCAGCAAACCTCCCCACTGGCTGGTCAGGACAGAATGGTGAAGCAGCCTTTCCCACCTCAGTAGGGGGATCTCTGTTCCCTCCCGCCCCAGACCCTGGTGGACATCACTGCATCCACATACCAGCCACGGTCACGGCCAGCCCTCCATCTCAGCCCTCCCTCTGCAGAAGCCTAGGTCCTGGGCTCAGCTTTGCTCCCTTGAGCCTACCCATGACATTGCCCCTGGACTTTCAGGCCGGACCGTCTATGGAGCTGTAAGTGAGTTTATGCCAAACTAGCATGCACTAGGGCTAGCGCTGGCTTCGGTGCATACCTTTTAGGGTTATCTGCCCCATAAGTCAGAGACTTCAGGGTGAAACACCTTCTTCCTGAATCCATCTTACTGACTTTTGTCCATCTGCTCCTGTTGACTCCTCCCTACCATCAGCTCTCCAGGCCTCTGGGTTCTCATCTCCATCCCGTTCATGGATGGTCCATTTTCTCTGGGATGTCCAGCCAGCATCTCCAACCTGGCATGTCTATACTGACCTCGTCACCTGTACATGCCCTCCTCCCGTCATCTCTCATCCCACTGCATCATCACAGCCGTCTCATCACCATCCTAGTGCCGGGGTTCTCTCTTCCTCTCTCCCCCATCCCCTCTGTCTTTCTGGTAGATTTTTACGGTTACTTCTCAACTGCTCTTCCTACTTGATCTCTCTCCATGCATCTCACTCTGCATCTTTCACACATTTGTCTTCCTTACACTCAGCTCTGGACCCTACTTGCTCCAGAATACCTTCTTGGTCCTCTGGTGTCAAGGCTTCCACGACCTGGTTTCACATGTGTTGATTCATCCTCCTCTGCACCTGTGCAAAGTTTCTCTCTCAGAATTCCCTCTGCCCATATCCATCTGGAAAATTCCTGCTCACCCACAATGTAATCCTCCCAGGTCACTCCAGGTGGAAGTTTTCCCTCCTTCTGTGATGTTTAGTCCTTGTTTCTTCTTCGAGGACCCTTCCGCATCTAGTAGCTAGATTACAGGCCACAGTCATTATCTAGCAAGTGTTTGTCAAATCAATGTGCCTCATAGGTCAAAAACCCCATTGCAGGCTTCCCTGGTGGTAATGAATCCACCTGCTAATGTGGTAGATAACAGATTCAATCCCTGGTCCGGGAAGAGCCCACACGCTGAGGAGCAACTAAGCCCATGCATCACAAATACTGAGCCCATGCTCTAGAGCCTGGGAACTGCAACTACTGAGCCCATGTGCCCTAGAGCCTGTGCTCTGCAACACGGGAAGCGACTGCAAGGAGAAGCCTGCACACAGCAAGGAAGGGTAGCCCTTGCTTGCCGCAGCTAGAGAAAGCCCTCGCGGCAACAAAGATTCAGCACAGCCAAAAATAGATAAGTAAGTAAATAAATAAATATAAAGAAAGCCCGTTGCATTAATGCAAACATTTTGGGTCCAGCAGAGACTAGAAGGGAGGGATTTTAGGGTAACAGTGTCCTCTCTGGTGACCTTGACCTCATTCTAAGAAGCCACCTCCACTCAATCTATGTATCAGGTTGAGCCTGGCTGCCAGTAAGACTGGCCGTGGGGAGATGTCTTCCTAACTCTATTCATACTTCTGAACTGATCCTGGGATCTTATATCCAAATTTGATTTCTTTTTTTCCTGTTTAACCCGAGGAGACTCGTTAAAGAGCCTACCCATTTAGGAAAGACAGAGGGTGAGTTTTTACTGCCAGATGGATCTCCTTTAAAAAGGTAACTTAGCTCCTTTGTGTAGTTGAGAAAAAATGTCTTAAGTGATTATTAGTGGGGAAGGTGGCCCGTGTGTCCCTCCGTAAAGCATGCAGCACGATGGAAGGTTCTAGTGGAACGATACTGACAACAGGCCAAAACAAACAGAAATCTGGTTTATTTGGAATAAGGGCAAAAATAAAAGTAACTCCCCCCTCCACACACACAACTACTTCTGTTTTGTTCATGTTCTATGTTTGACCTTAAGAAATCCAAATAATGAGGAAGATCTGTTGGGAATTCAAGTGCTTTAGAAGTTCTTTATTCTCTCTATGGATTTGCCAATAACCAGTGTTGCTCTATCACTCATGGAGGATTCGTGCTGTACTCACAAGTTATGGGAAACGAGTCCACCCATGGCCAGGAAATGGTGCCCATTCCAGGGCCTGCTTCCCTGTTCTGAATGTTCCGACAGACCCATGTGGCAGAGAGCTGTATTTCTTCCAGGACACCCTCCTCTGGTTGCCAACAGAATTCCAAAGACATATGATTCTCTCTTCCCCTCCTGACATGAATCCAAGACCTCCTTTACCTGGGGTGACAGCTTTTCATGAATCTTCTTTCTTTCTGGGGTCAGGTAATATATGGTGTTTGGCTGTTTCTCTCTGAACCTAGGCTACACTTGAATATCCTCACCCCCTCCACAAAGAATCATGGCTTATTTTGTTTTCTTCTTTAAAAATTTTTATGGCTTATTTCAATAATGCCATAAAAACGCAGACCTCACAGTCAACACAAAATACCAACTGATACTAATTTCCAGATGTTGAGAAGGAAGGGAATAAAATATTGAGAGGAGATGCAAGTTTTTGCCTTGGATAAAGTCTAAAATCCTACTTGTGATGGATTTCCTAGCTGGGTTAGGATAAAAACTGAATTTTTCATATGAAGCACTATATCCATCACAAATAGATTATCTGCACATTCAAAGACACACATGTATCCCAATGTTCACTGCAGCACTGTTTATGATAGCCAGGACCTAGAAGCAACCTAAATGTCTATCAATTGATGAATGCATAAAGAAGTTGTGGTATATATATACGATGAAATATTACTCAACCATAAAGAGGAATGAATCTGAGTCAGTTGAACTGAGGTAGATGAACCTAGGGCCTGTTATACAGAGTGAAGTAAGTCAGAGAAAAACAAATATCATATATCAACCCTTACCTATGGAGTCTAGGACAAGGGTCCTGATGAATCTATTTGCAGGGCAGGAAGAGAGATACAGACGTGGAGAACAGACAGAATTGGGAAAGGAGAGGGTGGGGTGAATTGTAAGAGTAGTACTGAAATATATAAATTACCATGTGTAAAATACATAGCTAGTGGGACGCTGCTTTGTAACACAGGGAGCCCAGCCCGGCAGTCTGTGACAACCTAGAGAGCTGGGGTGGGGGTAGGAGGAGGCTCACGAGAGGCAACCAACACAACTTTGTAAAGCAATTATCCTCCAATTAAAAAAAACAAGTGCATTCTCTGTTACACTGAAAAGTTTAATATAATGTTTTATATTCATGGCTGTGGATAAACTCCTAGCAGGCACACTGCTAGGACCCATGTCTTCATCCACAGCTGCCCCAGCCTTGGGAAAATAGCACAGAGCTAGAGCCGGAGGCTGGAACTCTGCCTTCAAACACTGGGCTATGGGAAAATGTACTCTGTATTCCCTGTACTCGGGAAATTCATTCATTCATATACTTGGCTCATTAAGACAATACTTTGCTTGCTCCTTAAGACCTAGATATTTGCTATTTATTTCTTTTTTAAAATCACTAAGAAAAAGAGCTAAAACCATTTCAAAAGTTAGGACTGGATCCCCCTACAAAGCTGGTCACTAATGCTAGGGGTATATCTTCCTCAAGGACCTGGGATGCCAGGAGAACTTTTGGCATCTGGGTGATCCTAGGATTTTAGGTATTACTTGAATCTTTTTTTTTTTTTTTTTGGTGGGGGCAGCTGTTAAAGTCAAAATAAAATGAAATAAAATATAAGCCCACTGATAGTGCCTTAAAAGAGAAAACTCTGAAATAAATGACAAGACAGTATTCATGAGCCCATGCAATAACTTGAATTCAGAGTTGAGAAAATGGTGACGTTATATGTGGGGCAGACATGATGTCCTGTACAGAACAGAAAACAAGGCCACGTGGTTGGCTGCCTAGCTTGAGATTTCTTTCTTTTTTTTTTTTGCCATGTGGCTTGTGGGATCTTGGTTCCCTGACCAGGGATTGAACCTGTGTCCTGTGCAATGGAAGTATGGAGCCCTAACCACTGAACCACCAGGGAGCTTCCCTGGCTTGGGATTCTGAAATGCCAGGATACCATGTTGCTGGTAAAGCTGTCGAATGAAGGCTCCAGAAATGCCCGTATATGACCAAGACCAGAACTCAGAACAGCTGGGTTTGCACTGTCAGCAAAGCCTCCTCCCCAGGCTTCTAGGCTCCAGAGCCAGGAGCCTTAAAACACCAGAATCCTTTAAACAAACATCTTAAAGAGGATAGGAGACTTTAAATACTGTGCTGTTACTGCTTTGGCCATCAAGCTGCAGGCTTTGAAAAGGGCCAAGCCTTGTATCCTACCCCCGAAATAACTTTACAACTTGTTTTCCAAAAAAACCTGCTCGTGCCTAACGGAAAAGAGAGAAAACACTCAAATTCCTACTGCCACTCAACATCGTGGAGACTTTTATTTTAGAACCACAAGTGGTCAGGTTGGAAGATCCAGAAAAATAGTAATATTATCTGACGTATTTTTCTTCTCACGCAGTGAAATGAATCACATTTATTTAACACCCACATATGAAAAAGTCATTCTGCAGGGCTTAGGTGAAAAGGAATACACAAATAAAAAGGAAATTTAAGGCAGGATTTTGGCAATCAGTTTAAAGAATAATTTGGTTCTTGAACTCATGTTCAAGATAGTCAGAGATCTGGAGGGCCACGGAAGCTCTTTGTCCACAGAGGAGGATATATTTAAGCCACTGTTTCTCACCAACTGGCCACGGTGTGCTTCAGTGCCTTCGAATGCCTGCACTCAATAAACATGGGTCAGGATTTCCCTGGTGGTCCAGTGGTTAAAAATCCACCTGCCAACTGCAGGGGACATGGGTTCGATCCCTGATCTGGGGCGATCCCACACCCCCCACCCGAGCAATTAAACCCATGTGCTACAACTACTGAGCCCACTCGTCCTAGAGTCAGTGCTGCAACAAGAGAAGTCACTGCAGTGAGAAGCCCGCACACCGTAACTAGAGAGAAGCCCCCAGCAGAGCCAAAAATAAATATACAACGTGGATGAAAAATGAGTGAAAGTCAGAGAGTGGCAGCAGCCAGTCTGATTCATCTCCAGGGCTGGGCACCGGGAAGCCAGCAGTAAGAACTTCTGAACTCCCATCAACCTTAAAGCCTGAGTCTGTACAACTGTGTTCTTTGTGGGCACGAATGTTGTCTTTCACGGTGATGTACTGGCTGGGGCTACAGCAGAGGGAAAAACTTGGACAGGAACTGAACATACTCACATTTGGGTATGAATGTTAGCTAAGCCTCTGCCAGGCACTGCCCTGTTTTATTTACATTATCTCATTAAGTCCTTATAGCTATAATAGGTAGACAGATACTTGGTACTCATCTCCAGGGCTCTCCAGCTCTCCAGCTCTCGTTCTCATCGCTAAACCTCATGGTCCTCCCAGAACAGCAGGTGCAGAGAATTGTCTGGTTGTACTAGGAGGATGCGATTTACACCTGCATGTATTGTAGGAGTAGCTTAGGGTGTGAGGTGAACTTGCTGCCCAAGAGTGTGTTTTATGAAGTATGAAGTTTTCCATGTGCCAAATTAGGATTAAAAAAATGTTACATTACCTGCAACACAACAAAAAAGCCTTTCATAAGGTTCTGTCATTTATGGAGGTAGAGATCAGTGTTGTCAGGATTCAATTTTGTGGTTGTTGTTCAGTTGCTCAGTCATCTCTGACTCTTTGCAACCCCATGGACTTCGGCATGCCAGACTTCCCTGTCCTCCAATATCTCCTTGAATTTGCTCAAACTCATGTCCACTGAGTTGGTGATGCCATCCAACCATCTCAGCCTCTGTTGCCCTCTTCTCCTCCTGCCCTCAATCTTTCCCAGCATCCACCTTGTTGCTCAAGCTAAACACTTAGGAGATGCCCATTCCTCCGCCCTGCTCATGTCTGATCCATGCATGAGCCTTGTCCAGCTCCTCAAGCTGGCCGGATCCCGTGTCCAGTTTCTGCCCACAGCACTCCACTCCATCAATGTACCCTTTGGGCTTAGGATACTTTGGGGAGAGAAATCCAGGGTCTTGCACACCAAATGTGATCAAAAAGGGATCTGGGTGGGCTCTGAACATTCACAGCCCCTCCAGCCCATGTGTTCCTCACTTTGTAGGCATGGCCACAGAAGGCCAGTCAGGGCTATCATCTGGGGAAGGGCAGGGCTACCCATGACGCTCTCTCCAGAATTCCTCCTGACCGAGAAGACCCACTTTGGTCAAGCATGCTGCTACCATCCATCCCAAGTCACCGACAATGGGTCCATCATCCCTCACTGGACCACTGCCTCCAGGATCACTTCCTGGTTATCTGTTCTTCCCCCAGCATCCAGGATGACCTTTCAAAAATATAAATCAGGTCATGTCACCACCTTCCTTAAAACTCCCCCTCATACTTAGAGTGAAATCCCATCTCCTTGGCCTCATAGGCTCCCCTGGGGCGGCCAGGAGGAAGGGCATGCATTTTCTGTGATTATCTATGGGGTTTGTATCACAGGTTTTGCACCAGACAGTCTGGGCTCAGCTCCCATTTAGCTACTTATCATTTCTGTAAATTTAAGCAAGTTCCTTAAACCCCTAGAAGCCTTAGTTTCCTTATGTATAACTGGCAATGAGTTTTTGAGCATCTTCTTTACAGAGTTGGTGTCACAGGGGTAATTCATGAAAAGCCCTCATTACACTCATACTTAACTTCAGTTGATAAAAATAATCAGAACGGAAACATTAACTCATCTAAAGCCAGGCTCTGAATCTATTTATTGTTAATAAATATCTGAATCTAGATATTGTTAATCTATTTATTGTCATTTATTGTTGTTTGGTCGCTAAGCCGTGGCCAACTCTTTACAACCCCATGGACTGTAGCCCCCCTTCTCCAAGGAAATGACATCTCCAAAGACATTTATAGCTAGAAAATATCCAGAATACCATGTTAGGGTCGTTGAGGGTATTACAACTTTAAGAGACAATTAGAAAGCATTTATTTTATGAGACTGCAAGTCTGCTGAGATTTCCCCTCATTCTGAATTTCAGTCGAGAAGGAATAGGGGAAAAGAAATAAATAATAAATATAGGTAGTAAATAAATCAAGCACTGAAGAACTGTCTGGCTGTGGGAAAGCCCACTCTTTATTCAGAGTATGACTCTCACCTACAGTACCCCTGACAGGCATTGTCCAGCCCCTCTATAGCTGGGGCACACATACGGTTCACAGAACCCATTATATTTTCAAGCAAAAGCAATTTTTATAAGGAACACTATATAAAAACTAAAACTTATTTTCCTTTAATTAGTACCCACTAGTCTTTGTTTCACCCTCTGGAGCGCCTCAGATGTCATTTAAGATCTCTTCCACATGACAGCCTTTTGAATAGTTATAAACAGCTGCCTTATTCCCCACTAAGCAGTCTCTCCTATAGGTGAAAGTTCCAGGTTCTTCGATCCTTCTTCACAGCACATGATTTCTAGACCCCATCACTCACCCTGGTCCTATTTTTCTGAGCATGCTGGTCTGTAAGTATCCCCTGTTGATCAGGCTTCCCAACATACACACTGTCCTTGGGGGGTGGTTTTGCCATACTAAAAGGAGGGAGTATCACCTCCCTCATTTTGGATATCACATTTTTATTAATACAGCAAAAGATCACATGAGCTTCCCTGGCAGACACATTGAGTTGCTTTACAGTCTACTAAAACACCCCACGCTTTTCATGCACACTTCCTCTAAGTCATGCCCACCCTCCCCATCAACATTTGTGCTTGATTTTCTCTATCTACAAGTGGGGATTTTCATGTCTCCTCCATCTATTTCATTTTGTTGGCATCTCTTTACTGTTCCAGCCTCTGCAGATCATTTTGGATCAAGATTTTCTGACCTGTTAGTTAGTATACACAGTTTCACATCATACAAGTATTGGCCGTCATCCACATCCTCATGCTAGTCCCGGCAAAGCTGTTGAGCGGTCCCTGCCATCTGCCACTCAGCTCTGCTTCCAGGCTCAGAGGGGCTCATTTAACTATCACTCTTTATATTCATTCAACTAGCATGGCAGTCACACCCAAGGGTGACTCCCACTGACTCATGCCCTTGTATAATCCTTTCCCCTTAAGCATGGAACCTGTAACTTGCTTCTGACCAACTGTATATGGCAAAGGTGATGGGATGTCATTCCCTTGACTAGGTTATATTATATAAGACTCTATCTTTGCAGGCTGGAGTGAGAGACTCCCTTGCTGGGTGTAAAGAAGCTGCAATGGTCTGAGATGGCCACATGGCAAGGGGCTGGGGTCCTTTAGGACTTGACAGTCCATCTTACCATCCAGATTGCCAACAGATGGATTCTGCCAAGAACATGAAGGAATGTGGAAATGAGGCTTTCCCTAGTCAAGACTCTGATGAAACCACAGCCCCTCACTGAGCCTGTACCTGGGCAAGACCCTAAGCAAAGGATACACCTATGCTGTGCCCAGATTCCTGACCACAGAAACTGTGAGATGAGAAATGGGAGCTGCAAGTGCTGAGTTTTTAGTAATTTGCTATGCACACAAATATGACCAATAAACCCATCTAACTGATCATTCATCCAGCACTGATTGCTCCACCTTGTTCTGAAGGGTATCACTGCCAGGAGCCTCACTGAAGTCCAGATATGCTATTTTTCATTCTCCTAGTTTAAACAATATACTATCTCTGCTACTGTCAGGAAATAAAATGAAGTTCATTGGCCTTCTTCTTAGTGAAGTCATTCTGATGATTATTGCTTTCCTGAAAGATCAAAAATGATCTAATCTGGTCCAAGGACTTTCAGTTTATACGGATGACCTGGTTTGGAGTAAAACTCAGATTTTATATGTAAGTCACATCATTTCCCTCCTCTGTGGCCTTACAGATACTGTGATGGCCAATCATCCACTGTTCATGGCACTTGGAAATGGCTATTTTTCTTAACAGTCACTCCATGATCTAAAAGATTGAATCTGTCTTCCAAAGGAGCCCAATTTGTAATGGCATTGAAATAGCTAGGCACGGAAAAATTCCAAATTAACCAGTCTTTCATTCACAAACATTTAATGGAACACCTTTAAGCACTGTCCACAAATTCTTAGTTATGCTTCCCTTCTATTTCCCTTCGAGAAATATAACTTAATTCCCCTCCCCTTTGAGTGTGAGATGGACTTAGTGACTTATTTCTAAAGGAGAGGATATGGTGGAATAATGGTATGTGACTTTTGAGGCTAAAAGACATCTTGGCTTCCTTCTTTCTGTTTCTCTTGGATCATTTGCTCTGGAGGCAGCCAGCTGCCCTGCTGTGAGGACACTCAAGCAATTTCACATGATGAGGAACCAAGGCCACCTGCCAATAACCAACAAGCCCAAGAGCCATATGAATGAGCCATCTTGGAAGCAGCTCCTCAGCCCCAATTAAAGCTTCAGAAGACTACAGCCCCAGGGCTTCCCTGGTGGTCCAGTAGTTAATTCTGGGGACATGCGTTCCACCCCTGTTCCAGGAAGATTCCACATACAATGGGGAAACTAGGCCCGGGTGCCATAACTACTGAAGCCCCCAAGCACCTGGCGCCCACGCTCTGCAACAAGAGATGCCACCGCGATGAGAATCCCGTGCACTGCAACTAGAGAGGAGCCCCTACTTGCTGCAGCTAGAGAAAGCCTAGGAGCAGCAACAAAGACCTCCCTGCCCCAGCACAACCAAAAACAGATAAATAAGACTATTGTTCCAGCTATCATCTTAACTACAACCTCCTGAGAGATACTGAGCCCAAACCACCGACTTACACTAAGCTGCTCCCGAATCCCTGACCCTCAGGAACTACACGATAATACAGGCTTATTGTTTTAAATTGTCGAGCTTTAAGGTCATTTGTTCTACAATCATAGATAACAACATAAGTTCAGAATTTCCACTTACCTTGCAGGATGGTAAAATTCTTGATGAGCTGACCATGCTTGGAATCCACCAGCTTCATTTCTTCCATAATCACTGACAAGTTGGCCACTTCTGTGTCCAACCTCGACCTCATCAAATCTTGCTGCATCCTGAGAGAAACAGAATCCAAACGGATGTTGGCCAGCGTGTTGTTCAGGGAGGTCAGATCGTCCGTGTGTTTGGTCAGCGTGTCCGTGCACGTGGTCCTGACTTCGTTCAGGTTGCTGGTCAGCGTCCGCAGGTAGTGGGCTGTGTAGCTGATATTGCTGATGATGTTCACAATGTCTGACTCAAAGAGCTGGAAGCGCTCCTCGAGCTGGCTGAATTTGGCCACCGTTCTGTTCTCCGCATCCCTGTGTACGTCCTGCAGGTCCTTCAGGTTCTGCTCGTTGGCTTGGGAGGCTGTGGTGATATTGTCCATCTGCCCTGTGAAGGAGCTGAGCTGGCTGTTCATGTCCTCCAGGGTGTCATTGTTGGCTTTGGCCAAGGCAGAGTTGTTGGCAGCCAGCGTCTGCAGGCTCTGCACCTTCTCCTTCAGCCAATCCGTGTCCTTCTTGGCTTGAAGGAAGACCTGCTGTAGGTTCTGGAAGTCGTTCTTGATGCGCTGGATCGCCTGGCTCGTGTCATCCACAGAGCGCTGCAGATTCGTGATGAGGTTCCTCTGCTGCACCTGTGTTAGGTTCAGGTTGTTGAGGTTCATGATGACCACGTTGTGAGAGTACATTTGGCTCTGCAGGTTACCCTGCAGCACGCTCGTGTCCTGCTGAAGATTCGTGACATAGCCATTATACGCCTGCAGGGTTTTGTTGACAGTGGTGATGAGGAAGGAGTTATTCTCCAAAGTTTCCTTCAGTTGACTCTGCCGGTCCACCAGCGCGTCCCCGCTTGCCTGCAACTTCTCCAGCGTATCTTTGTTCTTGCTAGTCTTTTCCGTGATCTCACGAAGTTGCTGACGGAGATCCAGGATGTCCGACCTGAAGGTGGAGAGTTCTGAGTTGGTGCTGAGCGCTTTCTTTCCCGTTTGGTCCCCTGGAATCAGACACATGTGTTACTCAGGTTGGTGGGATGGAGACGTGTTCAAGTGAGGTCACAGATTCCCAAGAATAAAATAGAGTTTTATTTCTAACTGGAATGTGCTCTGTTTCGGACAGAAAACTTGTATGAGGTGCTCACTGCATGCATTAGTAAAATCCACATCTCTGTTAGACCTGGGTCCTCAGGAATTGGAAAGGGTGCAGAATACCAGCACAGATTAACTTGGGTGCACACTTTTCTCATGGAAGGAGGGGGAATTTACTTGTTTCTAGAGCACTAGGAAGGATGACAAGAAGGCAATAACCTTCTATTTGTTAAGTTCACCAAAATTATTCTTTTAAAATTGGGGGGGAAAAAAAATCACATAATAAAATAGGCTAGAATCTTCTATTTCTCAAAATCACCAAAATTCTTCTTTAAAAAGTTTGGGGAAAAAAAATCACAGGATAAAATAGGCTGGAATCTTCTATTTCTTAAAATTAATTTCTACAATTATTTTGTACAGTTTGCTACTGCTGCTGCTAAGTCGCTTCAGTCGTGTCTGACTCTTAGCGACCCCATGGACTGCAGCCTACCAGGCTCCTCCATCCATGGGATTTTCTATGCAAGAGTACTGGAGTGGGGTGCCCATTGCCTTCTCCACTGTGCAGTTTAAAATATTTCAAATAAGAATTTACCAAGCATTTTATAAAAGAGCTTTTGATAAAGGGTATCTGTGATTTTTTTCCATCAGGATTGATCTTCAGATTTTATTTGGTACACAATAGTATTTTTGGGGGGGAGGGGATTCAACTTCAAAATTGGTCCTTAATTGTAAAATTTTAAAGCTTTTGAATTAAATCATGAGGAAAGATTAACACACAACATGAAAGTTTAAGGTCTTTCTGGGTGAATGTGAGTTTAGAACCATGTCATTCTTAAAAAAGAAAACACAAAACTGATCATTTACATAGAGGTGAGTTAGGGCAGCTGTCCCCCACCTCTGGGATGTAATATCTGAAGACCTGGGTGGAGCTGATGTAATAAGAATAGAAATAAAGTGCACAGTAAATGTAATGCACTTGAATCATCCCCAAACCACCCTCCCACCCACTCCCGGTCAGTGGAAAAATTGTTTTCCATGAAATCAGTGTCTGGTACCAAAAAGGTTAGGGACTGCTGAGTTACAGGGATTCAACTTCATAGTTCACTCTTATTGCAGATTACCTAATTTTTTCAGGTCGCTTTCCACTGCTGTCAGCTTGTCATCATAGGTTTGGCGAGATGTCTCCATGCCACCTGTAACATTGTCCATTTTCTCTACAACTAAGATTTAGAAATCAATGGATTAATGCACATACCTGCTCACATTTTATCTTTCAGTTTCAACAAGAGATCATTTCATGACAGAATAAAGGAAACAGAATAAAACAAAAAGTATAAATGAGATCAAATCTAGGGGAAAAGCCATTCTTTTAGGAAAATAAATAACGTACTTGTTGCAAATTCCAATGGCAGTCTAGTCGGTTGAGAACTCTAGGTTCTTAGCTGTTCTCATGATTATGTAGTGCCTTGGGGACTCTAGAAATAGTTTAGAACTTACTAAATTTTTTTGTATTATAAAAGTCCTCAACCTGTATTCTCATTTATATTAATTTCCATAGGTGGAAGAATAACACTGTATTTATTTACAAAATTGTGTCTCTCAGACTCCCTGCCATTCTTGGCAGGTGTGACTCACTTATCTGCAAGGAGATTTCACAGCAAAGAACATCTAGCTCAAGTTTATACATAAATTCCTAGTAAAAGAGATACAAAGTCAAGGGTATTTGCCACTTTCTGTCCTGAGTTCACCACTAAGGCCTGACAATCTGCTTCTCCTTAGTGACATGTGAATCTTTAACAGTTCACAAGAAGATGCCTAAGTGGGTTTCCAAATAATAATAATTTCCCAAGAAGACTTTTCCCCCAGCATTTTCCTCACTGTATATTACTGGAAAAGTTAGTGATGCAGTGTTAAATGAAAGCCATTGTTCTTATTCATTTTCAGAAGAATTAATTCTCTATGTTTATAAATTTATCATTCTAAAATGTCTAGGAACTGTCTCTTAAGGCAAAGGAAAGCAAAAGCAAAAATAAACAAATGGAACCTAATTAAACTCAAAAACTTTAGCACAGCAAAGGAAACCACTGACAAAATGAAAAGATAACCTACTGAATGAGAGAAGATATTTATTTGCAAATGATATGATTCATAGGGGTTCATATCCAAAATTTATAAACAGCTTATACAACTCAATATCAAAAAACAAGCCAATTTTAAAAATGGGCAGAAGGCCTGAATAGACATTTTCCCAAAGAAGATACACAGATGGCCAACAGGTAAGTGAAAAAATGTTCCACATCACTCATCACCAGAGAAACACAAGTCAAAACCACAGTGTCAAAACCATAATGTCAGAACCACAATGTCTCACACTGGTCAGAAAGTCTACAGATAACAAATATTAGTGAGGATGTGGAGAAAAGGGAACCTTAGTACATTATTGGTGAAAGTGTCAATTAGCATAGCCACTATGGAGAACAGTAAGGAGCTTCCTTAAAAAACTAAAAAACAGAGCTACCACACGATCCAGCAATTCCACATCTGGGTATGTACCTGAAGAAAATGAAAACACTAATTTGAAAAGATACATGCACTTCATTGTTCATAGCAGCAATATTTGCAATAGCCAAGATAAAGAATCAACTAAGTGGCCATCAGTGGAAGAACGGATCAAGAAGATGTGGTGCGTATGTATGAGTGATAACTCAGTCATAAATAAGAGCGAAATTCTGCCACTTGCGACAACATGGAAGGGCCTGGGGGGTATTGTGTTTAGTGAAATAAGTCAGACAAAGAAAGATGAATACTGTATAATGTCACTTATATGTGGAATCTAAAAAATAAAACAAGCTAATATAGTATATATAACAAAACAGAAACAGACTCACAGATACAGAGAACAAACTAGTGGTTACCAGTTGGAAGAGGGGAGAGACAAGAGGGGTAGGAGATTAAGGGATACAAATTGTGAATAAAATAAAAAACAAGGATATACTGTAGAGCACAGGGGAAATATAACCATTATTTTGTAATAACTTTAAATGGAATGTAATCTGTAAAAATATTGAATCAACTATGTTCGACATCAAAACTCATATTTTCAAATATCTCCACTAAAAATGTAGAAACAAATAAAGAATACAAAGTGAAAAAATAAAAAAAGAATAGCATGCCAAGTAAGAGTGCCTCTCTCCAGAAGTGACTCCCATGATATCTAACCTCCAGCAGCTTGAGATCAAGGCTGACTGTCCCTCTTGGTATCGACAGCTTTTGAAAAACTGATNAAATAAAGAATACAAAGTGAAAAAATAAAAAAAGAATAGCATGCCAAGTAAGAGTGCCTCTCTCCAGAAGTGACTCCCATGATATCTAACCTCCAGCAGCTTGAGATCAAGGCTGACAGTCCCTCTTGGTATCGAAAGCTTTTGAAAGACTGATGACTCATTTTTTTAAAGCATGGCGATGGTTTATGTATTACTTGTAGGCCAATGGATCCAGTCTATTTTATTCAGCAAGCCTTCCAGCCATGCAGGACCACGTGAGAAGATTCCTGGAGCTCTCGTCAAGGAGCAGATGTGTGACCTAAAGTGAACCAGCCCCAGGGCTCCCGGCACCTTCCCTGGAGAAGCCGCTTGTGTTCTTCCCAGCCTTCTCCAGTTCAGTCACAATGAAACGTGTGGCTTGCATCAAACACTTTCTCCCCCAAGCCTTTCCATGCACGCTTCTCCCCACCTAGAATGTTCTTCCCAGGCTTCTTCCCCAAGCTAAGCCCTCCCTGCTCTTCAAGACTCAGCTGGTCACATCCTGTAAGAAACCTATGCTGAAGTTTATCTTGCTGGGGTCTCTCTCCTGATCACAGGAGTCCCATCATGGTGTTGTCATGGTTTCGCTACTCCAAGACCCCTTGCGCGTGGGTGGGCTATGTCACTTCAGTTGTGCCTGACTCTCTGCGACCTATGGACTGTAGTCCGCCAGGCTCCTCTGTGCATGGGATTCTCCAGGCAAGAACACTGGAGTGGGTTGCCATGCCCTCCTCCTGGGGATCTGCTCAACCCAGGCATTGAACCCCAGTCTCTTAGGTCTCCTGCAATGGCAGGCGGGTTCTTTACCACTAGCGCCACCTGGGAAGTCCCCAGTACCCCTTAGGGCAGGAAAATTGGTTTCATCCCTAGCTCTTAGCTCAGTGTGTGGCACGTAGTAGCTATTCATCACAGATTTATTCATTACATTGTTTATTTAAATAAACAAGAATCTGCTTGCTGGCTGCCGAGGCCTGTGGAAAAAGAATCAACTGAGTTAGAGGTTATGAAAACATACAAACCAACCCAGGGAGGGCTTGGCATTGGCAATGAGCATGGCATTTAGTTGAATAATTATCTTTTTTTTTTTTTTTCAAAAAATTACCATATAGACCCAGAGATATAGTTAAAATAATCTGAGGGTTGTCTGACAGGCATGCTTATTCCTAGAAACTCCAAAGAACAAAATGTTTCATCTGCATTTTAGCAAAGCTACTCTTTAAAAAAATAAAACATGGAATGTTTACAAGTTTAGGTTCAGTTTTGATTCTCACATCAAAACACAAGCCTCAGTCTGTCCTCAAACCACACACAGGGACCTTAAGTCCTGCCCCTTTTTCCTGGAAGCCAGAGAAACCTCTGAATATGCTGACAGGCAGTCATTTTCAACCCTCTCTAATTTGTCTTCCATTTTACTTTTTAAAAACCCAGAACTGTCATAGACAGATCATTCAGGTTTGTATAGAGTAAAAGGAATAAATACATTCTCTTAAAAAATCCGTTAGGTTTCTCTTTGGTGCTAGAAAACTCTTTGCCCTGCCCACAAGGGCTAATGAACTGGTTGCAGGCACCAAGGCGGTGTATCTGTGTTTAAAAATAGGATTTGGATATAAAGCTGCAAACTTCAGGGACTGCTTAAAAATGCTAGACTGATGGAGACCAGAAGTAACACTTGCTGTAAAAACACACAGCATTTTCACCAGTTTTTACTCTTAACTCATTAGCACAAATTCTCAGTCAGGAAAATAGTGGCAGACATCCTCTTTGAGCCTAGAAACTCCCCGTCTTTGGAGGGAGCCCTCGGTGTGTAGATTGTTCTCACATGAGGAAAACAAACAGGGTACAGAGAAGGGTCCAAGCAGTCTGTTTTTTAACCTGGACCCCTCTATTAGAGAGTGTCTCTTGACAGACTTTTATCTTCAAAGTATTACTTTAGGTGTCATATATATGAAACATTGCCCCTCTTCAAGTACCCCAAAAGCTCAATTCTCTAGGATAATCCAACAATAACACCTTTTCTATAAAAGTGCTTGGTTTTTAAAAATTATTTTAAATTGAAGGATAATTGCTTTATAATATTGTATTGGTTTCCACCATACATCAACATGAACCAGCCATAGATATACATATGTCCCCTCCAGTGTTTTTTAAAATTTATTTACTCTCGGCTGCACTGGGTCTTGGTTGCTGCTCGTGGGCTTTCTCCAGCTGCGGCAGGTGGGTTTCTCGCTGTGGTGGGTTTTCTGGTGTGGAGCCTGGACTCTAGATCCCAGGCTCAGTGGTTGTGGCACACAGGCATAGTTGCTCCACTGTATGCGGGACTTCCCGGCCCAGGGCTTGAGCCTGTGTCCCCTGCATTGGCAGGCAGATTCTTAACCCCTGGACCACTAGGAAAGTCCTATAAAAGCCCTTGTTCTGGGCCACTAACCCTTTCCTCCCTTGTCTTGATTCCAGCCATTCTTTAAGGTCTACTCTGAATCTCACTGGCCCATTGTGCTAAGCCTTCCCTGATGATCCGATTCCACACCAACGGGACTCTGTATCTGAATGGCAATAAAATCAGCCCCTACAGATTACCTCACTCTTTCCAAGGTGTATCACATCATCATTGCGGTTAATCCTTATGACTGCTATTTCACACATGAAAAAACTCGAGGCCCAGAGATGTCCAGTAACTTCCTTAGAGTCACACAGCTTATAAGAGACTAAGTGAGATTCCAGGCCAGGAGATCTAATGCCAACATCCATATTTACTCTGTAATTCCACTTTGCCTCTCATGGAGTATTTCTTTTTCCTAAATATGGTTTCTTCCAAGAAAAATCCCTTGAGGAGAAGAATTGTGTCTTCCTTCTTGTGAAGAGGACCAACTCATGGTCTGCTAGTCTTTTTATTTTTAATATTTATTTTTTATGGCTGGGTTGGGTCTTAGTTGTGGCACATGAGCTTCTCCCTAGTTGAGTTGCATGGGCTCATTTGCTCCACAGCACATGTGATCTTAGCTCCTTGACCAGGGATTGAACCTGAGTCCCTTGTGTTGGAAGGCAGATTCTTAACCACTGGATGACCAGGGAAGTCCCAGGACTACGTCTTCTTTACCTTTCCTTTATATTCATCATTCTTAGAGGTCTCCCAAGTACTTGTCATGTTTGGGGCAAACATGGACGTAGAGGGTCCAGAGATATAGCTCATGACTGGGCCTCCAGGACAGGAAAGAATAGAGTGCTGCCTGGTGCTCAGGATGATGTCTACCAGTTTGACTGTAGGAAACACAACCCTTCATTGGTATCTGGGACTTCCCAGTAATACCAGGTACACTCCCCTGGGGTGTAATAAAGACATTTCTACCTTGAATACCATTTCAGGTTTCATTACAAAAATACTGTCTGGTGAGAAGGTGTTATCCTTGATTCTAACAACACCTACACAGTGTGGTCTGATGCTCATTTGAAAGCTTGCTTACCCAGCTGTAACGCTACCTTGCAGAACTGAGCAGCAAGGCAGACATCTGTGACTAGGAATGTTGTATTAGAGGAGGTTCTTACTGAGAAAGATTCAGATGTCTGTCTTTCTTCTTTATCTGAAATCCCTTAAGGTAGCACCCTGCTGGGCAGGACCACAAAATAAGATTTTCCTGTTCAGGGAATGTTCCAGAGAAAAAATAGCCCATAACTTAGAAGGTGGCTTCTGCCTGGATGATAAATAGTCCAGGACAGAGGGTGCACCAAGCTGTAACCGTCCAAGAATGGGCTTTTTGTAAAGTGGCTGACATGCCGCACAGTCACCACTAGCATGCTGACATGTCTGGGTGACTCAGCAATTCTCTGACTTGTTCAGCAAATTCTTTGGAAGGAACTTAAGTTATATCCTAACTTGTATCTGCATAAGTGACATAAAAAGAGAACTAAAGAACAGTTGGGGCTTCCCTGGTGGCTCCGACGGTAAAGAGTACACCTGCAATGTAGGAGATGTGGGTTTGATCCCTGGGTCGGGAAGATGCCCTGGAGAAGGGAATGGCAACCCACTCCAGTATTCTTGCCTGGAGAATTCTATACACAAAGGTGCCTTCTGGGCCACAGTATATAGGGTCACAAAGAGTCAGATATGACCGAGTGACTAACACACACACACACACAACAGTTTTGAAGAAAAAGCTATGGAGATGCCTTTACAAACTCTGATAAATAATGGAGTTTCTATTTTATTTCCTTCCAACTTCTCCTTCAGAGAAACCTCTTCCTTCGCTGAATATTCTTTTTTGTTTCTTCCTTTTTATTTTAAAGTTGAGTATGCTTCTCTAGACTTCAAAGGGATGTGTGTGAAGGAAGAACTTAACTTTCTGCCTCTTACCATGTTGGGTCACCAGAATCTTATCAACGGGAAAGAGGAATCACTGTTCAAAGTAAAGAGAAAACACATCTGGAAAATATCAGTATTTGAGTTCATCAAGGCTGTGTTTAAAGACAAAAACTTCATGTTGTATTACCTTCTTTTTGTCAGTAGACACCTGAGGGATGGGGGCCTTGAAGTAGAGAAAGAGGAATAAGAACCTGTTCTTGCCTCTGACTTGTCTCACCCTCTCAATCTCATCCTCCTTTATCCTGGTGAGATACACCCAAAGCAGGCCAAGCAATCTTTGGGATTTTAAGCTTTCAGGGAGGGCCCTGAGTTGCAGCAATTGCCTTAGAGGTCACTGAGTATTGATTGATTGCCTTTATAGAAGTCAGTCATAATTTACAATTCAACCATCCATCCATCTTCTCATTAATTCACTCAGTAAACTTCATTGGGTCCCAATTATGTACTATGAGCCACGTGCTAGGAGGAGATTTAATAAATAAAAGATAGCCTCTTGTCTTCTTGGAGCTTACAGTTTGGGTGGTGGGACAGACCCACTGGCAGTAATGATATAGTGCAACAGGGACTA
The DNA here is from genome assembly GCA_006410875.1 of Neotragus pygmaeus. NCBI lineage: Eukaryota > Metazoa > Chordata > Mammalia > Artiodactyla > Bovidae > Neotragus > Neotragus pygmaeus. The sequence continues at coordinate 342,007 of SJYV01035832.1, forward strand.
GAGTGAAAAATAACACCATGGGGACCAGCAGGTGGGCACCCAACTCAGCTCTCAGGGACTGCTTGCAGGACACGTGTCTGAGGGAGACATGATGGGAAAGAAGGAAGAGAAAGTCATGAGAAAAAGGTGGAGAAGAGGGAAAATGTGTTCCTGGCAAATGGACCCATACAAACAGGCCAGAGCCGAGGCCTTTCCACTCTCCTAAAAACAGAGGAAATATCTGTACTTTAAAAATAAACAACCCCCCCTCCTTTGGATCTATCTGTATAATTAAAGATTCTAGACTTTTTTTTCCCCCTAGAGGTAAAAATGACAAAATACCACATAGAGGTATTTCTTCAAACCTTTCTCATCTCTGTTTACTTTCGTGACATCACATAGTGCCCAGCCTTATAGATACCAGTTAAATGACAGTTTGATTTCAAGCCTCTTCTTTATTTGAGTTCACTAGGAAAAGTTGTGGAGAAGTGAGTAATGACCTCAATAACCTAGTAAAGGAAGGTAGCCAGGCTGAATTACCTAGGACATAAAACACCCTCCTTTTCCCCATTAGGTTTCCTCCCCCGCCTCCCCCTATCCAGCCTTCGCCATGATTTAATAGCCTTTCTTAACACTTGCTCTGTTAATCCTGGGTGAGATTAACTCATTGCAACTGGATAAAATGGTCTGGTAATTTTCCATATTTCCACTGCCCAAGTTCATCAGTCAACACACTATGGGAACACATACAATTTTCCATGGAAATAGGTTTAGAAGTGGACTCCATAAGCCTTGACTATATTATTTTTAATATGTTTTGCCATTATCATGACTAGAACTGTGAAAACACAGTTATGAAGAAGAAAGGAAGAGAGAGTCCTTTAGACTGCAAGGAGATTAAACCAGTCAATCCTAAAGGAAATCAACCCTGAATATTCACTGGAAGGACTAATTCTGAAGCTGAAGTTCCAATACTTTGGCCATCTGATGCAAAGAGCCAACTCATTGGATAAGCCACTGACACTGGGAAAGACTGAAGGTGAAAGCAGAAGAGGAGGGCAGAGGATGAGATGGTTTGATGGCATCATCAACTCAACAGACATAAGTCTGAGCAAACTCTGGGAGACAGTGAAGGACAGGGGAGCCTGGCATGCTGTAGTCCACGGGGTTGCAAAGAGTTCAACACGACTTAGCAACTAAACAACAACAACAAGGAAGAGAGAGATTTAGCTGTTCTACTGGGCCCAACCTCAGAACAGGTGNAAGCAAGTAAACCTACAAAAAGATCTGTTGGGCAGGAAAAACTTCCAACAATTACAAATGTCTTTAAAATAGGAATGTTCCTGGAAGCTTGAGGAACTGTGAAGAGGCCAGTGTGGCTGCAGTGAAATGAGGGTGCAATGCTGGAAGATAAGGTCAATGCAGTGATAATTTTCTTGTATGACTATACTGGCTATTTACAGCAGGTATTTGTTCTATTTGGTCACTCCTTGTGCCATGCAGTGCTTCAACAGCACTCATGTTTATAGGAGATAAATTGTGGAAACTAGCTAGGGTCCAGAAGATGGTAAACTGAATGAATTGCCAGGCGACAGCAAGGAGGTATTTCTGGAAAATAAATTTTAACTTAAAGTCAGGAGTAGAATATTATGGTGGGTAGGAAAGAAGTTAGATAAAGAATTCAGAAAAAAAATGCAGCGACAGGCAGTTATGTGAAAATTTAGGGTGAAAGTTATATCTGAGCTGGGCTAGGGTTGCAATAGTTACACATGAAAGCCAAGCTGGAACCCTTGCACAAAATTGGAAATTCAGTTAAATTATAAGGTGAAATTCTTTTCTTTCCAACTTAAAGTCTTCTTCTATTGTGTCTTCTCTCCTGTTCTGCAAATTGCACCTCAAATTTATCTTCTTTTACCTTTTCTTTTCCCCAAACTAATATCATCAATTCAGACAATTCTGGCATCAGAAAATGCATCTGTGACTTAACAATAATCTCCCTGTTTTAAGTGGAATAAAGAGACCCAGTGTTGGAGCAGGAAAGGGGAGCAAACCTCTTTGAAAACATCCAGTTTGATATAGCTAACTTCTGTACACACCTGGAAGTGGCACCATTAAGCTCGTCTGCTTAGCACAGCACAGGGAAAGTCCATGAATTGATGCTATTACTGATCATCGTAACTATTGTTCTCTGAACCTCACAATAGTGGACAACACATATTTTCCCACTTCTCTGCTTTAATATCTGCTATTTTCATCCTGTATTTGATCATTTCATCTGAGACAGATCATTCTCCAGGTGGGCTTCTCTGATGATGCATCCTAGAATAAGATTCCTTTACTCTGCTTTATTTCAGGATTTCCTCTTTTTACTCTCAAGATATTCTCAGATATTATTTTACTCTAAACTTGGAGATGAGATGCTTTGCTCTTGAAAAACACTGATCTCCCCACCCTAAATGTCTAATTTAGAGATTCTTCCATTATTAAAATATATTATTTTCTAAGATTTACTCAGCCAAAAGGCAGAGTGAATTGGAATTTAAATTTTTTTTCACGTATTTTTTTCCCTTGATATATATTGACTTATTGAGTTGAGGGAAATTTAAAGTATTGGAGTAATGGTGTTTGGATCCAGAATTTCCTTTTCTTTGAGTTTCAAATTGGACCTTATGAATTTTGGGCCCATGGGAAGAAGCTCTTATGCACACAAATTAATGTTCTTGCTTTCTTAAAATATTTAAGCTATCTCACCTCATGAGTGTCATAAAGAAAAAAGACAGGGATTATTTACATGCAAGTGGTAGAGAGTTGGTGGAGGAATTGTTTACTGACTTACTGGCCATGACAACGAAAGACCGCTTTTCAGGTTTATAAAGCAAAAACTAATGTAAGCCCTTCACTCTAGTCTTAGGATCACCAGCTAGTATAGTAAAGAATAGGATCACTTTGGAAACAGAGATAGCTCCTTCAGGGGATCGAAATATGGCAAGTTATTGCTTCTTAGTGTTATGATAGTCATTTAGGGCTTGTATGATGTTGTAGTTTCAGAATGTATTGCTATACCAGAGTAAAAATACAACCATGGTGTAAATTATTATTGTATTCTCCAGTGAAAACAGCTTTATGGTTAAAAATTACTATTAGCAGAAATGCATTCAAATAAATTTCATGACTGATTTTGCTACAACCTACTTTACAAGTTTATACAAATGGAATTTAAATTTCCCTATATTTCATTATGGTTTTCTTCTCAGAAAGCTGGATTATTTTCTTTGGGGATAAAAATATCTAAGTTACTTAACTTGAATATATTTTGTAAATAAAACTTCTTAACATTTCTTCTTTTTGAAATCATCTTATGAGATATCTGAGTTGACCACATGACTATTTCTTGGCTTTCATCTATGCTATTCCAGGCTTAGAAAGCCCAGTTAGAGAATACACATTGAAGAGATAAATGTAAATGATGAATATAAATGATGGCATAAGTACATGATGCTACAATGATAGGGACTGATTATGTCTTGCCTTGTAGTTTTCTCTGCTCTATGAAGTTAGAAGACGTAGGTTTTAGAGATGGCCTCAAGGTGGCAGTGATTACATGTAATTGCTCCAAGTAACCGAAAGCCCTGTGATTTTTTTGTGTGTGAGCCAGGAATCTAAAGGTGTTGGTGAACATAGCTTGAAAATATTTAGGAATGTCTTTATTTTTTCTGTCAACTGAATAATTTATTCCTTTCTGTCCAGGATAGCACCAAATTTCTCCTACTGTAATCTTTTTCCATTTGCTATTGTAATGATACTAGAATTTTATTAACCTGACTAGGTAAAAATGATCCAATAAGGAATAAAATTTCAGAATGACTGGTAGTTCTGTGCTCCTTGTAAGAAGTCAGTTAGGTTCTTGTTTTATTTTAAATTTCATCCTAGATTATCCTTAGGTATATTTTGTATGTAGCAAATTTGTTTGTGCTCCATGCCACCCCTAGCTATTCTGGTGGGAGACTAGTCTTTGTTTTGTTTCCTTGTAGGTTTCATCTTTCATCTTTTTTTGAAGGTTCTTTCTGTGTAACCAGAAATGTCTGCACATTTACTACTGTATAATGTTCTTCTCACAACCTCTCATTTGAAGTAGAACAGAGTAGATGGAACTATATTCAATATCTTGTAACAACCTACAATGGAAAAGAATCTGAAGTATATATATATATATATATATATATGAATCAATTTGCTGTACACTTGAAAGTAACATGATATTGTAAATTAAATATACTTCAATAATAAAAACAAAAACAAAGAATGCCTGTTCTTCCCTTCCCCTCTTCCCCAAATAATTGAAAAAGAATATCTTAAGAAATGATATTTTAGAAATCAAGACTGGAAGTTGGCTTTTCATGATGAAATATAATTTAGCCTTTGACCTGGGTCATCCAAGCCAAATAGTACAGCTGCACTGTGGTGGCATTCTTGAGGGCCAGGTTGTCATCCACACATCCATTCCCTTATCTATTCAATAAATATCTCTTGAGTTCCTAATAGGTAATAGGAATTGTTTTAGGTTCTGGTGATAAAACAGGGAGTTAAAAACAAATCCAAGTTCTACAGAGGTTTTATTCTAATGAGAGAGGTACATCTTTTTCTCGACCACAAATTAATGAATTATAATCTGAGGTAAAACTTCCAGCTGGAAGGAAGACAGTCTTTGGAGAGCATGTGTCAAGGAAACCTAACAACAGCCAGAGGTTAGAGTGGGAGCTGTTAGCTGAGGCTTCTCTTGAGATACGACTTTCGTGCTAAATGCTGAAAATGAACAGGAATGGAATGTATCTTCAGTCAGAGGAAACACAGTGTGAAAACCCCCTGTGGCAGGAGTTTGAATTTCTTAAGGGTTTGAAAGAATGGGGGTGGCTGTGGTACAGAGAATCTCCGAAGGGTAGTATGATGCCTTGTAAGGCCTGTAGAACATGATTAGAATACTTTGCTTCCAGAAAAATCAGAAGTGATCGAACAAAAGGTTTTGAACCATAGAATGATAATAGACCTCATTTTAAACTGATTCTTCTGGATATTATTTGGCAAAAAATTAGTAGCCAATTTGACTTTGGGAGAACAACTATTGCCATAGGCCTGGAAGAGATACTAGTAACTTTGATTTGGAAATGTAGGAAGATATACTGAATTGAGAGAGATTTGAGAAGTATTAAGACTTGGTGATAATTAGAAATGAAATGTTGGTGAGTAGGCTTTGTCAGGGAGTATATTTTAGTTTTATCCAAATAAGTTACCAGGTGAAATATGCATATACATAAGCATATATATATATATATATACACATACATATATATAAGTATACATATACACATATATAAGTGTATATATATGTGTGTGTTCATATATGTGTATATATATACTTATATATAGTATATTTCACCTGGTAACTTATTTATACACATACTTATATATGTGTATATATATACATATATATATACCTTACACATTAAATATATATAGGTATATATATGTATATATATTATATTAATTTTTATTGTAGTATATAAAAAATAAAGAAGGTACACAGATTTAAGACTACAACTAAACAAATTATCAAAAAAGTAAATGTAACATGATATACTGTCTTATTTATTTATTTTAACTTATTTAATTTTATTTATTATTTTTTTACTTTACAATATTGTATTGGTTTTGCCATACATCAACATGAATCTGCCACGGGTGTACACATGTTCCCCATCCTGCACCTCTGAGGTCACTTTTTTGCTCCGAGACACACTTAAAGATTGCCATTATTTTGAATTCTAACAGCAGAGACTAATTGTACCTGTTTTTCAATATAAAAATAATTTTATAGTTTAATCTATTTTGTGTCTTTTTTCAAATTANTGTTCCCCATCCTGCACCTCTGAGGTCACTTTTTTGCTCCGAGACACACTTAAAGATTGCCATTATTTTGAATTCTAACAGCAGAGACTAATTGTACCTGTTTTTCAATATAAAAATAATTTTATAGTTTAATCTATTTTGTGTCTTTTTTCAAATTATATTAGTAGCTTGTAGCAATTTGCTCATTTTAATTTCTGTGCAACATTTCATGTTTTAGTTTTATACATATAATATATGAGACAGTCTACTGCTGATTGTTATTTGGGGACATTATGAATACTGGTGCTATAATCACATGTTCATTATAAATATTATAAACATTATATACATGTCTTTTCATTTATATGTATGTAAACATATGGGTTTCCATGGTATCTCAGCTGGTAAAGAATCTATCTGCAACACAGGAGACCCCAATTCGATTCCTGGGTTGGGACGATCTCCTGGAGAAGGGATAGACTTCCTACTCCAGTATTCTTGGGGCTTCCCTGGTGGCTCAGATGGTAACAGATCTGACTGTAATGTGGGAGTCCAGTCCCTGGGTTGGGAAGATCCTCTGGAGGAAGACATGGCAACCCACTCCAGTATTCTTGCCTGGAGATCTCTATGGACAGAGGAGCCTGGAGGGCTACAATCCTTGGGGCTGTAAAGAGTTGGACTCAGCTGAGAGAATTAGCACAGCACAACATATGCAATCACAGACGTATATATATACAATACTGTATATGTGTGTAAATCTTTCACTTGACTGTATACCTATGAATGGAATTAATGGAAATGAGTTTAGTATATATTGAATTTTAGCAAACAGTGCCCAACTATTTTCCAAAGTGATGTAGCAGTTTGAAAGTTTTACTTAGATCACAGTTTAAAAAAAATCTTATTATAAAATATTTGCCATTTTAAAGAGTATTTTAATGTGAATTTCTCTGACAACTTTTGAGGTTGAGCACAATTTATATTTATATGATTACTAGCCATTTGTATATCTTATTTGTCAGGTGACAATTCATTTTTTGCCTACTTATCTTGTGGTGTGTCTACCTTTTAAATACGTGTCTATAAGAGTAATTTATATTCTGGATACCAGTACTTTCATATATATATATATATGCACACATATAAAATATTAAAAAGTGATCCCCTTGGATACACTATTATCTCAGTCAACACATGGAAATCCATCTGTTCTCTCACTTTGTGGCTTGCTTTTTACACTCTTAATAGTCCTTTTTGGGGAATTGGATGAATTGATGCTGTGGTATGTTGTAAACACAGCTATCACACCTTGCATTGCAATCATGCAGATGCTCATCAGGAGGTGAAAATTCTGTTTCTTAACCTCTGAAACTGTATGTAGGCAAGTGATTTGCTTTAGCCAATGAGGCATTAGGAAACATGAGAAGAGTGAAAACCACTTGTACACTGGAGCTTGCCTTGTCTTATTCCTGGGAACCCTTCTGTCCTCATGTGAACAAACCTTGCTTATCCCTTAGGTGATGAGGCACCACAAGGGCTGAGGCTCCAGTTATCATAGTCTTCTCAGTCTCTCAGTTGAGGTCCCATACGAGTGTGAGATGTCATATGATCATCAAACTTCTCTGAGCCAATCACGATTGCAGAAATTGTTTGGACAATCTACAGTAGTATAAGAGATAACACATGTTTGTTGTTTTAAGCTACTAAGTATGGAGTGGTTTATTGTACAGCAAAAATTAGCTGATACACTCCCAGTCTTTTGTGGTATTTTTCAGCTCAGTTCAGTTGCTCAATCGTGTCTTGACTACAATTCCGTGACTGCAGAATGCCAGGCTTCCCTTGTCCATCACCAACTCCCAGAGCTTGCTCAAATTCATGTCCATCGAGCTGGTGATGCCATCTAACCATCTCATTGTCTGTCATCCCCTTCTCCTCCTGCCTTCAATCTTTCCCAGCATCAGGGTCTTTTCCAATGAATCTGTTCTTTGCATCAGGTGGCCAAAGTATCAGGGCTTCAGCTTCAACATCAGTCCTTCCAATGACTGCTATTATTATTATTATTNCTTCTCCTCCTGCCTTCAATCTTTCCCAGCATCAGGGTCTTTTCCAATGAATCTGTTCTTTGCATCAGGTGGCCAAAGTATCAGGGCTTCAGCTTCAACATCAGTCCTTCCAATGACTGCTATTATTATTATTATTATATATTTTACCTTTAAATGTTATAATCACATACAATTTCGTCAATATCATCATCAGTGTCACTGTCCTCATCACTGTTGTGATATTAAACTGCCAATACTCTTCATATTTACACATGTATTTGACTTTTTACGTGTTCTTCATTATTTCATTAATTTTTTGCTTCTGTGTGATGTTTTTTTCTTATAGTCTGAATAATTCCCTTTGTTATATCCTACAGTAGGTTTCTGATTAATGTATTCTTGTAGATAAACATTTATATCTGACTTCCATTTCTGAAAATACTTTATATTGCTTTCTTATTCTTTCAGTACTTCAAAGATGTCCTTATAATACCTTCTAGAACATAATTTCTATTGAAACGTCAGCTATTAGGCTTATTACATTTCCTTTCAATGCAACGTGTTTTTTTCTTCTTAGATCTTTTAAGATTTTTCTCTTTGTTTTGTTTTCCATCAGTTTGTCTGTGATGTACTAAGTTGATGCTTTCTTTGTATATTTTCTGCTGATGGTTTACTAAGCTTATGAAATCTATGTGTTGATTACCTTTAAGCTGTTGGCAAACTCTCAGCCACCATCTCCTCAAATATTCCTCTGTTCTGTCCTCTTCTGCCTTGGAATTCCACAAATAGGACATGTTGAACACTCTCTATATATTTCTTTATGCTCTCTTCTGTTTTTTCATTCTATGTTTTTCTTTGTTTGATTGTGTTTTTGTGATTTCCATTGACCAGTGTTCTAGATAATCAATCTTGTCATCTGCTGTATTCAGTCTTCTCTTCAATCTTTCCAATGTGTTGTTAAAAGCAGATATTGTATTTTCATCTTTATAAGATACATTGGCTGCAAGTGCATACATCTTTATAACATACATTACCATCTTTTATAGATGGTAATTCTTTGTTGAAATGATCTATTGACATTTTCATAAGTATTATGTGCATCATTTCCTTTCTTTAGCATGACAATCTTATTTATTTATTTATTTTCTAGTAATTTTATTTATTTATTTATTTTTTACTTTACAATATTGTATTGGTTTTGCCATACATAAACATGAATCCACCAGGGGTATACACATGTTCCCTATCCTGAACTCCCCTCCCACCTCCCTCCCCATATCTAATTCCCTAATCTTGTCATAGGTGGTTTTGCTTGTATTGCCTTCATTGTTCTTGATTATGACTCTTTAGGTTTTCAGTTCATTTTTAATTTCTTGATGTTTTCTCATGCTTTTGAATAATATTCTTCAAAGTAAAATTTTCTAATTTTTGTATTTATTTTCTGTGACAGGATTTGTTCCTAATAAGTAAGCCCATCATTGCCAGAGGCAGAATGTATTCATGTGTCATTATATTCCTACACCTCTATATTTGAAGGATTTACTTACTGCTACAATATACTGATGCAGTTATAGGATGTCTCTCTCTCTCTCTCTCTCTCTGTGTGTATGTGTGTATAATTCCAGGGCAGGTTTTGACTCAAGATAATTTTACTTTATTTCTGAGGGGAAATAATATTTACATTTTCCTCAGATGTCTATGTTCAATCTTTTTGGGTTAATATGTGTTTGTTTACTTTTAACTAGTTGATAAGAAATATAAACAGAAAAAAGGAACAAAGCTAGTGAAAGAGAAAAGTCAAGCTGAAGTGATGCCTGATGCTTCTGCAGTTCCCAGAAGTCTCTCCTCACATTAGGTGTGATGGGCAAGTGGAGGAGCCTCAGTCCTTGTCAGAGCATCTTCCAGTCACTGTCCTTGTCATGTCCCACATTGGAGTCCTCTGTACTCTATTACACAACATGCAAGTAAAGAGAGCAAGGCTATAATATGAATGGTACATTTGGGTAACAAAAAGAGAAATTGCTTCAGATTCATTGGATTAAACATCTACAGAGCTCCAGGCTCTGGGCTTCTTAACACAATGTTACAGGGTAGATTCTATAAGAAGAAAACTGAGATAGATAGTGGTTTTCAGGCAATACCTGTGAGAGTGCTCTCAGGAGTAGTACTTGTGAAGGAATGATGTAGGAAAAGAGCAAGATTTTCAGTTCCATTGCATCATGACAAAGACCCCAGCCACTCCACAGGGAGCTCAGAAGCTGGGAGTGCCTTTCAGAGTTGTCATGATTTAGGTGCAGAAAGGAAGATCTTTAGGCACTTGTGCTAAGAAGATGTAGCCCTCCTCAGGCAAGAGTGATGACTGGAGAAGGTCTTGGCTTCTGGAATGATTATCTTTTCTATAAAGGAGCAGGCTTCTCAGGTGGCTCAATAGTACAGTATTTCTCTCAGTTTACAAAGAGATAAGATTCATACGCAAGTGATACCTTCCAGTCATCAGTAAAGAAAATACACATTATCCAACTATGGATAAGAGATATCAAAGAGAAATCTTTGAGTAGACTTGAGTGAATCTAACTGGCCACCTGATATGAAGAACTGACTCATTGGAAAAGACCCTGATGCTGGGAAAGATTGAGGCAGGAGAAGAAAGTGATGACAGAGGGTGAGATGGTTGGATAGCAACACTGACTTGATGAATATGAGTTTGAGTAAGCTCTGGGAGTTGGTGATGGACAGAGAAGCCTGGCATGCTGCAGTCAATGGGATGCACAGATTTGGACCAACTTAGTAACTGAACTGACTGAGTGAATCTGACATTTTCCTGAATTGGTTGGTTCATATAGTCTGTGTCACTGTCCATCAGTGTCCTCTAGTGAGTAGACATGTCCTGCATTCCAGGTCCTAGTAGAGATCCCATTCAGAAGTGCCTACAGTTTTCTTTGTATGCATCATTTTTTCCCTCTATTTTCCTTTGACTCTAGACAGCAAATTCCTTTTCACAAGCAGCATTGCTTCTAAAACAACCCACTTCCTCATATCTTATCTCAGTTAACTTGGAGAAGAAAAAAAAAATTAGTATCACTCTTATCACCTAGAGAAAACCTAGTTGATATTGGTAACTATCTAATGTGTTTGTATGTGTGACTAGTTTCCCTAATAAGAAAAACATTGTATATTCTGTTTGGAGCCTTTACTTTTTTTGAGTCAGTTATAACAGTTGACCTAACTATTCCTCTAAGGCAGTTTTAATATTTATATAGTGCTCTATTGTTTGACTATAACACATTTTACTTAATTAAATCCCTATCCATCTAAATGCAGAGTTCCAAAGAATAGCAAGGAGGGTAAGAAAACCTTCCTCAGCGATTAATGCAAAGAAATAGAGGAAAACAATAGAATAGGAAAGACTAGAGATCTCTTCAAGAAAATTAAGAAATACTAAGGGAACATTTCATTCAAAGATGGGAAAATTACAGAACAGAAACAGTATGGACCTAACAGAAGCAGAAGGTATTAAGAAGAGTGGCAAGAATATACAGAAGAACTGTAAAGAAAAAAAATGGTCTTAATGATCCAGATAACCATGATGGTGTGATCACTCACCTAGCGCCAGACATCCTGAAGTGTGAAGTCAAGTGGACCTTAGGAAACATTACTATGAACAAAGCTAGTAGAAGTGATGGAATTCCAGCTGAGCTAGTTCAAGTCCTAAAATATGATGCTATTAAAGTGCTGCACTCAGTATGGCAGCAAAATTGGAAAACTCAGCAGTCGCAACAGGACTGGAAAAGGTGATTTTTCATTTTAATCCCAAAGAAGGGCGATGTCAAAGAATATTAAACTACCACACAATCTCAGTCATTTCACAAGCTAGCAAGGTAATGCTCAAAATCTTTGAAGCTAGGCTACAACAGTACATTAACTGAGAGCTTCCAGATGTACAAGTTAGATTTAGAAAAGGCAGAGGAACTAAGAAATCAAACTGCCAACATTGTTTGGATCATAGAAGAAGCAAAATAATTCTAGAAAAGCACCTGCTTCATTGACTACACTAAAGCCTTTGACTGTGTGGATCACAGCAAACTGGAAAATTCTAAAAGAGATAGGAATACCAGACTACCTTACCTGCTTTCTGAGAAACCTATATGCAAGTCAAGAAGCAACAGTTATCTCACATACTGTGAGACAACAAAAGGACACAGACATAGACAATGGACTTTTGGCCTCAGAGGGAGTAGGAGAGGGCGGGATGATCTGCGAGAATGGCGTTGAAGAATATATACTATTATGTAAGAAACGAATCACCAGTCTATGTTTGATACAGAATGCAGGACGCTTGGGGCTGGTGTACGGGGATGATCTAGAGAGACGTTGTGGGGTGGGAGGTGGGAGGGGGACTCGGGATTGGGAGCTTGTGTGCACATGTGGTGGATTCGTGTCGATGTATGGCAAACCCAATAGAGTATTGTAAAGTTAAATTTAAAAATAAATAAATTAAAAAAAAAAAAAGAAGCAACAGTTAGAATCAGACAAAAACAATGGAGTGATTCAAAATTTGGAAAGGAGAACATCAAGGCTATATATTGTCACTCTATTATTTAACTTATATGCAGAGTAAATCATTCAAAGTTTTGGGCTTCATGACTCACAGCTGGAATCAAGATTGCTAGAAGAAATATCAATAACCTCAGATATGCATATGATACTAGCCTAATGGCAGAAAATGAGGAATTAAACAGCCTCTTGATGAAAGTGAAAGAGGAGCATGAAAAAGCTGGCTTAAAAACTCAATACTCAAAAAACTAAAATCATGGCATCGAGTCCCATCACTTTATGCCAAATAGATGGGGAAACGATGGAAAGAGTGACAGGTTTTATTTTCCTCAGCTCCAAAATCACTGTGGACAGTGACTGCAGCCATGCAATTAAAAGATGCTTGCTTCTTGGAAGAAAGGCTATGACAGACCTAGACAGCATATTAAAAAGCATAGACATCACTTTGTCAACAAAGGTCCATATAGCCAAAGCTATGGTTTTTCCAGTAGTCATGTACGGATGTGAAAATTGAACCATAAAGAAGGCTGAACGTTGAAGAATTGATGCTGTTGAACTGTGGTGCTGGAGAAGACTCTTGAGACTCCTTTGGACAGAGAGGAGATCCAACCAGTCCATCCTAAAGGAAATCAGTCCTGAATATTCATTGGAAGAACTGATGCTAAAGCTGAAGCTCCAAAACTTTGCCCACATGATGTGAAGAACTGACTCATTGGAAAAGACCTTGATGTTGGGAAAGATTGAGGGCAGGAGAAGGGAACAACCGAGGATGAGACTGTTGGATGGCATCATCAATTCATTCAATGGACATGAGTTTGAGTGAACTGCAGGAGATAGTGAAGGACAGGGAAGCCTGGTGTGCTGCAGTCAATGGGGGTCACAAAGAGTCAGACACTACTGAGTGACTAAACAACAAGAAGTTATTTCAATTTTTGTAATTATAAATAGCAAGATGTAATGCTTTTCTATAAACCTTAGTGGGTAACTTGTTATTTCTAAGGGTAAATTTATAAACATACAATTGATTCTTCTTTTTAATTCTCCCTATAACTTACTCATAGAATCTCTGACTTAGGTCATTCCCTTTGCTCACGTTTAGCTTAATCTCTCATTTCATCAAGCAGAGGAGCATTTCTAAAAATTTGGGAAGGTCATGCAGATAATTGAGCTCCCTCACTTAACTACCACTCAGTTTAGTTCAAACGCTCAGTTGTGTCTGACTTTTGGTGACCCCATGGACTGCAGCATGCCAGGCTTGCCTGTCCACCATCAACTTCCAGAGCTTGCTCAAACTCATGTCCATTGAGTCAGTGATGCCATCCAATCATATCATCCTCTGTCTTCCCCTTTTCCTCCTGTCTTCAATCTTTCCCAGCATCAAGGTCTTTTCCTATGAGTCAGTTCTTCGCATCAGGTGGCCAAAGTATTGGAGTTTCAGCTTCAACATCAGTCCTTCCAGTGAACACCCAGGACTGATTTCCTTTGTTGTCCCAGGTAATCTCAAGAGACTTTTCCAAGATCAACTTGATTCTAGCTTGTGCTTCATTCAGTCCAGCATTTCACATGATGGAAATGCTGCATATAAGTTAAATGGAAATGCATATAAGTTAAATAAACAAGGTGACAATATANGTTGTCCCAGGTAATCTCAAGAGACTTTTCCAAGATCAACTTGATTCTAGCTTGTGCTTCATTCAGTCCAGCATTTCACATGATGGAAATGCTGCATATAAGTTAAATGGAAATGCATATAAGTTAAATAAACAAGGTGACAATATACAGCCTTGACGTACTCCTTCCTAATTTGAAACCAGTCCATTGTTCCATGTCCAGTTCTATCTAACTGTTGCTTCTTGATCTGCACACAGATTTCTCAGAAGGCAGAAGGTGGTCTGGTATTCGCATCTCTTTAAGAATTTTCCACAGTTTGTTGTGATCCACACAGTCAAAGTCTTTGGCATAGTCAGTGAAGCAGAAGAAGATGTTTTCCTGGAACCCCCTTGCTTTTTCGATGATAGAAGATGTTTTTCTGGAACTCTCTTGCTTTTTTGATGATTCAACGGATTTTGGCAATTTGATCTCTGGTTCCTCTGCCTTTTTAAAATCCAGCTTGAACATCTGGAAGTTCTTGGTTCACGTACTGTTGAAGCCTAGCTTGGAGAGTTTTAAGCATGATTTTGCTAGTGTGTGAGACGAGTGCAATCATATGGTAATCTGAACATTCTGTGGCATTGCCTTTCTTTGGGATTGGAATGAAAACTGACCTTTTCCAGTCCTGTTGTCATGTTGAGTTTTCCAAATTTGCTGGCATTTGAGTGCAGCTCTTTAACAGCATCATATTTTAGGATTTGAAATGGCTCAGCTGGAATTCCACCACCTCCATTAGCTTTGCTCATAGTGATGCTTCCTAAGGCCCACTTGACTTTGCACTCCAGGATGTCTGGCTCTAGATGAGTAATCACACCATTGTGATTATCTGGGTCAATAAGATTTTTTTGGTATAGTTCTTCTGTGTATTCCTGCCACATCTTCTTAATATTTTCTGCTTCTGTTAGGTCCATACCATTTCTGTCCTTTATTTTGCCCATCTTCGAATGAAGTATATTCCCTTTGTATCTCTATTTTTCTTGAAGAGATCTGTAGTCCTTCCCATTCTATTGTTTCTTATATTTCTTTGATTGATCACTTAGGAAGGCTTTTTACCTCTCCTTGCTATTCTTTGGAACTCTGCATTCAGATGGGTATATCTTTCCTTTTCTCCTTTGCCTTNATTACCTTCTTTTTGTCAGTAGACACCTGAGGGATGGGGGCCTTGAAGTAGAGAAAGAGGAATAAGAACCTGTTCTTGCCTCTGACTTGTCTCACCCTCTCAATCTCATCCTCCTTTATCCTGGTGAGATACACCCAAAGCAGGCCAAGCAATCTTTGGGATTTTAAGCTTTCAGGGAGGGCCCTGAGTTGCAGCAATTGCCTTAGAGGTCACTGAGTATTGATTGATTGCCTTTATAGAAGTCAGTCATAATTTACAATTCAACCATCCATCCATCTTCTCATTAATTCACTCAGTAAACTTCATTGGGTCCCAATTATGTACTATGAGCCACGTGCTAGGAGGAGATTTAATAAATAAAAGATAGCCTCTTGTCTTCTTGGAGCTTACAGTTTGGGTGGTGGGACAGACCCACTGGCAGTAATGATATAGTGCAACAGGGACTAGAGTGAAAAATAACACCATGGGGACCAGCAGGTGGGCACCCAACTCAGCTCTCAGGGACTGCTTGCAGGACACGTGTCTGAGGGAGACATGATGGGAAAGAAGGAAGAGAAAGTCATGAGAAAAAGGTGGAGAAGAGGGAAAATGTGTTCCTGGCAAATGGACCCATACAAACAGGCCAGAGCCGAGGCCTTTCCACTCTCCTAAAAACAGAGGAAATATCTGTACTTTAAAAATAAACAACCCCCCCTCCTTTGGATCTATCTGTATAATTAAAGATTCTAGACTTTTTTTTCCCCCTAGAGGTAAAAATGACAAAATACCACATAGAGGTATTTCTTCAAACCTTTCTCATCTCTGTTTACTTTCGTGACATCACATAGTGCCCAGCCTTATAGATACCAGTTAAATGACAGTTTGATTTCAAGCCTCTTCTTTATTTGAGTTCACTAGGAAAAGTTGTGGAGAAGTGAGTAATGACCTCAATAACCTAGTAAAGGAAGGTAGCCAGGCTGAATTACCTAGGACATAAAACACCCTCCTTTTCCCCATTAGGTTTCCTCCCCCGCCTCCCCCTATCCAGCCTTCGCCATGATTTAATAGCCTTTCTTAACACTTGCTCTGTTAATCCTGGGTGAGATTAACTCATTGCAACTGGATAAAATGGTCTGGTAATTTTCCATATTTCCACTGCCCAAGTTCATCAGTCAACACACTATGGGAACACATACAATTTTCCATGGAAATAGGTTTAGAAGTGGACTCCATAAGCCTTGACTATATTATTTTTAATATGTTTTGCCATTATCATGACTAGAACTGTGAAAACACAGTTATGAAGAAGAAAGGAAGAGAGAGTCCTTTAGACTGCAAGGAGATTAAACCAGTCAATCCTAAAGGAAATCAACCCTGAATATTCACTGGAAGGACTAATTCTGAAGCTGAAGTTCCAATACTTTGGCCATCTGATGCAAAGAGCCAACTCATTGGATAAGCCACTGACACTGGGAAAGACTGAAGGTGAAAGCAGAAGAGGAGGGCAGAGGATGAGATGGTTTGATGGCATCATCAACTCAACAGACATAAGTCTGAGCAAACTCTGGGAGACAGTGAAGGACAGGGGAGCCTGGCATGCTGTAGTCCACGGGGTTGCAAAGAGTTCAACACGACTTAGCAACTAAACAACAACAACAAGGAAGAGAGAGATTTAGCTGTTCTACTGGGCCCAACCTCAGAACAGGTGGCTCAGTTATATCATCTTTGCTCATCGCAAGCACCTTGAAGAATGGCACCATTACGTCATTTTAGAAGGTAAAAAGTCAGTAACACTGAGAGGTTACAATTCATACCCAGGTTACACAGCCACACAAGGACTTAGCATAATTCCTGGCACGTCAACGAGCACTTAATAAACACTAGCAATTGCTCTTCAAATGGTAGACTCAAGAACTGAACAGGGACCATTCTCATTCCAGTACACTGTTGTCTCAGGAAACCACTAAATCCTGGGAGAATAGTGGGAGGAGTTACAAGTTGGAGGGAATTCAGTTTGCATCTTTCTGTCCCCAGGTCAAATTGATGGGGCAGGGAACAGAGATGGGGACGTGTGGGATTCTCCACTCTTAACCTGTCAGGGTGAAGATGAGCAGGCCCCATGTCTGCCTCTCTCGCTGAAACCAGACGACACGTCTGTTTCACGTGTCTCTGTGAGGCTTCCATGGCTGTTTTCTATAAAAGGGTTTACATAGTTCATGATTCTGAATCAGGACACCTTCACCTGTGGGGTCTGGAATGCCTGTCAGGGTGGGGCGAACCAACCCATTTTTATCTGCAAGTCTGGGGGATTCAGGCAAAAATCCTGCACCAATCTTAAACCAGACATGTTCAAAGAATATCTGATAAGCTGTAAAGCACAGCTGACATGGTGGTGCCATCTCTGTGTTTCATTTCTACAGGGCAGTGTTTTTCTGGAGCTAGATAAACAACAGTGACCACAGTAAATGAGCTGAAGAGAAAAAAAGGGAATTATAAGGCCAGTCCTCGGGTGACGTAAGTCATGTCTCTGGAGGTCTTACCCTCTGTCAATAGAGTTTTCCTGTGTGCTGACTCCAGGGTTTTTGTGGGGCCTCTTAAAGATAAGATGAAAAAAGGCAGAGGAAGAGGGAGTATCTGGAAATAAGTAGGAAAAAGCAATAAAGAGGGAAAAAAATTACAACTCATAAAAGGACCATGATTATGGTTGAAATGACTCAAGAGGAATTGCTCCTTCTTTCCTTTCAGAATCCACAGCTATAAGAAGCTCAAGACATAGAGATGGAGCTTCAGAGGTAAGTTTTGCATCTGAATTGTATTAATGAACTACTTCATGCCTGCAAATGTACTTGTGTTTTCAGGTGTAAATGAACGAAAGGAAACTTGCTTTTTAGAAGGCAAAAGAAAACAGTACTTACCTTTGTATCCCAAAATGGCTACTGTGATGGTAAGCAAGGCACATAAAATGTATAATAGTATGATAGAAAGCTTCAGCGCCCAGTTATTTTTACATTTGGTACATTGTGTTCCTTCTTGAATACCTGTAAGAAAAGGCAAATCTTAACAACAGTAACCAAAAACACCATTTCAGAAGTAAATTTTTGCATTTTGGTTTAAATACTATAAGAATATAGTTCTCACATATGCCTTTCTATAGGTTGAGTGGTATTTTAAAATCAAACATACTCACCGCTCGAGCAACACATTTAACACAACTTAAATATTGCCATTATGTTATTATAAACATATGTAATGACTTGAAAATAGCACAGAACTTTGTTTCATGGAACAGTTTCCAAATCACATTCCATTATGATAAGATCTCTATATGACAAAAGACTTAAAACACCCAAATCTACCTGTTTCGGCCATTGTTGGAACAACAGTAATTCAAACACAACCAAAAAAAAAAAGTGACTTTTCCCTTGTTTGTTTCAGTGGTGTGCTTGAGTTAATTCCTACTATTTTCAAGAGTCACTTGTCAAATTTGTAGGAATTTGGAGAGTTGGTTGTTAAATTGTTGGTAGCTTGAAATCAACCCTGGAGGGACTATTTGCACCATGGAAATTTGCAAATACTATACATGATGACCTCACACATCCCAAACTGGTTTACCAGCATGCCACTGGCTATAATGTACTATAACTTACTATAGCAGAAAATGTAGGTAATTTTAGGATTAAAATGCTCAATATATAACCACTTTTGTACATTACATATATGCAGGAAGCAGACACCGACCCTTATTTATCACAGTGATATGAATAACACTAGGGAACAACCAGAAAAACCAGACATTTCTGATGAGACGAGGTAATTTTTATTGCTCACAGTTGAACTGTTAGAAAAACACTCTAGTCTAAGTGGTAAACCACCATCACTTCTACAAGGGACTCCAGAAACTAACCTATAAAAAGGGAACTTGCCATAGTTTTATTAGAAACACAGAAGACATAGGCTCTGGACACTTTAATGCGAAAATCACACTGTAAGGCATGTGGGGAGAGTCCTCCTTGCCCTGACTGGTTTTCCTATGTGCATCTCACTAATAGAGTCTCCCAGGAGCAATAGCACATAAAGGACTGATCTCCTAGAATTGTGCTCAAAAACTTTTGATGGATAAATTGTGAAGATTAAGTCACAGCCGAAGTTTCTCCCCTTTGGCTTGTAATTTTACGCCTAGTGCCCTTCTTCAGTGAAGACTCAGTCCTTCAGCTGTGTTTAATGCAAAATGATGAGAGAAACAGCATACAACAATGCCTCAAATTTAACTTCCAGGGTTTAACCGATCCCTCCAGTGTTCTGGGTTATACATCCAAGGGGTGGGGGGGTTCAAGCTCTCTCTTCCATGGCTTAGAGCAGTGATTCATGGCTTAGAGCAGTGATTCTTCAACTTTCTTATTTTCATCCCTCAATACTACCACCATCCCATCCCACTGGCTTCACTTGAAGGGCTCGTTAAAACACAGCCTTTCTAATTCAGGAAGTCTGAGAAGGCACCTGAGAATCTGAATTTCCAGCAAGTTCCCAGGGGCTGTGATGCTGCAGGTCTGGCCGCCATGCGTTAGAACAGTGCTTCTCAAAAAGTGCTCACAAGTCACGTTGAAATGCAGATCTGATTCAGTAGGTCTGAGGTAGGAGCTAAGACTCTGCATTTCTAACTAGGTCTAGGAGATGCTTCACTGGAGCAACACATTTTGAGGTGCTAAGGTTTGTTTTAGGAGATGGTCATGCTGGATCAACCTTTGGTTAACAAGTTCCTTGAAGGGGAATCTGTAAAATGAGACTCATTGATCAAACAGACCTAGAGCTAACCAGCTTCTCAGTATCGTGTTTTTCTCGCTTCTTTTTCGCCTTTCCTTCCCATCCTCCTTCTTCCATCACCAATTGGATGTTTCAGTGCCACCTCCTGTGTCCAAAACTGACATTGGTACCAGTCCTGCCAAGCCAGATCTCCAACTTCAACCCAACTTACTTATTTCCATCCCTAAATACTACCACCATCCCAATCCTTCAGGTACTCAAACTCAGGCATCTTGAAGTCTTCTCTTATAATTATTCTCTAATTCAATCAACCACCAGATATTTTTAATCTTCCTATAGATATTTTTGTCATGATCATCTCATCTATAGTTTATTGATGTTCACTTACTGGCAACCTGTTCCAGTATTCTTACCTGGAGAATCCCATGGACAGAGGAGCCTGGTGGTCCATGGGGTCCATGGGGTCGCAAAGAGTTAGACACAACTGAGCAGCTAACACTTTCACTTTACTGCCTACACCATGCCAGACTCTGATCTAGGGATTTCATATAATCACCCTTCAAGAGGGGAGCAAGAGCTGAAATGACATCCCACAGACATCATAACTAGGATTTAAACCGGGGTCTATCAGACTCCAAACACCATGATATCTCCCCTACATCACGGTGCCAATGTCTCTCTGGTCAAGCTTTCTTATCCATTTCCATGGCCCCAGTCCTAGTATGAGATCTTCTCATCTCAATGGAAGATTCTTCTTCCATTCCCACTGGAATCCAGCCTCACCCTGTAACAAAACACTGCTGACCTCATGAAGGTGCCAGAAAGAAAAAAAAAAAAACAAGAAAACTTTCAATGGTTCACTCTTAACTAAAGGAAGAACACACACACAAACACATTCATCTGCTCTTAAACTCTCTGTAATCTTGAAAGTTTAAAATGAAACAAAGTCCTCTTATATGCAGGCTTCCCAGGTGGCACTCATGGTAAAGGATGTGCCTGCCAATGCAGGACATGGGTTCGATCCCTAGGTCAAGAAGATCCCCTAGAGAAGGGAATGGCAACCCACTCCTTTATTCTTGCCTGGAGAATCCCAGGGACAGCGGAGCATGGCAGTCTACAGTCCATAGGGTCCCAAAGAGTTGGACACAACTGAAGTGACAGCACGCATGCAGAGTGAAAATATTTTTTGGAATTGGGAGGGGAGAAGAACAGGTAGAAGGAAATCAACCCTGAATATTCATCAGAAGGACTGATGCTGAAGGTGATGCTCTAATAACGTTAGCTACCTGATGCAGAGAGCTGACTTATTGGAAAAGACCCTGATGCTGGGAAAGATTGAAGGCAGAAGGAGAAGGGGGCGGCAGAGGATGAGATGGTTGGATGGCAACACCGATTCAATGGACATGAACTTTCACAAACTCTGGGAGATGGTGAGGGACAGGGAAGCTTGTCATACTGCAGTCCACGGGGTTGTGAAGAATCAGGCATGACTTGGTGACTGAACACCACCAAAGGCAAAGGCAGACCCACAGACCTGCTGCATCTCATGCTCAGAAAGCAGTTAACACGCTTTGGCGGCAACTGTAAAACACAGGAGAGTAGACCCCAGGCTGCTGTGGAAAGCCTAGATGACACTTTCATGGCTGATGTGAGGCTGCATTCCTTTTGGGTTTTAGGACCCTGGCAGGGGGGTGAACTTTTCACATCTCTCCAGGGCTATTTCTTACATTCCATTAGAAGAGCCTCAGAAGATTTGGTCAGAGGGGAGATGACAGTAGATAACAGAATCTGGGGCTACAGGGTTGCCTAGAGGTCACCTGGTCAAGCATCATCCTGTTACTGATGGGGAGAGTGAGGCCAAGTACAGCAGAATCAGAAAGAATGCATCCTGATTCCTGGTGCAGGGGTCCTTCCCTCCCCTGATTGCCATGCCAGCCAGCTCTGGGTTTATCCCTGGACATCTTGGTCTGACAGCTCTGCTCCCAGACAGCTGTCACTGGTCCACATGCCGAAGAGCAGGGTCACTTCCTTGTGACATGCATTTCTCCTTGCTGAGTCTATCAGCATTTAATCAACATCAGATGGCACCTCCCGTCCCACTTAACACACTTTCTCCGTCTTGTTTTTTCTCCCTCCCAAGACTTATTTTTCATAAGAATTCTGTTTTATCTTTCCCTCTCTGCCCTCCGCTGGGAGGACATCTGGCCAAACATACGAATGCCTACTACAAAGAGACCCTGCTGGCTCATGGAGCTGGGGAACCCCCTCCTCCTCGGACCTAGATGGTCACAGAAAACATTCAAGAGAGATATCCCCCTGTTACCAGCCTTTGTAGTGTTTGTTTTCTTAGCATTACTTTCCAGAGATGGGGGACTTGATTCCCACTGCGAGGGGCGGGTAGGAAGGGCAGGGAATGGATCGAGGCCAGGCTGTGGAGAAGAGATTCTAGCTCAGGAAGTGAAACTTGTGTGTCCCTCAGCACCGAGAGCCGGCACAGCACATCTGCAGTCCAGCAGCCCACAGTCAGAACGTGTCTGCAGGATCCGTGCCCTCCCTCAGGCTACCCGCCTTGCTCTAGCCCCACTGAACTGGATTCGAGGCTCCTGTTCTGAATGCATCTTCCAGTGTCCAAGGCTGTATTATACAAAAAACATTGGGGAAGCCAAAGGAAGTCAGAATCCCTCTGGCTAACTCCTTGAGTATTCCGCGGAAGTTCAGAATAGGCTGACAACTTGGTCCCCAGTCCACAAACTCCAAGTTCCCTGATTCACCCTTGTTTCCAACAACACATTTGTTTAAAGTGAGAAGATGGGGGTTGATGGGGCCGCCAATCAGGGGGTACTTAGCTGGCTGGAGAGAATACACTGAAACGCTGCAGGAAATGATGGTGCAGAAGGTCAGAAAAATTTACCAGCAAAGGGAATTCCTTTCAGCTGTGGTTCTCCAGAAAGAGCCCTCCCAAGTTCTGTGGTCCCAGCCCCAATCTAGTCTGTTTTTCTAATTTTTTTGGAAAACAAGAGTCTCTTTCACTGTCATATTTTTCGACCATTACCAAAGGCGGGCTCTCTGTTAACACGGATGCGTACTGATCAGCAAGTGGCCTTCCTCCCTGTGTGAAGGCTGGTGCTGCAGGCGTATGCAGGGCACTTCCCAGCTGTCTTAATTACCATAACCATCCACAGCTCAGTGGTGTTGCCAAAAAGATCATGTTACCACAGAAAAGCTTCAGAAGCTGGTAGATGGCAAATTCAGAAAACCACAGGTTTTGATCTGAGTTTTTTTTTTTTTTTTAATCTGAGTTTTGTAGTAACCTTTCCATGTGGTTTTTTTATAGCTATTAATCTACTTCCTGGTGGCATATATTCCCATAAACCCATGAGAATGATTTGGCCCTAACAGTAAAACTGATGATTCAAATTCATCCCTATGATTAAAATGCCCTGAAAAGCAACAAAACAGTAAGAGTTAACATCCTAGTTAGTTACTTGGATGTTGGGCAATATCACTAGAATAGAAGTTAAATACATAAAACATTTTATCTCATGAACAATTAGTTTTTCTTTATTATAAAGACTATTTACTAAATGATGGGATATGGGTTTAGCTAGCATTTTTTTTTTTTTTAATTAATGAGTAGTTTCCAAAATACAAATCCCTGGAAACCTTACTAGAGCCTTCCCTGGTGGCTCAGATGGTAAAAAATCCTCTTGCAATGCAGATCTGGATTCCGTACTGGGTGGGGAAGATCTCCTAGAGAAGGGAATGGCAACCCCCTCCAGTATTCTTGCCTGGAAAATTCCATGGACAGAGGAGTCTGGTGGGCTACAGTCCATGGGGTTGCAAACAGTAGAAATGACTGAGCAAACACATGGACACCTTACTATGCCAAGTTTCTTAAACAATGCAGGGAATCATGATAACAGGAGGACAAGAATTAAAAACAAAATCACTTTCTGGGCAAAATAAATAAAGCCTCACCACATCTCAATACTCATAAAAATGTATTCAAATCAGAAAAATAATTTACACAAGTTTTATGAATTTGAAATCTTCAGCATTCCTAAGCTTATATTAATATTCTGCACATTTACTAAATGTCTAGTTTCTTTCATTAATATTTTTTCATATATATGCATGGGGCTTCCCCACCGATTCAGCAGTAAAGAATCCCCCAGCAATGCAGGAGGCACAAAAGACAGGTTCAAACCCTGGGTCGGGAAGATTCCTGGAGAAGTGGCTAACCACTCCAGTATTCTTGGTTGGAAATCCCATGGACAGAGGAGCCTGGTGGGCTATGGTTCATGGGATTGATTGCAAACAGTCAGATGTGACTGAAGCGACTAAGCACGTGTATATGTACATAAATGGAAGCCAGTTCTGTTTTGGTTTTAATGTAAAAAGTATACATGCATTATTTGTTTAAAATTTATAATGTATACCTTGCCTGCTAAAAAAAGAATTGTTAACGCCAAAAGCTAGATAATGATGCCACTCAGAACATACAATGTCTGCCAGGATGTATAGTGTTTCAAAAGAATGCCATTACTTTCTCCTTGTAGTTTTATAATAAGAAATCCTTTATTAGATGAACTGTAAACAAATGCCTTCAGTTCTGAGGAGAGGAATCCTCACTCCGGGGGGCAGTTCATCCATCACGTCTCTTACATCTGCCCCTCGCACTGGCCGCTTCCTCCTGGCCCTCTTCCTATTCATTTCATTCTATGGGCATGGAATTTATTGTCAATCTTCCTAATGACACACTTCAGCAGCCCTGACTACTTCATTATCAGCATCACCAAACAATGTCCTTCTGTGATCAGGCATTCAATCTTTTAATTAAAAGGACGCATGAAAATTCGGCTCCAGCTTGGGCCATTAGACTCTGCCACATAATTGAGCTGGACACTTGGATTGCACAGGTATTTGGAGGAAAGCCACAAGATACTTGCTTAGTGGATAAGAGTTTGCTCTTGCAGCAAACGTGAAGAGGAACTGCAAAGGATGGAGGCCAGTCTAGAGGACCCGACGTGTGCCACGTACCCCTGCCCAGCTACTTTGTTGTTGAATCGTGTCCAATTCTGTGACCCCCATGGACTGTAGCCCGCCAGGCTCCTCTGTCCATGGGATTCTTCAGGCAAGAATACTGGAGTGGGTTGCCATTTCCTCCTCCAGGGGATCTTCTTGATCCCTGGATCAAACCCGCGGCTCCTGCATTGAGAGGCAGATTCTTTTACTACTGAGGCACCAGGGAAGCCACACCCTTTAATAACCTTGCCAAGCAGGACTTCTGATGCCAATTTATAGATTTTTAGGAAAGTAGGGGTCAGCGAGGTTGAGTACCTAAGCCAGTAAATGGCTGCGCTGGGACCCAAATGATCACAGGTTGCTCCTCCAAGGTTGCTGACCTCCAGAGGTGAAAGCAAAACAAAGCCAAGTGAAGTATGCCTAAAGAGATAAATCGGAGAAGGCAAACAGGTTACACTTGTGAAATGTTCTGTTGAAACCCAGGGCTATAGAAACATCCTTTCAAATACTGAGAGGTGAGCCTTTCTCAGAAATGAAGAAACAAGGAATGAGACGGTTGGATGGCATCAACGACTCAATGGACGTGAGTCTGAGCAAACTCTGGGAGATAGTGAAGGACAGAGAAGCCTGGCGTGCTGCAGTCCATGGGGTCACAAAGAGTTGGACATGACTGAGCCACTGAACAACAGAAATGAGCAGGAAAACTTAGTGTCCAGCAAGTTAACCATTACAGGCCTGAGGTTTCTACAGGCTATAATTTCTCTTCCTATTCTATGGTGACATACTTGAGCAGCAAGTTTATTCCACTCTAAATAAATCCTCATTATCTCTTGGAGGGGTCAGGACTGGCTTGGAGCTTTGGCTGGTAAGGTCTGTTGGCCTCTCAGAGAAATCGTCCCCTAGTGGTGGTGAAATTTCTGGAATGGAGTGGCCTGGGAAGAGAAGATAATTTTATTTTTTTAAAAATATATTTATTTATTTATTTGCATGTGCTGGGCCTTAGTTGCGGCACGTAGGATCTTTAGTTACAGCATACAGGATGTTTGGTCAATTCTTAGCTGTGGCATGTGGAATCTAGTTCCCCGACCAGGGATCGAACCTGGGTCCCCTACATTGGGAGCACAGAGTCTTAGCCACTGGATCACCAGGGAAGTCCCTGAGAAGGTAGATTTATACTCAGTAATTTCAAGGTAAACTATGAGGCATGCAGAGCCTTGAGCCTGAAACCAAAAGTTGGTTGCCCCTGTTGAGTTTTCTTCTAAAGTTCTAGTTCACTGAAATAGAAGCCTTAAAAGTCAATGGCTAACCCATCTGTTGGAGAAGGCAATGGCAACCCACTCCAGTACTCTTGCCTGGAAAATCCCATGGATGGAGGAGGCTGGTAGGCTGCAATCCATGGGGTCGCTAAGAGTCGGGCACGACTGAGCAACTTCGCTTTCACTTTTCACTTTCATGCATTGGAGAAGGAAATGGCAACCCACTCCAGTATTCTTGCCTGGAGAATCCCAGGGACAGAGAAGCCTAGTGGGCTGCCATCTCTGGGGTCGCACAGAGTCAGACACGACTGAAGCGACTTAGCAGCAGCAGCAACCCATCTATGGACCCAAACTGTTGCTGGTGGTTCAAGGCTGCACGAGTTGGGTGAGATAAGTTAGTGGAAAGGAAGGAAGTGAAATAAGGCTTTCTTAAGTGGTAATAAAAAGTTAATGTGTCAAGTGGGTTTCCCTGGTGGCTCCCTGGTAAAGAATCTGCCTGCCAATGCAGTGGACACAGGTGCAATCGCTGGTCCAGGAAGGTGCCACATACTGTGGAGCAACTAAGCTCGTGTGCCACAACCACTAAGCATGTGCTCTGGAGCCTGGGAACGGCAACTGCTGAAGCCCGCGCGCCACAAGGAAGACTAGCCATCGCTCATTGCAACTAGAGAAAAGCCTGTACAGCATGAAGATCCTGCACAGCCAAAAAAGTAAATAAATACAATGATTAAAAAATCAATATCTAGCCTCCTAACCCCTCTTTTTGAATAAACCTACTTGGAGAAATTCAGAAAAATCCAATTCTTTTTACAAATACCAGCCTGACCCCGTGGCTCAGAAATCCACTGCCGCACTAACAGCTCCAGGTGGTTTGGAGTAGATTTCAAGATGCTCACTGCTAGTATCCTCTGACCATGCAGGTCCTTAGAACCTCACAGTCCAGAAGAGGTCAGTGGTCGACTCAGCCAGTGTCCATCTTACTAGTGAGGGAACTGCAGCCCGGTGAACTTGACCGCCGTCCCAGGCTGGCCCTGGCTTCAAGACTCAGGTCTCTGAATTCCCCACCTAAGTTCTTTAAATCCCAAAACACAGCCCACCGTACTTCTTTCTTACTATATCCTATTTATTCAAGTAACAAGGATGTAGCATTTAGTCTGTACCACGCACTGGGTATCATGGTGAACAAAACAGATGACAATCTCTGTCCTTATAGAACTTACATGAGAGTGGGAGGATATTTTAACAACACTGCTGTTATTTAGTTGCTAAGTTGTGTCTGACTCTTTTGCGACCCCATGGACCATAGCCCACCAGGCTCCTTTGTTCATGGGATTTCCCAGGCAAGAATACTGGAGTGGGCTGCCATTTCCTTCTCCAGGGAAAGCAAGAAATGGACAGAGGGCGTATAGAGAGCAGGTGGATGGCAGTGGAAACAGGGCGTCAGAGAAGGCTTTGGAGAGGAAGATCTGAGCAAGCTGGAAGCAGCATGGGGCGCCTGGGCTGGGTCCTCACAGCGCGCCCTCAGGGTCTGCCTGTTTCCTTTCCACATCCTAAGATTGGCCCTCCGTCTCCCTGCAACACTCTTCTCTTACCAAATGCCTTCTTCTTAAAAAAACCCTTCCTCACAAGTTTCTTCCTGGATGAATCCTCTCCTAACGAGCCTCCCCCAAGCCCTGAACTCCCTTGGTTCTTCTGAAAGTCACAAGATGTAAATCTATTAGGTTCATTTGTGTGGTTTTCAAATAATTCAAATGCCATCATCTTGGCTACCACCCGGGTGTGTATGTGTGTTAGTTGCTGAGTCGTATCCGGCTCTTTTCGACTCAATGGACTGTAGCCCGCCAGGCTCCTCTGTCCATGGAATTTTTCAGGCAAGAATACTGGAGTGGATTGCCATGTTCTCCTCCAGGGGATCTTCCCAACCCTGCGACAGAGCTCGGGTCTTCCGCCCTGCAGCCAAATTCTGGTGGTCTAAACCACCAGGGAAGCTGAGGGCTGCTTTTGCCTTTCTCTGAACAAACCAAATGCCTTTGGTACCCCCTATATGCCCTGCAGATTCATATACATGAGCCTGGAGCATAGAGCCCACCATGGACACACATGCCATCACCCCTCAGCTGGCCCGTCACATGACTGGCAATAGCACCATGTACGAGGCTTTCACACTCTTCTCCCCCACTTTGTGGCCAGCTTCCTGGGTGACAAGGGACACACTGAGCTCGGTGTCCTGGAGGCCAGGGTGTAGACGTCCTGGGAGAGGCATTCAGTTAAGGGTCAAAATACAGACACACAGGACACCTTCCAACCAAACAAGCAGGAACCCGGGGCTCCAGAGCGAGCATTTACTTTTCACCCCTGGAGGGGAGGGCNTCCTGTTGAGAGCGCCTCCTCTTGAGATTCATCAGGAATGCCGGGAATCCTTTCCCTAAGAAGCAGGGAAAGGAACTTCCAACCAAACAAGCAGGAACCCGGGGCTCCAGAGCGAGCATTTACTTTTCACCCCTGGAGGGGAGGGCAGTGGGATTTACTAACCAAAGAAATGCAGATCTATAGACCCTTCCGGTTTGCAAGGCTGTGTCTGGCATCCCTCAGCTCTCACAGAACTGAAACCAACAGAACAGAGGTGAGAAAGCAAACTCACAGCCCAGCACTTGCCCTGAGCATGCTCGCTTTTACAGTGTCATTTGGGGGCAGCTGAGCTGAGCAGGCAAGTCTCAGTTAATGATAGTGTGTTTGTTATTTATCACTGAAGCAGTGTTGGGGCATGTGGAAATTATGCTTCAGAGCAGGTGCTGGAAAAAAATTAAAAAGACAATCCATGCTTCTCTCACAGACCTACTTGATTTTTTTTTTTTTCAAACCAACAAAACTACTGCTTTGATGAAGAAAAAAAAAAATAAAGGACTTCAGTGTCAGTGAAAATGCCAATCAGCCCGACACACACTCTTCATTTCTCTGTGAATATGTTTTCCACTTTTTTGAAGATGAGAGCTGAGGACACTTGAATTAAGGGAAAAGTGAGCCAAGAAAAAGAGTTGACCCATTGGAAAAGACCCTGATGCTGGGAGGGATTGGGAACAGGAGGAGAAGGGGACGACAGAGGATGAGATGTCTGGATGGCATCACCAACTCGAAATGAGTTTGGGTGAACTCTGGGAGTTGGTGATGGACAGGGAGGCCTGGCATGCTGTGATTCATGGGGTCGCAAAGNGTGTCTCTTTCAATTCTGGTTTCCTCGGTGTGTATGCCCAGCAGTGGGATCGCTGGGTCATAAGGCAGTTCTATTTCCAGTTTTTTAAGGGATCTCCACACTGTTCTCCATAGTGGCTGTACTAGTTGGCATTCCCACCAACAGTGTAAGAGGGTTCCTTTTTCTCCGCACCCTCTCCAGCATTTCTTGTTTGTAGACTTTTTGATAGTAGCCATTCTGACTGGTGTGAGATGGTATCTCATTGTGGTTTTGATTTGCATTTCTCTGATGATGAGTGATGTTGAGCAGCTTTTCATTTGTTTGTTTTGTCATGTCCTTTTCAAAAAAAGTTTTAAATCTACTTTCGGCTGCGCTGGGTTTTTGATGAGACACTCAGGCCTTCTGTAGCTGTAGTGAGCAAGGGCAAATCTAGCTGCAGCATGTGCATTTCTCACTGCGGCGGCTTCTCTTGTTGCAGAGCACAGGATCAGTAGTGGTGGCCCATGGGCTTAGTTGCTCCAAGGCATGTGAGATCTTCCTTCCTGGACCACGGATCAAAACGGTGTCCCCTGCATTGGCAGGCAGATTCTTAACTACTGGCTCACTCAGGGAAGTCCTGTCTTGTGTTTTCTATACCCCTCCAGACACCGTGTGCTTCTTCTCGGTTGATTCTCCCTTTCCCTTTCCACTCCCAGACTGTCAGCCTCTCCATTCTCATCTTTCTCTCTCCCCTGCACCCTTTCCCTCACCCACTCTCCTCTGCGGTCCTGTTCATTCTGAGCTACTGTGCTTCTTCCCTCCTGTTCTTTCTTCCCACCAGTGCCCAAGAGAACCTTACACTGAAACTGTCAGTAAGCACCCTGCACACTCTTGAGTGAGTGCTGAGCAGGAACCTTGCAGGATGGTTCCAACAACTCCCTCGGGTGGGGAGACAAGGGCTGGATGACTTGTTCAACCCCCTCATCACAATACTAGATTCTCCTTAGGAGAAAAAGCTGCAACAAGCAGAAGGGCTCGCTTCTTCCTGACCAGGTTCATGCAACCTACAAACTTCACAAAAGCTAACAGAAAAAAAGTGGGGGGTGGAGGGAGCATAAAGGAAAGAAAGAAAAGGAACAAAGAGCAGAAGAGAAAGACCCAACTTGAGAGCGATCACAACTCACTGAGGTCAAAGTTCAAACTACTAAAACTGTTTCTAATGTTCTGCTAAGTAGCGGCCTCTCAGTTCCGCTGACAAGTGATTGAGGAGTGGTCCGCTCTCAAGGGGGCTCATGAATCTCCACGCGCGATGGTCCACACAGAGGGGAAGGTGGCGAAGCAGAGGTCAGACAGACGAGGGCTAGGTCATCCATCAACCCCGACATGCAAGCGTGCCTGGGACAGTGGGTGGGACGGGAGCCATCTGGCAGCTTCCCTTCGGAGAGCAGATTCAGAAAGCACACAAACCACAAAAGAGAAGATGAAGCTGCACTTCCGGAGGAAAAGCAGAGATATCTCCCCAACGCTGAGGTAAGAGCTTTATTTTTACTTTTCCAGTGATGAAGAAAAAAAATCCTACTTCCCTCTGATTTGGGATTATTTTTAGCGTACATGCCTCAGCTTTGATGCCCCAAAGCCACGCTGTGTCTTTTCCCCAGCCTGAAACTTTTCAGAAGCTTCCCACCACCTAGAGGATAAGACAAACAGGACAGCGTGGCACCCAAGGCTTTCCAGGTGGGACCCCCACCCACCTCTTTGTCTTGTCTTCTTCCTGCATTCTCAGCTCAGACATCAGAGTACTTGCATCTTCCAGATCTCAAATACTGTTGCACACTGCTGTGATACACATGCTTCCCTCTGCCTGGAACGCCTTTCCCAATTTGCTTGCCTACCCGCATTTTACTCTCCCTCTGTGTGGGTGTGTGTGCTCAGTCCTGTCCAACTCTGTGCAACCCCAGGGACTGTAGCATTTAGGCTCCTCTGTCCATGAGACTTCCCAAGCAAGAATACTGGAGTGGGCTGCCATTTTCTCCTCCTGGGGATCTTCTTAACTCAGGGATCAAACCTGCATCTCCTGCATTGGCAGGTGAATTCTTTACCACTGAGCCACCTGGGGAGCCCAAAACTCTAGCTCCTCTGTGAAGCCTGACTTCAAAGGGTTCCCTCTCCTGTACTCCACTGCACTTGAAAGCCACCTTCATTATCTCTCACTGTAATAGAGACAAAAACTGTATCTTTCCATCCTTTTGTCACCAGAGTCTAGCCCACAGGAATTGTTCCAAATGCTGTCAACTGTTCCTGTAACATTCATGTGGATTCTACATGTATACACATTTAGTTACACACACAAACACACATGCATACATAGCCATCATCTGCATCTCTAAGGCTGCATGAACTTTCTGACCAGGGTCCCGGTTGGGATGGACTGATGGAATGGCATGAGCAGTCTATCAGAAATCAAGTCTGAAACCTGGAAATGCATGGCTTCATGTGCTTGGAAACCTCATATACACAGGCAGCACCTTTCAACTCAGGCAGAGTCTACATGCTTTGCTGAGAGAGGAGAGCAGATCAGAGTGAGTGAGAGCAGAGGGATGGAGGTTCAAGGTCCTGTGCAGAGCCTCACAGCTGGACCCCTTTCAGCCTCCTGGGAAAATAGCCCCAGTCAGGTCATTCTACTTAAAGAGCCATTTACTATTACCATCCATTTTAATTCCATTTTTAATTAGCCCTTTCCCAAAGAGCCACCCACTTTCAAAATTGCTGGGTAAGCAGTCGAGACTTTTATAAATGTCAAAGCCAGTGGAACCAGCCTCAGAGAAAGGCAGGTAAGTGCAGGAAGGGATCCTTTGCATTCCAAAGCATGCGCAGAAAAGTGCAGAAGTGGGTATTCACATGCAAAGTGATTTTTAAAAACAGTCCATTGTATTGAGACACAATTCTGCTCCAAAATGCTACATGCGTGTGTGCATGCTTTAAGTCACTTCAGTCGTGTCGGACCCTTTGCGGCCCTTTGGACTGTTGCCCACTAGGCTCCTCCCATCCATGGAATTCTCCAGGCAAGAATACTGGAAAGGGTTGCCATGCCCTCCTCCAGGGCTTCTTCCTGACCCAGGTTTCAAACCTCCATCTCTTATGTCTCCTGCATTGGCAGGCAGGTTCTTTCCCACTAGCGCCACCTGGGAAGCCCCAAAATGCTCCATGTGCTGTGCTGTGCTTAGTCACTCAGTAGTGTCTGACCCTTTATGACCCCATGGACTGAAACCCGCCAGACTCCTCTGTCCATGGAATTCTCCAGGCAAGAATGCTGGAATACGTTGTCAAGCCCTTCTCCAGGGGATCTTCCCAACTGAGGGATCAAACTCAGGTCTCCGGCACTGCAGGAAGATTTTTTCCCAACTGAGCCCCTAGGGAAGCCCAAGAATATTGGAGTGGGTAGCCTATCCCTTCTCCCCAAGGGGGATCTTCCCCACCCAGGACCAAACTAGGGTCTCCTGCATTGCAGGCAGGTTCTTTACCAGCTGAGCTACCAGGGAAGCCCAAAATGCTCCGTTAATGATCCTTAAATGCCAGTAAGTTTGGCATGAAACTAACAGGATGAGAAAGGAGTACCTGCATCTTGAATGTGCTGCAGTTCTGAAGTCTGGTTCTGTGTTCCATTAAAACAGTTCACCTCTCATCAGGAAAATACTTGCTGGATTTATGAACGTCAAGAACTCATTATTGGGCATGTTTAATGAGCACAACAAGTCTGTGATCTTCCAGGGACCTAAAAAAGCTCTCTGCCACTCTGGGGGAAGACAAGAATACAATAATCCACAGTATACTCATACAGAGGTGGAATAGTATTTTTTTTTATCACCATATACAGTATTCTACAGGTTAAAAAGGCAATGCAGATAGTCAGAAGAGAAAATATTATTTCTAGGGCAAAATATATCTTTAAATGATCAAACATCTGTCTTGCAAATCACCTTGCCTGTTTCAAGTTGGGGACTACTTATATAAATCATTCAGACACACTCAGGGGAAAAAAAAATCCCTTTTTCTTTCTACTTTTCATACACGGGGTCAAGAATATAGGATCAATTAGTTTCACAAGCATATGGTCTGACTTACTACCTTATAGAGCAAATTGCTCAAAGACAGGATGAGTGTCTTCTAAGTGTTCTGCATCTCATCACAGGGGAGTAGGTTTTCCTAACCTAGCAAGTGCATGGCTAGGTTGGAGGAGTAAATATTTAAAAAGAAGTTGAAATTAAAGAAAGAGGATTCAGAATGACTGAAAGGCTGGAACTCCAGAGCGAGGCAACACAATGAAATGCAATAGGAGGTAGGACCTTCCTTACTTCAGCATTATGGTGTGGTAGAAAAGGCATGACTCTCGTTTTTATACTGACACCCCACTGATCAGGTACCTCTGAGTCCTCATTTTCCTCATCTGTAAAATAGGCACATCACAGGATTATTGTATAGGTTAAATAAGGCCATACATTGCCAGTGAATACCATGAATGTGGCACATATTAGGTCAACGTATTGCAGTTTCCATATAGTCAAATATATACAGTCCATATAGTCAAGGTTATGGTCTTTCCAGTAGTCATGTATAGATGTGAGAGTTGGACAATAAAGAGGGCAGAGTGCTGAAGTATTGATGCTTTCGAACTGTGGTGTTGGAGAAGACTCTTGGGAATCCCTTGGACTGCATGGAGATCCAACCAGTCCATCCTAAAGGAAATCAACCCTGAATATTCATTGGAAGGACTGATGCTGAAGCTGAAGCTCCAATTCTTTGGCCACCCGATGTGAGGAGCTGACTCATTGGAAAAGCCTCTGCTGCTGGGAAAGATTGAGGGCAGGAGGAGAAGCTGGTGACAGAGGATGAGATGGTTGGCTGGCATCACCGACTTGATGGACATGAGTTTGAGCAAACTCTGGGAGACAGTGGAGGGCAGGGAAGCCTGGCATGCTGCAGTCCATGGGGTTGCAAAGAGTTGGACACGACTTGGCAACTGAACAACAACACTGCAGTTTCCTCTTTTTCTCTCCTTTTAAAATGCAATTCGTTTTTGGAGGTGTCTGCAGAGAGCACGCTTTTTGGTCTGTGGCTCTGTGCTGCACGTTTTATAAGACAGTCCCCACATGGGAAGTCTGTGGTTCTTCCAGTACTGCCTCTAGACTCACAGGAAAGTCTGGAGTAATTAGACTTAGTAATTAGAATTAGTCTGGCTAATTCTGGAGTCCAGGATTGGGCAGCTCGATGCTGTAGCACACATAAGCCACATCCTCCCACCTAGCCTTTATCAGTATTAAAGGTGAATTTTTAATTGGAAAAAAAGCACAACTGCCAAAATATAAGATGGGGGTAATGGCTTAGAAATAAAAAGAGCTTGGGATTTAAGTGTGTAGCAAATTCATCATGTACCAAATGATGCTGCTCAAGTGTCCCATACATGGTGTGATAGAGGTGGGGGAGGGGAGTGATCTCTCAGGAAGGAGACATACATCCTCCTGCATTCCATGTCCCCAGATGTCTCGTGATGACATCCCAGAGAGCAAAATTAAATTATCTGCCAGGAACATGACAAATAAAACACAAAAACATGAACTCAGCAAGCTCACTGTGAAACTTAAGTCAGGATCATACTGGTTTTGTATCAATGTACAAAACTTCAGGATGAAAAATCTAAAACTCAAGAAACAAGTATGAGTTTCAGCTTATTGGAGAAACCCACCCATTCAACAGGCTACAGCCTCTCCTTGACCCTCACCACCCTCCTGCCTCCTCATCCTTTCTCTGCACTCAGCCTAGGCAGCCAGCGATGCCTCTGGTTGACACAGACTCCAGAGCAGTGGTTCTCAATCAGCTACATTTGGGATTTTCCCAGAAGTTTATACTAATCTTGGGGCTCAGGGCAAACCCCAGGTCAATGAAGTCAGCATCTCCAAATTTGGGGTGGGGAGACAGGCATTGTCCAGGTGATTGCTACATGCAGCCAAGGTTAACAACAGCCGCTCCAGAAGGCCCATCCCATTCCAACCTGGTACCAGTTTGGGGCCGCAAACCTGTACTTCTCCAGTGGCTCAGACGGTAAAGATTGCCTGCAGTGCAAGAGACCCGAGTTCAATCCCTGGGTCAGGAAGATCCCCTGGAGAAGGGAATGGCTACCCACTCCATTCTCTTGCCTGGAGAATTCCCTGGATAGAAGAGCCTGTTGGGCTACCGTCCATGGGGTCATAAAGAGTCGGAGATGTCTGAGCAACTAACACTTTCACCACCTCTGGGCCACAAACCTGAGAAAGGTTGCTGAGTTAGGAGCCTGTTCAGACAGGAGAGACCAGAATGGTGAGGAGTCTGATCTCTGACAGAAGGACAACCTGCAAAGAACACCAAGTCAGGTGCTTAAAATACCCAAGGTCCTGTCAGGTATAAGAGGAAATGATTCCGTTCTGTTTTCTCTGATTTGCTGTCAAAGGGTATGAACTAGAGAGAGAGATGGATTTCAGCTTAAACTCCATAGAACATTTGTGTAAGAAGAACACTGCAAAGACTACCTAACCACCTGTCCCTGCACAGGTGAGAGCTCAGACTATGGTGAAGCCCACTGGGCAGAGATTCTACAAAAATCAGGCATGGAACGGGGGTTAGGACAGGTGACCCTCCAGGTATGCCGTGACACTGTGATCCCAGGTGTCTTTGACTCCAAGGGCTCAATGGCTAATATCAGACTAAATCACCAACTTTTGCAAAGTGAAGGGGAAAATATTAACACAAGTGAATGAATGAATGAATCCATTATAAACCTTGCAAGCATGCATGCTAAGTTGCTCGGTCATGTCTGACTCTTTAGACTGTAGCCCGCCAGGCTCCTCTGTCCATCGGGGTCTCCAGGCAAGAATAGTGGAGTAGGATACCATGCCCTCCTCCAGGGAATCATACAGACCCACGAATTGAACCCTCATCTCTTACGTCTCCTGCATTGGCAGGTGGATTCTTTCCCACTAGCGCCGCCCGTGAAGCTCATTATAAAACTTACCAAATGGATAAACATGAGTGGATTGGGACTTAGGAATAAATCCCAGAAGATTGAAATGCCCAGGAGTCCCTTCCACAATAGCACACAGTTCATTCCAACAGTGGGAAATAGAGCAGTAAGAGGCAGCTGAATGGCCACACTGTGGCAGCCCTCTGGGGGGGCTATCTGCTGATTTAAGAAGATGGACACTCAAGAGGAGACTCCTGCTGTTTATATGGTTGTCCAAGTCAATTATCCCTATATTTTCAAATGCAATGAATGGTCATCTGTTTATCTAGGTCAAATATTTGGAGCTGTCTTTGTCCCTTGACGGTCGTACAAAAATACATAGTGCTGTCCTTTCGGGCATTATAAGGAAAGATCAGGTTAAAAAAACAGTAGCCGCTTCTTTATAGGTTCAACATAGTAAGCCCTTATTTCTGAAGTACTCTAATTAGATCCAACTCTAAACAAGTGGTTTAAAAGGGATTTTAAAAAAGACAAAAGAAATTCTGAACGCCTG
Organism: Neotragus pygmaeus; assembly: GCA_006410875.1. Taxonomy (NCBI): domain Eukaryota; kingdom Metazoa; phylum Chordata; class Mammalia; order Artiodactyla; family Bovidae; genus Neotragus; species Neotragus pygmaeus. The sequence goes on from SJYV01035832.1 coordinate 378,969, forward strand.
CCATATTTTTGTCTTGAGTTTATACATATGTTTCCCCATAGAGATAATGAAAGTCTGGCCTCTGCAACCATTCCTGAGTAGTAACTACCTCTGCACAAGAGAAAAAGTGCACAGAGCTATTAGCACAGATGGCTAATCAAGTGCTGTTTGGTTACCAGAACAAAGAGGGGAGTCAAAGTAAACAAAGAAACTTTATACATCACAACATTGCTGCTGCTGCTAAGTTGCATCAGTTGTGTCGGACTCCGTGTGACCCCATAGCGGGCAGCCCATCAGGCTCCTCTGTCCCTGGAATTCTGCAGGCAAGAATACTGGAGTGGGTTGCCACTTCCTTCTCCAATATCACAACATACATGTGATATATAATATACACAATACGCATGCTCAATCATGTCTGACTCTTTGCAACTCCATGGACTGAAGCCCGCCAGGCTCCTCTGTCGGTGGGATTTTCCAGGCAAGAATATTGGAGTGGGTTGCCATGCCTTCTTCCTCCAGGGGATTTTCCTGACCCAGGGATCAAATCAGCATTTCCTGTGTCTCCTGCATTGGCAGGCAGATTATTGTTGAACCACCTGGGAAGCATGGGAGGATGTGATTTTTCTCTGCAAAATAAATAAAAATCTTTGGAAGAGTAAGGTGGTGCTGAGCAGCATTTACCAGGTTGGTTTGATCTCATTTTGGAACACATCCGTCAGCNTCCTTTAACGCCTGTCTCTTATACACATCTAGATGTGTATAAGAGACAGGGACTATATAGGGGCCACTCAACTCATTTTCTTGTCTGTATACTCAAGTCTCAGTTACAGCATCAAACGTGTGGCAGCCATTTCTCCAATATCTGGAGTGAAGATACTAGTTATGTAATGTTTAGTCATTTAAGCACCTGGATTTTTCTGAGGTCATTCAACTGATAAATCAGTGTTTAAAAATAGCAGTGGCATCTTCAGTTTGCAAGAAAAAGAAAATTTTTTAACCTTATATTCTAAAGATTAATGCATTGCTAAATTGAGAATTGAGGGTGATAAAGGGAAAGCTGACCTTTCTTAGTCTGAATAAACAGGAAGAGGAAAGTAAAGACTAGCTAAGCAGCATAAGACAGTATTAAGCTTTCCCCTTTTAATGTGAAAAATCAGAAGAAATACTTATTTTAGAAATTTTTGTTGAAGACATATTTATAACATAAATGCTTCTTTACATTTTGTTAGATGAAACAAATTTAAACCGTTTGTTCTTGGTGATGTTGACTGAAGAGACAAATAGTCGTGATTTTTACCAGTGAGTTAATGATAGTTTACCTTCTGATTTATCAGCCTAAGTGGCTTTGGTGATAAAATGAAAAGGAATAATCATTTGGTTTATTGCAATTTCAGACTTAGTCTGAAAAAAATTTAAAACAATGACTAGGGTATGATTCCTAAAATAAGTAGGCTTTGTGTTTGTATGGTGAAGAATATTCATTAAAGTTCTAGCAAAAGATAAAAATGTGGTCTCTCTACAGGAGATGAAGTGTGGTCTCCCGGCTTACCACTTAAGATTAGGTTGATATAAATTAAATCTAGCCTAATACTTTATTTGTTAAGAATTCACAGTGACCTTTTTAAAATAGAGGGACAAGAGATGCAGATGAGTTTGATGTTTTACAATTTATATTGTTGCTATCTTTCAGGACATGAAAAGAGGAATTCAAATCATTGTTTTATTTCTTGTTTGTTTCTTTAGAAGCTATCTTTTCTAGTTAAGGGACAAACTAATCAAGCATGACATGCTTTAGCCATCAGAATCTTGACCAACTGATTTCAGCATTTCTCTTCTAAAAGTACCTAATTGAAAGTAACCCTGAGTTACTGACTCTGATGTTGGCCCAGGTTTGGGGAAAATGAAGCCCTCTTAGTGTTAATTGCTTGAACCTATTGTCTTCCACAGTTCTTTTAAATACCGCTAATGTTTTTTCTCATTGCCATGCCTAGAAGCAGGGATGGGAGCTTATTAGTGACAGAATTTTCTTCTTAGGAAGCTAAACCCTTGGTATTGTGGCCACTTTGACCTTTTATTCTTTCTTACTTTTTGACCCCATTTTCTTATTCTTCTGATGTCCAGACCATAAGACCACACAACAGGCCAGTTATGGTACAGCTAAACTTTTACTCTCGTGGTGAACATGTTATGTGGGCCATAGACTTTATTTAAAGAATAGATCTATTTGGAGAAATTCAGCTCCTTGCTGCTCTTTCAGGATTGAAATTCTAGTTTCTCTTCACATCTTCTATCTTAGCTTTCTTATTCAACCCTGATGACTCTGTTTGCTGCTGAATTTGGTCTAAGACCTTTACCAGTGGTCAATTTTGCATATTCACGCTTAATTGTCGGGTTTTTATAAAGCACTTCACTTTTTTCTTCAACTTTGTTGCTTCCAATTTTTGGGCTACTGTTTCTGAGTTCTCTTTGATGAACTATGAGACTACTAGTAATAAAGAACATTTTTCCTTTTCGCCTTGACCAGATTCAGGGCCCGTTTCTGAGTTCTCCTCACTCTGTGGCTCTCAGCCCTATCTCCCTCAAACTCCCCCTTTTAAATAAATTTTTGATTGTGTAAGAAATAAAGTTCAAAGGTAATATAACCTGCCTGTACATGTTATAAAAAAAAAATGACACCAGGATAATAATATAAAGGTTAAATGAGTGTAACTGATAACACAGTCTGTGTTTGGGGATGTAATTATGAGGGCACATTGTCCTAGAGGATAGAATGACGTCACTGATGCTTGTGCCTACTTCTGTGGAGGAAGTATGTGCTTGTGAGAAGAAAGATAATTCTAAGAAGTTCGGGAAAATAGAAAATCAGTAATGCACATGGACCATAAAAATGTTAGAATAAGTGATAACCAACCAGACTTGTTTGTTGTGTGTGATAAGAGAAAGAAGAAAACACTTGAAGTAGAAAAAACATGTCAGGACAAATTACAGACTGTCAGCATGGAGAAAATGAGGAAGTATGGTATTCTCATAAATAACCTGGGCCATATTTATGAGTTTAGTGATGAAACAATTTCTTATGTTGTGATATGGGACAGGATACTGTTGAGATATCACAGAAACTATATCCTGCATGTTGAAATAGATTATCACCTGTTGAGGCATATTTTAGGTTCCTAGTACTTCAGAAGTCCTCCAAGACCATATCCTTCTCTAGGTGATGAGGAATAGAGGATGGTTTAAAAAGAGAAACAGTAAAACAAGAAGCTATGCGTAAGTTGTGCAGTAGATGTCTCTAACTCAGAGAAGATTGAAAAACAACAAGCAGCCCTCAAGCAACTTTCAAATATCATCTTTTACAGAAGAGCTCTTTTAAACTTATAAAAAAATCTCAAAAATACATAGTTTGACAGTCATCTGAAATATTAAAAGTAGCTTTTACCGAGATCAACATGGTTTATGTGGCTACTAATTTAATGACATTTTGCTCAAAATTTAATAAAAGGATTCTCATATCCTCCATGACATTTTTTGCAGAGGTTTCATTGGTTTTCCTGTAATGCCATTAGTGCATTGAAACCCTTTTCAAGAAGTGGGAGGTTGAAAATGCTCTAATATATAGAGCATGGAGTGAGTACGTCATTTAATTTTGAGATAATGTCTTTATTTGATTCAAACTTCGAGCTCCCTAAAGTCTTTGTCCTAAATTCTTGGCATTCTCTCTTAACTTTTAATAAGCTCTACTTCATATTAGTATATGCACAAGTGCTCTTGATACTTGTGTTGGGTTTAGTCTGACAGAGCATTTTTCTCCTCTGGGATATGGGATGATTCTTTGTTATGTGGAACTGCTCCACATTCCATGCCTCTGGCTTCTGCTAGAGTGGTTCCCCTCAATAATTAAGGGTTGTAAAAGCACCCCAACACATTTCCAAACTACTCCCTAGGGAGTGGTAATCACTGATCATTTGGCTCCTTCTTGCTGTAAGTACATACCTGTATTTCTCAAAAAAACCTTCACAGATTTCATTTATGATTTAAGAACATTTAAGAACATTTAAGGTCCTTCCTGATGTACTTTTCAAAGAAGGATCTTTTTCACTGTGTGACTGCCAGGAGCTGAATTGTTTGTGATTCCTGCTAAATCCAGATGTGCAAGTCCTAATTCCCCCAGTATTTCAGAATTTGACTACATTTGGATTTATAGGATATTTTAGGATGGGCCCTAATCCAGCATGACTGATGTCCTCATAAGAAAAGGAGATTAAGACACAGAGAGAGGACTGTATGAAGACATAGGTCATCTGCCGTCTCTCTCAAGGAGAGAGGCCTCAGAAGAAGTCAACCTTGACAACACGTTGATGTCAGACTTCTAGCCTCCAGAATTGTGAGACACACATTTCCATTACTGGAGCCACCCTGTCTATGGTACTTTGTTATGGCAGCTCCATCAAACTAACAGAGTGACCCCTTAATGTGTGTTACCTCCAGGTCGGTATACCAGAAGAGCAGTGTAGTTTAGTGATTGCAGTTCAAGTTTTCAGCATTACAATCCCAGCTCATCCACTTAGTTGTGTGACCTTGGGCACATTAATTAACCATGTGAAACTGCTTGTTTGTTTGTCTGTTTTTTAATCTGTAAGATGAGGATCAGGATACCTTCCTCACCAGGTTGTTGTGAGGATTAGGTGAAATAAATAATGTAAAGTACATGATACCTAGAGGACTGCCTAACAATTAGTTCTCTTTTCATCTGCCTCCACTTTTAGGTGTGTTTTCCATTTTCTAAAAGAATGTAAGGCATGCTTGGCAGATGAGCCTCTATTGTGAAATTTCAGGCTGCCTGACTGGTGGATGACAGAGAGGTTTGGGGGCAGTTACGTATTTTCAGTAGCTTTACTCAAGAATGTGCATATAATATTTTGCAGTTTACAAACAGAAAGTACCTCACATTCACTTATACATGATGTGCAGTTATTAAACCTAACTGTGCCTCAGGAGACATTGCGGTAGCCTTTGTTTTGCTTGTCTAACTTCCTTTAAGACACAGGAGACCTATCCTCTGGGAATCTGTTGGTTGTCTTCCTTTTTGATGTTCCATGGCCCCATAGCACACATACCTTTATTCACAGCACATATATGCTCTATTTTAATGGTCTGTTTTCCCCAAGAGATTGAGTTCTTTGAAGGTGTTGACTGTTCCTTTTTCATCTCAATATCCCTAATGCCTTGCGCAGTGCCTGGTTCTTTGTAGGCATACTCTAAATTATGTATCACTAACCTTTTTTCAGTGAATTTAAATGCCAAGTACTTTTTTGTCCACTTTTTATAAGTTATGATCATTCCTTTTCAAAAATATTTATTTCTTTATTTTTGGCTGTATCAGGTCTTAGTTGTGGCACATGGGACCTTTGCTGTGGCATGTGGGATCTTACTGTGCACAGACTTCTCTCTGGTTGCAGTCCTTAGTTGTCCTAGGGCATGTGGCAATCTTAGTTCCCTGGTCAGGGATCCAACACACATCCCCTGCATTGGAAGGCAGGTTCTTAATCACTGGACCACCAGGGAAGTCCCTTACTGTCCATGTTACAGATGAGAATGAAGTGCCCAGATCACACAATTCAGTGGTCAGAGCTAGAATTTGAACCCAGAGTTCATGTTCTTAACCAAAAGGATAGAAGGGCTCTTGTTTCTGGAATATTGATGTGGTGCTAGAGAAGACTCTTGAGAGTCCCTTGGACTGCAAGGAAATCAAACCAGTCAACCCTAAAGGAAATCAATCCTGAACATTCATTGGAAGGACTGATGGTAAAGCTGAAGCTCCAGTACGTTGGCCACCTGATGCGAGGAGCTGACTCATTGGAAGAGACCCTGATGCTGGGAAAGATTGAAGGCAGGAGGAGAAGGCGACGACACAGGAAGAGATGGTTGGATGGCATCACTGGCTCAACGGACATGAGTTTCAGAAAACTCTGGGAATTGGTGATGGATAGGGAACCCGGGCATGCTGCAGTCCATGGGGTCGCAAAGAGTGGGACACGACTGAGCAACTGAACTGATTGTATGTTAGTGTTGCTCAGATACTGTAGAGCATTGCATTGTGAGGGTCAAGAGCCTGAAGAACACCTAATACGGAGGCAAACTGGGGTGTGTACGTGTCTTGAGGCTTGGAAATGAAGTTATATCCTAATGGACACTTTTCTGTATTATTTCTACTAGTAATGAAGGTACAGATAGTAAACTACATCTCTCATATGCATTTTCTTCATTAATAAATGTATATTGATGAGGAGTGAATTTTTCTTGCTATAATCTCCCAAATCTCTTAATATGCATGTTATCATTACCCACTACTTCATTATACATTCTAAGATTTCTTTTAATAGCAGGGTTAAAATGGTTGATGCAACTTTAGGGAAATTTGCTATATGTTTATTAAAAATAAGGTGATAAAAAGTGAAGATACTGCTCATGACAGTTTAAACCTCAGATTTCTGGATTCCTTGGCAAATGAAACTTCTAGAATTTTTTCTTTTTACATAACAATTTACCCCTTTAACGCCAATCTATTTTTCATTTTAAATACTTCGTTTGAATATTGTTCTTGCTGACTTGTGGCCATCTTTACACCTGTTACTAACAGTGTGTTAGAGACACCCCTGGGATCTGTTGAGACTTGTAGTACTGTTTGCTTCTATGATATATGGTTCTCAAGTGTTGTGCTCTCCTTACCTTCCTTGAACTGGTTTCTATGATTTTTCCCCTTTCTATTGCTGTCAAATATTATACAGTGCAGTTGTCAGTGTGACTTCGTGTGGCTCCCTTCTTGCCCCCCAGTGATTTGTTGAAAGCTTAAAACCAGTCTGCCAAGCTTCTTAGGAATTGTACTAGAAGGACTAAGGGGCATGTTGCTAAGTCACTTCAGTCATGTCCAACTCTGTGCAACTCCATAGACGGCAGCCCACCAGGCTCCCCCATCCCTGGGATTCTCCAGGCAAGAACACTGGAGTGGGTTGCCATTTCCTTCTCCAATGCATGAAAGTGAAAAGTGGAAGTGAAGTCACTCAGTTGTGGAAGAGTACTGGAGTGGGGTGCCATTGCCTTCTCCGAGGGGCATGTTAGTTACTAATATAAATGTGCATTTGTCCTTGAACTTCGTGACATGTGTTTTGTCTCTGAGACTTCTTATTTACTGATTTCTTTGCTGCATTTTGAACAGATGAAATTCCTTCCAAACTGGTTCATTCTAGGCATTATATTGTAAGATACTGTAAATTTTCATTTTATGTGTTAAAAAGGATTGTTTGGCTTTATATTCAGGTAATTTTGCTATAGATTGTGACATTTGCTATAGAAACGTGACATTTTATGATCAGATATTATTGCAAAGTAAGATTGTTTCTGCTTTACTGAAAGAAATGGTGTTATAGTTTATCCTGTGAAAAAGTGGGAGAAGTCCCCAAATATTTTCAGTGGTCGTTCTGTGACCAGCATTCATTTAGACACCTTGCAGTTCTTGATCCAGAAGAGATTCCTGGGTTTTAAATTCCAGTTTTGACATTGGACAAGTTATTTAAGATCTCTGGGTCTCAGGGTCCTCATTGATGAATTTCAGATAATTATGTCTGCCTTCCCAGGTATTAAGAATTGCTGGAAATGTACGTACTAGTTGCCTAGAAGAATACTTGACAATTACTTGGTTTTTATCTAGTCACAGAGCTAGAAATTGGTTGAGTGAGGACTTTGGACTCGTCCTGGAAGCAATGAGTATAGATCACTTATTGGAAGTGTCTTCTGATAAACGAAAGCCAAAAATGAACATAGTCAGCATTCAAAAATTTATATGTATACATTGGGAGTAAAAATGGATCTTATGGGAAAAGTAAAGATTCTAGGAAGAAGGGGAATACCAGAACTTACTTCTTTTCCTCTTTTTCCTTATTCCCTAATTGGCCAGTGTGCATTTTCTTCTAAGGATAATTTTGAATTTTGTTGGAATTTGTTAAGAGTCTTGATTTTCCTTAGAATTGTCAATTATATTTTTGCACTGCCACTTAGAATCATCAATTTGGTTAATGGCACTACCATCCATCAATCACCCAAGATATAAAAACTTTACTGATAATTTGCACTCCTCTCATTCAATCAATTAGTTGATTAAATCTGTCCACTGTTCTCCTTCCTCATTACCACTATTTCATTTCTGGACCTCCTTGTCATTCTCTTTACACCGTTGTGACAGTCTGCAAGCTGGTCTTGCTGTTATTCTCTCCACTTCCCCACTGGTTTTCCACATTGTGGTTGGTGGTCCACAATTCATCTTCCTGATGCTGACACCGTCCTTACTATTTCCCAAGTGTTTGCACTTACCTCTTTTATGGTACATTTATCCTGAGGTGGAAATCACAAGGTGATTTATCCTGAGGTACATTTATCCTGAGGTGGAAAAGACAAGACGAGTGATCGATACTTCCCCGTTATTTTCCAGCTTCCAAAATAATTCGCTGGTTCTTTACCATCTTCCAGAAATGCTCAGTGATCATTTTTAGCATGATTATTAACTCTTGCATTTAGACATATACGATGTGCTTCAGTCCTCATAGTTATTACCCTTATTGATCCTCAAATGATCCCATATTTGGGCAATGGAAGCTTATTTATATTGGCTTCGAAGTCCTTTTGACATGGCCTTAGGAGTCTTTGATGGCTTCCTTACTTTTCAGTGTAGATGCTCCAGGGTCCTCTTGTACATTTCTGCTCTAGACCCCATTATCAGCCATTTAGAAAATGGAGCCCTTGTTTCTTTCTTTGGAGGGGAATGTTATTTAGATATCACAATATAATTATTAGGAGTATTATTGCTGCTAGATGGATCATTGTTTTAAAGCCTTTCTTGAATATTTTAATACAACTATAATTTTTCTTTAGGATAAACTATATCATGAGTTTTTATTGATAATGATCATTCAAATTTAATTAACCTCAATGATGGTGGCTCAGAGGTTAAAGCATCTGCCTCCAATGTGGGAGACCTGGGTTCGATCCCTGGGTTGGGAAGATCCCCTGGAGAAGGAAATGGCAATCCACTTCAGTATTCTTGCCTGGAGAATCCCATGGACGGAGAAGCCTAGTAGGTTACAGTCCATGGGGCCGCAAAGAGTCGGACATGGCTGAGAGACTTCACCTCACCTCACCTTCACCTCACCTCGGTGATAACTACATATGTATCCCCTTTTGACAAATACAGAGGTTCAGTGATATCTACATAATTATCATTTTGTTTATCCCACCATCTATATGCAACAGCCTCAGAATAACAATAGCTACATGGCCATCAACAATGTGATTATTGGAAGCCATTTACAATATGTGTGTGTGTGTGCATGTCTGCACAGTTGTGCTTTGGAAAAGGTTTTTTTTTTTTTNTCCCATGGACGGAGAAGCCTAGTAGGTTACAGTCCATGGGGCCGCAAAGAGTCGGACATGGCTGAGAGACTTCACCTCACCTCACCTTCACCTCACCTCGGTGATAACTACATATGTATCCCCTTTTGACAAATACAGAGGTTCAGTGATATCTACATAATTATCATTTTGTTTATCCCACCATCTATATGCAACAGCCTCAGAATAACAATAGCTACATGGCCATCAACAATGTGATTATTGGAAGCCATTTACAATATGTGTGTGTGTGTGCATGTCTGCACAGTTGTGCTTTGGAAAAGGTTTTTTTTTTTTTGGTCTTTGAAGTATATCCCACTAGAAATCTACATTTAAGTTGTGTTTTAAAGTCACTTGAATTATAATGTTGTTCATACAATTATACAACCAACAAGGATACACAGTTTGGGCCATTTATTTAATTTTACTTATGATTTTATATTGGTTTTTAAATGCAATTTTGAATTAGGTATATGATATTTACACAGTTCAAGAGTCTAGTCTACAAAAGAAGACATATTCAAAGAAGTCCAACTATTACCTTTCTCTCCTTCTTATATATGTAGCCATCCCAATTCCTTTTTTAGATAAACAATAGCATACTGTACACACTGAGGATTTTTTGTTTTTGTTTTGCTTTGCTTAGAAATGTATTCTGAAGATAACTTTGCAGTAGTATATGGAGATATTCCTCATTCTATTTTATAGCTGCTTAGTACTCTATTGTGTATACATATAGTATTGTAGGCTTCCCAGGTGGCTCAGTAGTAAAGAATCCACCTGCCAGTGCAGGAGACTAAGGAGACACAGGTTCGATCCCTGGGTCGCGAAGGTCCCCTGGAGGAGGGCATGGCAACCCACTCCAGTACTCTTGCCTGGAGAATCCCATGGACAGAGGAGCCTGGCAGGCTACATACAGTCCATAGGGTAACAAAGAATCAGATACAACTTAGTGACTGAACAATGACATATATATATAAGCATTTATATAATAATAAGATANGGGGGAGAAGCTCACCAAGGAGAAAGGATTATCAGGGAATCTGCTGTGCTGGTGGAGTGGGAGAAGAGGAGAACGCCAGGCTCTGGTTTGGCCTTTGAAGGATGGGGCTTCAGGGAACTACAGAATCACTGATCAGTCAAAGTTACAAATTTCCCTTAGCCTGTGTTTCTTTGAGTCACTTGTACTAACAAGACCCAGTGTCTGTAACATTATTTAGAACTAACTATGCAAGGCATCTGCCCAACAGGGGCCTGCAGCAGTGACTGGAAGCCACAGTTGCTGTCTGGGAATCTCAGAGAAATATGCCCTACAATCTCTGCACTCAACCAGCAGCATCGGCATCACCCAAAGCTTGTTAGAAGCAAACCATGGGCTTCTCCCTAGACCTACTGAATCAGAATTTGCACGAACAAGATACTTAGGTGAGTCTTGTGCTCATGAAAGTTGGAGAAGCACTTCAATAAGAAGACTGGGTTTCTCTCCTTTCATTGAAATTATTTTTAATGAAGACTTTATGTTTTAGATAAATTTTAAGTTCACAGTGAAATTGAAGAGAAGGGACAGAGATTTTCCACGTACTTCCACATACACCCCTCTACATGCACAGTCTTCCCCACTCTCAAGACCAGCTGTACATTGGTTACAACTGATGAACCTGCATTGACAGGTCATCACCCAAAGTCCGTAGTTCGCATTTGAGTTCATTCTTGAGACTGTACATTATGTGGGTTTGGACAAATGTATAATGACCTGTTGATCTTCCCTGATGGCTCAGTGGTAAAGAATCTGCTTATAGTGCAGAAGACATGGGTTCAATCCCTGGGTCAGGAAGATCTCCTGGAGAAGGAACTGGCAACCCACTCCAGCATTTTTGCCTGGAAATTCCATAGAGAGAGGAGCCTGGCAGGCTACGGTCCATGGGGTTGCAAAGAGTACACACACATAATCACCTGTATCATTATTATGGTATCGCTCAGAGTAGTTTCACTGCTCTAAAAATCTCCTGCTCTATTCATTTTTCTCTCCCCTCAACCCCTGGCCACCATGGATCTTCTCACTGTCTCCATAGTTTTGCCTTTTCCAGAAAGTCATAGAATTGGAATCATACAGTATATAGCCCTTTCTCGATAGCTTCTTTCACTTAGTCATGTGCATTTAAGCTTTTTTCCATGTCTTTTAAGGACTTAACAGTTTCTTTCTTTATTGTGCTGAAGAGTATTCCATCATCTGCTGGTACCACAGTTTATTTATTCATTGACCTACTGAAGGACATCTTGGTTGCTTCTAACTTTTGGAAACTATGAATAAAAATGATATAAATACCCGCGTGTAGGTTTTTGAGTGGACATGGTTTTTAACTCCTTTGGGTAAATACTAAAGAGTGTGACTGTTGAATCGTATGGTAAGAGTATGTTTAGTTTAATAAGAATAATCTCTTTTTTTCAGATGCAAAGCTGAGGTTCAGTAAAGTTATGGAATTTACCCAAAGTCACATCGTGAATTTATGGCAGCCAGGCCTAGAACATGTATTTCCTTTTTAAATATTTGATTTATTTGCCTGTGCTGCATCTTAGTTATGGCACACAGGATTGTCAATCTTCATTGCAGCATTCAGGCTGTAGTTCCCTGACCAGAGATCAAACCTGAGCCTCCTTCACTAGAGCATGATGTCTTAGCCACCACACCATCAAGGAAGTCTCTAGAACAAGCATTTCTTGATGCTTCATCAGGAAATACAATTGTGGTGGGAGAAGAATGGATATGGGAATGAGGGAGACTTGAATTAGGAAGCTCTGTGCCTCAGTTTCCTCACCTGTGGACACTATGATGCTTATATTTCCCTTGTTGTTCAGTTGCTAAGTCATATCCAATTCCTTTGGACCCCATGGACTGCAGTGTGCCAGGCTTCCCTATCCTACACTATCCCTCGGAGCTGCCTACAATTCCGGAGACCCAGGTTCAATCCTTGGGTTGGGGAGATCCCCTAGAGATGGAAATGGCAACCCACTCCAGTATTCTTGCTTGGAGAATTCCAGGCTCCCACAGAGGAGCCTGGTGGGCTACAGTCTGTGGGGTTGTCGAGTTGGACACGACTAAGCAACTACATTTCCCTAGCAGTGTAATGGTGAGGATTCAGTGAAATAACATAGCTGAACATGCCCCAGGTGCTCAACAAATTTAACTTTCAAAATTGTTTTCTGTTCCTACCAGCACCTTCAAGGGACCCAGCACATCGGGAAGAAACCAGGTGTGTACCTGACTCCGGCTGGGGCTTCTCCACATAGAAAGGAGTTTTCGTGGACAAAGAATGTAGAACTTCATCTGCTGCAGGGTGGGTGGCACAGAGCTGCCCCTGTTGTTCAAGACTGGTGTCTATGCTTTATATAGATCCCTGGGTGCCCCAGCCCTGGTTTCTAACAGTGACATGCTCGTTTTTTGGCAGATTAATTGGTAGAGTTGTCCGTACAGCTGCCCTTCACTGCTAATAAACTTGGGTCCCTTTGAGCTGTGGCCTTAATGATTTGTTATTTCTTTTTCCAAGACGGATAAAGTGTGTCCTTCTTTAAGCTGGTATTGTCTTGTATCAGGACACAAAACTGAAGAGCATACTGCAGAATTGATCATGTAGCAGTGATTAGAAGGAGTGCCTTCCTAAAAGTATAAAAAAGAAACTGAAGGAAAGTTACATGGCTCAAAATAGCCTGGAGTTAAAACTCCCCTCCAGGTCCTCCCCACCATTCTATGCAAAACAAAGAACTCTCTCACCCGAAGGGAAAAAAAAATGGACATTAAGGTTGCTAATGCCCAGCTCCAAAGAAAAAAAAAAAAGGACATTAAGAATGATAACTGGAAAAAAAAAAAAAAAAGAATGATAACTGGACATTAAGGATGATAACGCCCAGCTCCCAGCCAGTCCAGCCTCTGGCCAATCTCCAGAATTCCTTGCCCCAGCCGTTTAAGAGATAACTACTCCGAATAACCTTGGAGAAGAATAGGCCCCCTTAAGACAGTAGATGTCCACATATATGCCTGTATATACTTTCTCTTTTCTTGGGTTACTGCAGCAGCTCACTAATCTGACTGCTGCTCCTTCTCACCTCATTAAAGGCGATCTGTTCCTGTAAAGTGCCAGTCTCATTCTTTTTCTGAACCTCGCCTTCTCTAACTCCCTTATCCTACACTCTTCCTGCCTTTTCTTTATCCCCTTCACCCTCTCTTTCTCTCCATGCCCCCAAATCCACGCTTAATATCAAGAGGCAGAAAAACTTCTGCTTCTAGTCTAAGTCTCATGAGGAAATTCCCACCAGTAAAGCACTGTGATTTCTCTTCTTTAAATGTTTGAAGGCTTCTACACCACAAAGCAAGCTTCCCAGGTGCCTCAGAGGTAAAGAATCCACCTGCCAATGCAGGAGATGCAGGTTCCATCCCTGGGTCAGGAAGATTCCCCAGAGGAGGAAATGGCAATCAACTCCAGTATTCTTGCCTGGGAAATCCCATGGACAGAGCAGCCTAGCGTGTTATAGTCTATGGGGTCACAGAGGAATCAGACATGACTTAGTGACTTAGCAACAAATGCCGTAGCGCAATGTCTTGGTGATGTTTTCCTATGTCATAATGAAGAACTGATTAATCTCTCATGGCACCATTAATTCTGATACAATCATATATGTATTTTCACAGATCTTAAGAATAAATAAAGTGCTCCAGGAAATTTCAGACTCTTTGCTGAAAAGTATTTACAGAGTTAAGCAAAGTTCAGTTTGACGAGTGTAACCACAGTACAAACCACGTGTAATTTTTAAAAGCTTCACTATCTTGTTGGGTTTATTGGTGTTTCTCCTTACATGTGACAGAATGAATGTCCTATAAAGCAGAAGTCTGCTGACATTTTATCCTACCAAGAAATAATCAATTCAGCTAGTTATTAGCACTCTCCAACTTCAGGGATCCAGGGAAATCAAAGGAAAATTTAACCCACGGGGAACACAAAGGTCTGCTTTAGCCAAGAGCTTCAGTATCTTCTCCACCAAATATAATAGCTCATCAGATCTGGGCTAGGCAGATGGATGTGAGTTTTGCCTTCTTCCACTCTACCTTCTAGTCAAGGGACTAATGAACTGTAAAACAGTCTCAACTGGACAGCAGGAGGCCTAAGGAACAAAAAAGAACTTGGTAATAAGCCATCCACATAATTAGTCCTTGAAACAAAAAGAATCAAGCTTAAATGGTTAAGTTTTAAGACTGTTAGTAACTCTCAAGCTTCCACAATGGTAAGACCCAGTAAACTACTTATTATACTATTTTATTACAGTCAAATACCACCTCGTTTTAAATAGAGGCCTTGTAAAATTGAGCTAGATTGATGTCTTAATCAGAGTTATCTGTGTAATCTCTAACTCCCATCAGCCTAATTGGATCATCGGCAATGGCTCTTTTGGCCATTAGTCTTAATTAGCATGGCGCCACCGTTACTGCGCATGCGCACATGGCTTCCAAGTGAGCGCATGCATCACCCACCGGCCTCTTTATAGAGAGTCATTCAGAGTTTTTGTATGTCTGTGGGTCTCCCCAGATGCCAACCACACATCCAGTGAAGTTCGTAAACCCCAGTCTAAATATGCTTAAGTCATTTCATTAACTACATGTGGCCACTCAAGTCGGTCGGTTATAGACATGGGCTATTCCTGCCAAGTAATTAATGTGACATTAAAACTGTCTTTTGCCACAAAATCTGAGTCGACACATCAGCAACTGCCATAACTGACTGTGCCTATAAAATTCTCGCTTACCTTTGCCCCCGCCCCTTTTTTGGGTGGCGGGGGTGCAAAGAACACTTGGGAAAGCATACACCTCCCCTCCCCAAACCACGGTCAGCTTTGTCTACGTTTGCAATACAAGTTTATCTTTGGAGTCCTCCTGCCCCACTCTCTCTGCGTTGCCCTTCTTTCTCGTGAGCAGCCTTTCCCCCATTTCCATGTGCTTGTTTGCCAGCATCTAAAAATTCCTCACACAGAACCCTCCTTCCCAAATCTCCTTGGTTCCCAGAACCTCTTTCTGAGACAGCAAACACTCCCTTCCCAGGACAATGTGTAAGCCAGGTTTTAGAAGGAAAGTAACCTGATGGCATTATTCACAATTTAGTGTGAACATGAACTAACTCACCACAACTTCCCTAAGGTATCACCAGTTGAGAAGATGAGCTTACTGTTATCCTTGCATTTATACTGATAAGACTTTCAATCAGTATAACTTTGGAAAGGAACTTATTTTAGGGAGAACTAGGAATGAATCTTTGAAAAGCAAGATCCACTTTGCACACACCCATACACACACAGAACCATGCTACACAATACTATACAGCCAATTTTTAAAAAATGAGATAGTGCTATGGATACTCAGTGGTAAAGAATCTGCCTGCCAATGCCAGGGATGTGAGTTTGATCCCTGGGTCAGGAAGATCCCCCAGAGAAGGAAATGGCAACTCACACCAGTATTCTTGCCTGGAAATCCCATGGACAGAGGAGCCTGGCAGGCTACAGTCCATAAGTGACTAAACAATAACAACGCAGATACTAAAATGAAAATTCTCCAAAATACTGTAACAGTAAGCCCGCTTTAGAGTTTCTTAAACCTAACCACAAGTCACAAATAAAGTCATCCCTGGTCTTCCTCCACTAATTTGGAATAATCTTCCCCTCCCCTTCCTTGCTCCTGAAGAGAGTCACACTTGCTCAGTGCCACCCACAGACTCAAGCCTGAAGAATGGAGCTGGAAACTTGGCACGGGTTTGTACTTCTGAAAAATTGCTAATCCCCAAGTCCAGCCAATGGATGTGGAAATCTCATTCGCGGTCAGAACTACACTCACAGATCAAGCCACAAATGCAAGTTCATTTTCTGCCATGATATCCGCAAACCTCCTCTACAGCTTTCTGATGAGTGGCTTCTCAGTGAATGGGCCAAGATAAGCTCCCAATAGACTTTTTTTCTGTTAACACGAAAAGCACAAATAAAAACAAAACACTGAGTGAACACACTCCCAGACACTTATTTCTTAGACGTCACCTCAACCTAGGGCAGTTTCCAGGATCCAGAAGTACTTTGCCAAGCAAGGGTTCGACCCTGCTCCCAAGCGTGCTCCCAGTCACGCCTGCATTTTCCAAGAGCAGGGCTCAGGTGCTCCCGAAATCTGGGAAGGGAAGTGAGTCCTGCTACCCACACGCTGGTTTGTTTTGGAAGTAGAGATGGCCTGTACCTCCCCCCCGCCTCGCCCCAACCATGAGCTATTTTTGAAAAAGCAGCAAGATGAGAAACTTGAATTGGAATTTTTCAAAGTAAAAACCACTCTCTGGGACTCAGATGTTTTCGGAGATATTCCATTAACTATCTCCTGGCACTAAGGATGATTCAGCAAAAATGACTCTTTTCTGTGCTTAAAGGTTAGAAAGACAACAGAGGTAAGGATTCCTGAGGTGCACACATTGTAATCTCCACAAGGGAAGAAGGCTCTGCTTTCCTGATGCTTTTGTTACTATTTAGTAGCACGTCTCATAAGGCACGGAGACACGCGTTGCATTGTACTGGTGGGACAGACACGGGCCCCAGGGCAGCAAGCTGGTGTTTGTCAGGAAGTAGTTATGCTATGGGCTGCAGCAGCTGTGTCTCCACAGGGTACTTGGTTCACTCTCTTCTTTCACTCTGTTTTCTTTCTTTTTTTAACCTGAATTTCCAGTTGTACTGCAAAGCAGATTCCAAACAGTGGGTTTCCCAAACCAGGCAACCTCAAGGTTAGCTGTTAAAGGGTTTTGTTCCCACTGAATTAATATAACCTCTTTTAACAAATTCGGGAGTTTGGACAGAAGCAGGCTCTTTGGTGAGCAGCTGTTTTTATCTTGTAGAATGAGTGAACTCTCAAGTTTTGAACTGAAAGAGACTCAGGAAATGATGTATTCTCTCTTTAGGGGAATGTGTGTCGGTAACAAATGCAAAGAGGTGAGTGGTAATGTGTATGCCCTAACAGAGAACAGAAAAGAGCATTCTGGAACACTGCACCCTGATCAGTTTGGGGATAGGGTGTTTTGGGGAACCTCTGGCAAGTAACTATGATAAGTGTCTCAGTTTTTCAGTGAATATATAACATCTTGAGTTACCCGGTCTGCATGTACTAATCTGAGATTTGCAATCTCCTCCCTGGTTATAAATTGGGAATATTTGGTGCTACATTGAAATTTTTCAGCTCTTGTGACTCTCTGGTGTTAAGTATCTTTGTTGCTCGGGAGGAGAGTGCTGTCTTTTGGGATATTAGCTTACAATTTAATGTGTTGTATCAGCACCAGCATCAATGTCTGAAATTTACCCCCTCTTGTACGTAGCTCAGTCGGTAAAGCATCTGCCTGCAATATGGGAGACCTGGTTTCAATTCCTGGGTCAGGAAGATCCCCTGGAGAAGGAAATGGCAACCTACTCCAGTATTCTTGCCTGGAGAATTCCATAGACAGAGAAGCCTGGTGGGCTGCAGTTCATGGATTGCAAGAGTCGGACACGACTTAGCGCTATCTTTCTTTCTTTGTATTTTCAGGGAAAGATAAGTGAAAACAGTCTATATCTACAAATTCTTCACTGTACACCAAAGTAACTAGATGCAAGTTAGCTCTTAAAACGTTCAATGAAAAAAACAGTCAGGAGGTAGCAATACCTGAGTAGAGTATTCCAAAAAGTAATCATTACAACATACAAAGTTCAAATTCATCCTTATATTTACAATGAGTAAGTTAGCTTTGAGGAGTTTTAGTCACTGAATACCAACAAGTAAGACTAAAGTTTCTACAATATCTGTGAAACTGCTTTTCCATTTACTGAGAATATACACATCCACAGACTCATATATACCAACATGTATTAAAACTAAGATCATGACATCTAGTACCATCACTTCATGGGAAATAGATGGGGAAACAGTGGAAACAGTGTCAGACTTTTTTGGGAGGGGGCTCCAAAATCACTGTAGATGGTGACTGCAGCCATGAAATTAAAAGACACTTACTCCTTGGAAGAAAAGTTATGACCAACCTAGATAGCATATTCAAAAGCAGAGACATTATTTTGCCAACAAAGGTCCATCTAGTCAAGGCTATGGTTTTTCCAGCAGTCATGCATGGATATGAGAGTTGGACTATAAAGAAAGCTGAGCGCCGAAGAATTGATGCTTTTGGACTGTGGTGTTGGAGAAGACTCTTGAGAGTCCCTCGGACTGCAAGGAGATCCAACCAGTCCGTCCTAAAGGAGATCGGTCCTGGGTGTTCATTGGAAGGACTGATGCTGAAGCTGAAACTCCAATGCTTTGCCCTCCTGATGCGAAGAGTTGACTCATTGGAAAAGACCCTGATGCTGGGAGGGATTGGGGGCAGGAGGAGAAGGGGAGGACAGAGGATGAGATGGCTGGATGGTATCATAGACTCGACAGACATGAGTTTGGGTAAACTCCGGGAGTTGGTGATGGACAGGGAGGCCTGGTGTGCTGTGATTCATGGGGTCACAAAAAGTCACACACGACTGAGCGACTGAACTGAACTGATGTATGTTTGGTAAACAGAAGGGTGAAAGAACAAATCCTTGGATTGTTTCTGGCCAGTGTATTTGTTGTTTTTCAGTTGCTAAGTCATGTCTGACTCTGCGATCCCATGGACTGTAGGATGCCAGGCTCTTCTCTCCTCCACTATTTCCCAGAGTTTGCTCAAATTTATGTCTGTTGAGTCTGTGATGCTACCTAACCATCTTATATTCTGCAACTCCCTCTCCTTTTGCCTTCAATTTGGGGCCATGTATGGGGTTCAGGGGAGAAGGCAATGGCACCCCACTCCAGTACTCTTGCCTGGAAAACACCATGGATGGAGGAGCCTGTAAGGCTGC
This sequence comes from Neotragus pygmaeus, assembly GCA_006410875.1. Taxonomy (NCBI): domain Eukaryota; kingdom Metazoa; phylum Chordata; class Mammalia; order Artiodactyla; family Bovidae; genus Neotragus; species Neotragus pygmaeus. Next base: position 398,301 of record SJYV01035832.1, read on the forward strand.
AGTCCATGGGGTCGCTGAGGGTCCAACATGACTGAGCAACTTCACTTTCACTTTTCAGTTTCATGCATTGGAGAAGGAAATGGCAACCCACTCCAGTGTTCTTGCCTGGAAAATCCCAGGGACAGGGGAGCCTGGTGGGCTGCCGTCTATGGGGTCACACAGAGTCGGACACGACTGAAGTGACTTAGCAGCAGCAGCATGGGGTCCAGGAACTAGAGAACACTCGTCCTCCCATGAACACATGCATTCCTTTAGCATCCCTGCCTCAGGAGCTGATTTTCTGAGTTAATTTCAGGGAGCCTTCCACACCTACAGTTTTTGGAATTTTTCTCAACAGTCACTACTCCAGCCTGGTGGCTGCTGAGCATGGTTATCATGACCTACAACTCACTGATCCCAAAGGGTAAGTCTGTTCAGCCTGGGAAGGTAGAAAAATAACTAAGACATGGGTTACCATCCTGGTTCTCCCCTCCTCCCCCTACATCCATGCCAATTTGATCAATCCTCAGTTTTCCCATCTGTCTGATGGGATAATCATACCAGTCCTGCTCAAGGGTTTCAAGCAATTCAAATTATATATGGGATGGGAATGATGGGAATACATTTTACAAGTTGTACAATGCTATGTAAATATGTGGGATTGATTTATATTTAGTGAAATCTACACTTTTAGCTTTGATCCCATTTGGGGAATGCCACAGGCCTGAGACCAAAGTAACACACACACACCAGCCTCTTGGACCTAGGTTTACACCCACATGTGCTCAGTCACAGCTGACTTTTTGCGACCTCATGGACTGCAGCCTCCAGACTGCTCTGTCCATAGAATTCTCCAGGCAAGAATACTAGCCATTTCCTTCCCCAGGGAACCTTCTTGACCCAGGGATCAAAGCTGTGTCTCCTGCATCTCCCACATCAGCAGGCAGATCCTTTTATCACTCAGCTACCTGGGAAGTCTCGGACCTAGATTTGTGGTTCACACAATTACTTCAGCTGCTAAGGAAAAGAACCTAATCACAAAAGATGGTCAACCTACAGCTTTACTTCTATAATGTGAAGACTCTTTATGGCACCATCTTCAACCCAGATTCACAGCAAGACACAAGCCAGCAGGTCAAGGAACTCAATTTAGCAACTCGGCCCTAATTCCACGTCAGCTGGAGCCAAGCCATGGGATTGTACTATTAGTTCCGGATAACCAATTACTTTCTTTCCGTGATTAAACATCTTTGGAAAAATGTTGTTTTTCTTTGTTACATAACCTGAAGTTCAAATTCTTTTGTTCTTCAGGTCTCTGCCAGTGAATGGAAGCTCAACTTCACTGCTATCCAACACTTTTTAAGAGCCCTGTTGTAAGAAATAATGTTCACGAATGATTGCCTAAAAGATATGAAGAACTTCAATTTCTCCCAATACCCTCAATTGTATCTGCACACCAAGCCAAACCATCCAAAAGCTGCAGGCTTAGGCTGAATCGCTCTGGCCCATGCTCAGCGGATTTTACTGAATTACACTTTGGCAGCATGCCATTGGCTTGCATCAAGGGACATTACAAGAAACAGTCCTATAAAAATTGCTAGTATAGGGAAGATATTTCCACCGTATCCACACACTGAGCCTTTGATGAGAATCAATGGAGAAATTTCCCTTGGCTCTTAGTTCTAGCAAAAGCCTGTTTCTTTTGAGCAACTGGCTTTGTTCTAGGGGTGCAGCAAAGTTCACATTTCCCTTTTTGCTTTGGCATCTAGGAAGCTCAGAGTCAAGTTTTTGTCCCACTCCTAACAACTAACCATATGTACGTTTATATGAACTAAACGTGGTCTTGTTTTTCATCCTTTACCTTTTCCTCACTTTAATTTCTTCTCTATGGAAGGTGTATTGGGATGAGCTCCCCTGAATCTTTTTGAGAGCAAATGTGTATTGAATGTGTTATGCATTGGCCATGCATAACACTCTTCCAGACCCCAATCTGCCTTTTCAGCCTTGTCTTTGGCCACTTTCTTCCCTGAATCTCTGCTTCAGTCGCTCTCATCCACATCACGCCTTCACTATGCTGTGCTGTGGCATACTGTTCTACACCTGCCCATGCAGGTCCCCTGCCTGGAATACCCTCTGTCTGTCTCTTGCACTTAAGTCACTCAGCTGTGTCTGCCTCTTTGTGACCTCATGGACTGTAGCCCACCAGGCTCCTCTGTCTATGGGATTTTTCAGGCAAGAAATGCTGGAGTGGGCTGCCATTTCCTTCCTCAGGGGATCTTCCCGACCCAGGGATTGAAGCTGTGTCTCCTTTGTTTCCTGCATTGCAGGCAGATTCTTAATCCACTGAACCATCTGGGTAGCTCTCCATCATTAGTCAAGCAAAACCCTGTCTCTTAGTCAAGCGAAATCCTGGCAGAATGCAGAGTTCAAATCTCTGCTCCTGTACAGCTTTTCATCCACACCAGCAGCGTAGCACACCCATTATACAGTAGACCAGGTACACCTCTCTGTCCTATGAAAGAGTTGCTCAGCCATGTCCAGCTGTTTGCAATCCCATGGATTGTAGCCTTCCAGGCTCCTCTGTCCATGGGATTCTCCAGGCAAGAACACTAGAGTGGGTTGCCATGCCCTCCTCCAGTGGATCTTCCTGACCCAGGGATGGAACTCGGGTCTCCTGCATTGCAGGCAGATTCTTTACTGCTGAGCCACCAGGGTAGCTCTCTATCCTTTGAGAGAGCATAGAGCCCTGGAAGGCAAGGCTATTTGTACTTGTCTTTGTATCTCCAGTGCCTGAACACAGTTCCAGATACACAACAGGTGCTCCACAACTGTTTGTAAAATTAAGGAATAAATGGGTGCTCCTGTTCCAACACCAGCATGTGGGACCTTGTGATGCTTGTTATGAAGGTTGATAACAAAATGTATCTCCACCTGTGCACGTGGGCTTCATGGCGTGATGGCTGGAGGCACAGATGTGGCTGATGCTGTCTTTCAGAGCATAGGATATGAGTCCTCAGAGCAGACCCCAGTCCCCAGACTCTCTTCCAGAGACTGCAGTACTTGGATGCTCCCCCACCCCTAACTCAGCTTCTGCCTGTGGCATTTGATACTTGGTCAGTTCCAACTATTTACCATGGATGAGGCCAACACAAGAAAAGCAATCACAGGAAGCCAGAAACAGAAAAAAGTGCAGCTGATTCTGTTTTGTGATTCCACAGGCCAGAGGAGAGGGACCAGAGAAGTTGGGGGTGGGAGGCAGCCTGGGGAAGCAGGGAGCCTGGGGAGGGGGAACTGGATATGCATATGAGTCTGGAGGAAAGTTAACACCAGAAACCAATGAGTCAATCCGTTTTCCAAACACTGGAATGGAAACGATGCTTCTCCAGGCTCCCTGGCTCTTCCAGGGCCGGCAAAGTGTTTTTCTTGTTTGCTCAAGAATCCAGAATATCCACAGGATGATAAAATACAACATGAAAAGCGCATCACAGTGGCCTCAGTGGAATGCTGTCTCACGCCATAGTAAAAGGCCCTTGCACAGAGATACAACAAGCATTTCCCTCCACCTTGAAGGTTTCCCATTTTTGCCTCTTGCTTTGGGGTTTGCTTTCCTTTGAAACCTGATGGTAAAACTAAGGGGATTATTACTGTTTCAACAGGAAGACAATTGAATCCAAGACCTCAAGTGACAAATGGACAAGCTGAGGCCCCATCGGACACACTGACTTGACCAAGGCCACACAGACCAAGGCAGCAGAAGCAATGCTGGGCTCCCTGCCCACCGTTCCTCCCGAGACCCCATACTAGCTGCCTGGTGGCAGTCACCCAACAAAAACCAAAGTACAAATAACCAGAAGCTCCTGGGAGAAGAAGCCAGTCCATTTGTTTCCACTTTGATGCCAATGCAGTCCAAAAAAACGCTTGTATTAAACGGCTAACAGATTCAGCTGACAGACCCAGTGAGTGATAAAAAGTAAAGGGACTAAGGTTGCAAAGAGAGGTGGTACCTTCAAGCCTGGCATTTGGGATGGTCCAGCAAACACTCTTGGAGAGTCTAGCATTGACCCAATTGCTGGAAGAAGGAGATGAGGTGCAGGAAAGCCAAACATGGCGAAACACAGCAGAAACCTAAGACCCAGACCACCCACTCTGCTGACGAACGTGTTCTGTACATCACCTGGCAACAGGATGTGGTGTACATGAGCAGAAAGACACCTGGGGCTTCTGTAGTTGAGTGGGGATGGCGGAGGGTCCTACAAACAGTTCACAATTCAGTTGGGAGTGTCACAGGAAGGCAGGGGTAGAGTCTCAACTCGGGCACGCTACATCCTCTCATCTTGAGCTTAGGGAGCTAAGTGTCCCCAGTCTCCGGGCATACCCAGCACAAAGGACAGGCTCGGGTGAGGTGGATCAACTCAGCCTCAGAAAGAGCACTAGATATTTTAGTCTCTGATTCCCTTTTTTCAAAAACAATAAAAACAGGGATAATAATCCTTCCCAGAAAAATGTGAGGTTAAAAGTTTAATCTGAGTTCACAGCACACACATTCCAAGGGGGCACCGTACTTGGGGAAATTACTCACCTAGAGTTTATATAAGTTCTGAGGCGATTAGAGTCAGCCGACAAATTGGAGACAGAACACGTTTACATTTAAGTCTTAAACTGTAGATTCCTCTTACGGAAAGAAAGAAGGGCTTGCGGGGGGATCACTCACCACCCCATGTTTATTGTTAGGGCACAGACTCCATGAAGTGTCAGTCCATCATCTCGAGTGTGGAACATGCCAAGACACAATCCCCCTCCGCTCGTCCCTCTTGAAACACACGTCACATCTGCTTGCGATCAGCATTTATCTTGCGACGTGCGTCTGACTCATTTGGAAAACTCAAAGCACATGTTTATTTCTGATGAGGCACCAGCCATTAAGGTGCTATTTACAGGCCCTCTGCAACCCCGAGCCCATGGCCAAGGCACTGGTCCGAAGCTGTCAAGCTGCTTGGTTTGAAGACTTTACCATCAGCTTTGCAAATGGAGGTGACATCCACTCCAGCCTCCACTGAACTCTTCTCTCACTTTCCAGCTGGAGTGGCAATGGACTCTTTGTCCTTCTTTGGTGAGGACCCCAAAGAAAATGCATTTGGGAAAGATAGTCCGCATGCAATGAATGGGAAAATGTGGGTTGTTTCCGGAAATCAATAGCATTTGTGCAACCCCTCCAAAAGCCTTGGTCACAAAATGGATAACCAACAAGGATCTACTGTATAGCACAGGGAGCTCTGCTCAATGCTCAGTGTTAGGTGGCAGGCTGGATGGGAGGGGAGTTTGGGGGAGAATGGCTACTTGTGTATGTGTGGCTGAGTCCCTTGCTGTTCACCTGAAACCACTGCAACATTGTTAATCAGCTATACTCCAATATAAAGTAAAAAGTTTAGAAACGAAAGTCTTGCTCACAAAACAGAATCGATGTGCTTTCTTTTTCTGAATCCCTGTAGACTCTCGGACGGAGCTTGGTGACTATAGCATATATTTCACCTGCATTTCTCTCCACTACCTAATCCTATTTCAAAGGACCTCTGTAACAACACTGAAGGTGAGTGCGCTGTGAACCTACTTTTCCAGAGCCTACCCCAAGCCATGGGCTTCCCCTGTGGTAAAGAATCTGCCTGCCACACAGGAGACGCAGGTTCAATCCCTGGGTCAGGAAGATGCCCTGGAGAAGGGAATGGCAACCCACTCCAGAATTCTTGCCTGGGAAATCCCATTGACAGAGGAGCCTGGCAGGCTGCAGTCGAGGCCCTGGGGTTAGAAAAGAGACATGACTGGGCACACACTCACCCCAAGCCACACTCCTGTTGGAAAGGGGAAATTCATCAGACTTAGTGTTTTGTCTGCTGGATCTTTTTTTTTTTCCTTCCAATTTCAGCTCTATTAGGCAAAAAAAGTCACAGCAAGGTCATGGCCATGGTGGGTCCTCATAGGTGACTTTGTGTGAGTTATAAAAATGTGCCCCCTTCAGGCAGCTCAGCCCTTCTGGGAGCCTTTCTGCAAAGCAAAACCTGCACCAAGGAATGTGGCAACACTGGCAGGAGATCATCAGCCTTTTCTTTCCAGAAATCTTGAAAAGTGATGGACATTCTAAAGTTTGCTCACCTTTACCATCTGAGCCTCCAGGGAAACCCTAACGTGTGCTTGCCTTAACTAGAACAGGCCATACATACCAGTGTGATTAAAGGCAAGAGGCCAAAGGTTCGAATCAACATGTACCCTAGTCTGGGTTCCCTGAAGGCTAGACCTCTGCACAGAGAGGCTGCCTTGAATTGTTTGAGAATCAATGGGTCTCTGTGTGGCCAGGGGACCTGGAAGTATTCATTTTGCTTTAGACCCACCTCCTAGACAAAACTGTTCTTTTGGTGAGATGGCATCCATTTTCCTCGGGTCCTTCCTTAGTTCTTCGTATCTCTGGAAATGTGGACGATTTCCCATCCTCCTGGTCTCTGCAGAATGTCCTCCCCGCCCTGCACTTTTCACCAGTGGCCTCCATCATCCCTCACACTTCGTTTGCAGGCAGGCCTGTCCTCTGAGGCCACTTCTACCTTTGGACATGCCACCAGCTTTTGACCAGCCATCTCAGGAGATGCCATTTCCTAGAGCAATGGGTTCTACTCATTTTGAACATATATCCCCCTATTCCTTACTTTTTAAAATATTAAAAAAATATATTTATCTGTTTGGGTGTGCCAGGTCTTAGTTACAGCACGAAAGATTTTCAGTCTTCGTTATGGCATGCAGGATCTTCCAGTTGCGACACAAAGCATCTAGTTCCCTGACCAGGGATTGAACTCAGGCCCCAGGCATTGAGACTGCAGAGTCTTAGCCACCGGACCACCAGGGAAGTCCCATTTTTTTCTGTTCTTTGTTTGTTAACATGTACATTATCTACACAGGCTACTGTCATTATTTAACAGTTCAGTTCAGTTCAGTCGCTCAGTCATGTCTGACTCTTTGCGACCCCATGGACTGCAGCATGCCANTGGCGTGCTGTGATTCATGGTGTTGCAAAGAGTTGGACACGACTGAGTGACTGAACTGAACTGAACTGAATGACTGGCTCAACGGAATGATGTTGAGCACTTTTTAAAAAAAGTTATTTGTTTTTGGCTGTGCTGGGTTTTCGTTGCTCCAGGGGCTTTCTTTAGTTGCAGCAAATTGGGGACTGCTCTCCAGCTGCGGAGCATGGGCTTCTCATTGAGGTGGCTTCTCTTGCTGCGGAGCACGGGCTCTAGGGTGTGGGTTTCAGTAGTTGCCACACGTGGGCTCAGCAGTTTGGGCTTTGGGCTGTAGAGCACGGGATCAACAGTCGTGGTGCATGGGCTTAGCTGCCCCTCGGCACGTGGGATCTTCTCAGAGCAGGGATCAAAACCATGTCTCCTGCATCAGCAGGCGGGTTCTTTACCACTGAGCCACCAGGGAAGCCCAAGTACATTTTAAATATGCTTATTGTTCATTTGTAGGCCTGCTTTGGAGAAATGTCTATTTAAATTCTTTACCTATTTCTTAATTGGATTTTGTCTTCTTATTATTCAGTTATAAGCCCTTTTATTTGATAATGATTTGCAAGTATTTTCTCCCATTCCATGGCTTGTCTTTTTCACTTTGTTGATGGCAGCCTTTAAGGCACAGAAAGTTATTTTAATTTTGATGAAGTCAGTTTTTTCTTATGTCACTTGCACATTCATATATTCTTTTTTTTCATATATTCTTTTTGATGTCTTCAGTGACATCTGAAAATGTGATTTGCCTGCTGAAAACATAACTGTATTATCCTTAAGTTTTCCTGATTTGGAATTTAATCAGGTGGTAAAGCACTTGATTTAAAATGTTTGCTGGTACTATATAGAGGAGCTTAGAAATCTTGATACTGGTAAATTACCCATTGATCTGGTAAATTACCCATTTCTGTGTGCTCAGCCTCAGGAAATAGTTTGATAGAAGAAATACATCCTATATATCCAGAGGTCATTTCATTGTCACCCATGAGAGGGGGACAGTGAGGCCTGTGTGTAGCAGAGGAGGCTGAAGGGGTACATTATTGGGCGCTATTGAATATTATAATTATGAAGCTTATTTAATGACACTGTTTATGATGAAATGTTANTTAGTGTTTTGTCTGCTGGATCTTTTTTTTTTTCCTTCCAATTTCAGCTCTATTAGGCAAAAAAAGTCACAGCAAGGTCATGGCCATGGTGGGTCCTCATAGGTGACTTTGTGTGAGTTATAAAAATGTGCCCCCTTCAGGCAGCTCAGCCCTTCTGGGAGCCTTTCTGCAAAGCAAAACCTGCACCAAGGAATGTGGCAACACTGGCAGGAGATCATCAGCCTTTTCTTTCCAGAAATCTTGAAAAGTGATGGACATTCTAAAGTTTGCTCACCTTTACCATCTGAGCCTCCAGGGAAACCCTAACGTGTGCTTGCCTTAACTAGAACAGGCCATACATACCAGTGTGATTAAAGGCAAGAGGCCAAAGGTTCGAATCAACATGTACCCTAGTCTGGGTTCCCTGAAGGCTAGACCTCTGCACAGAGAGGCTGCCTTGAATTGTTTGAGAATCAATGGGTCTCTGTGTGGCCAGGGGACCTGGAAGTATTCATTTTGCTTTAGACCCACCTCCTAGACAAAACTGTTCTTTTGGTGAGATGGCATCCATTTTCCTCGGGTCCTTCCTTAGTTCTTCGTATCTCTGGAAATGTGGACGATTTCCCATCCTCCTGGTCTCTGCAGAATGTCCTCCCCGCCCTGCACTTTTCACCAGTGGCCTCCATCATCCCTCACACTTCGTTTGCAGGCAGGCCTGTCCTCTGAGGCCACTTCTACCTTTGGACATGCCACCAGCTTTTGACCAGCCATCTCAGGAGATGCCATTTCCTAGAGCAATGGGTTCTACTCATTTTGAACATATATCCCCCTATTCCTTACTTTTTAAAATATTAAAAAAATATATTTATCTGTTTGGGTGTGCCAGGTCTTAGTTACAGCACGAAAGATTTTCAGTCTTCGTTATGGCATGCAGGATCTTCCAGTTGCGACACAAAGCATCTAGTTCCCTGACCAGGGATTGAACTCAGGCCCCAGGCATTGAGACTGCAGAGTCTTAGCCACCGGACCACCAGGGAAGTCCCATTTTTTTCTGTTCTTTGTTTGTTAACATGTACATTATCTACACAGGCTACTGTCATTATTTAACAGTTCAGTTCAGTTCAGTCGCTCAGTCATGTCTGACTCTTTGCGACCCCATGGACTGCAGCATGCCAGGCCTCCCTGTTCATCACCGATCCTGGAAGTGGTGATTTAACAGCTCAAGGCATAAAATAGACTTTGAGATTTATCCAAAGAAAGTTAGACAGAACAACTGAAACACAAAATAATATATATATGTAAATTTTCATCCAGATTCCCAGTGACATTTTCACAGTTTTGGTGGTTTTCTGGCCAACTGCTTGGCAAATCAAATTAGACTGCCATTGTTTCTACTTTGTAACACTGTGACCTTGATGTGTGGTTGGCAAACATTCTGCAGTGGGTTCAGCAGGAGGGCTACTTGCACCATTTTTGTTTGGTTTTCTTGGGAACTGTATCGTTAGAGTGTTATCTCTAATCTCAGATTCCTTTATAGGAGCCTTTTCAAGTCAAGTATCCATTTTGTGAAGGTTAAAAACTAGATAATACAACTGGTAAGTCCATTTAACCAGGCACAGAACACTCTCTGCCTTTGAACTGGAAAACTTGGAGAAAAAAAGACTAAAGACTGGGGACTTCCCTGGTGGTCCAGCGGTTAAGACTCCACCTTCCAACGAAGGGGATGCGGGTTTGGCCCCTGATGGGGGAACTAGGATCCTGCATGCTGCAGGGCATGGCCGCAAATTTAAAAGTAAATAAACACAAGATTGTAAATTAACTATATGTCAGTTACAAAAAAATTTCCAAAAAGATTAAAGACTAGCCCGATCATTCACTCAGGGTGAATACCATGTCAGGAAAAAAACACAGAGGGTTTGGGGGCTGCCAGAAAAATGCTCCTTTCACAGTTGATTCCACATCTACATCATTTCTGGTTTAGCACCCTTTCCAACAAGGGAACAGAAGCTACTGAACATGTCCAAATGTCTCAAATGCCTCCAAAGGGAAGCAGGTAAGGTATGTTATTGCTCTTGTCCAGCTCTTTGCAACTCCAGATTGCAGTATGCCAGGCTCCACCATCTCCTGGAGTGTGTCCAAATTCATGTCCGTTGAGTCAGTGACGCCATATAATCATCTGCTGCCCCGTTCTCCTCCTGCCCTAAATCTTTCCCAGCATCAGGGTCTTTTGCAAAGAGTCAGTCTTCGCATCAGCTGACCAAAGTATTGGAGCTTCAGCTTTAGCATCAATCCTTCCATTGAATAGTCAGGGTTGATGTCCTTTAAGATTGACTGATTTGATCTCCTTGCAGTCCAAGGGTCTCTCAAGAGTCTTCTCCAGCACCACAATATGAAAGCGTCAAGGTATACGACCTAACTTTTTAGATTAAAAGAACCCAAAATGGGTTTCCTCCCCCTATACGTCTTTCCCCCACAGAATAGCAAGGAAGCATGGGAACAGGAGGCACTGGAGGGTGCCTGCTGTTCCTCCACCCATTGGTCCACACCTCCTTTCTTCCAGTAACAGTTGTATCTACAATCTTCACACCTCCAGTAAACTGATTTTGTCAGACTCTTCTGGGTTTGAAAAAACAGACACATTCAATCTCAAGGGTCGCAATTTCTAGTTTTAGAGGAATGTTGCTGTTTTATCCAAGACAAGCAACCACCGTGAAGATGAAAGAAACAAGCAGCAAATTCCCTTTCCACCCACTTCTATGCTAAAACCCCAAGATCAGCAGGTTTCTTCTCTGTTGCCTGTGAAGACTTTTCTTTAATGCTTGAAACTAACCAGCGCGCCCCCACCCAGGCTCCTTCGGAGAGTGGGAGCAGCTCTGCTCACTCAGTGGTCCTGATGCAGGAAGGGACCTGGGGGACGGGTAGCTGCCTGCAGCAAGGTCAGCCATGGGAAGACCTCACGGATGGGAAAGGAGGGTTCAAGCTGGGGAAGAATTAGAGGAACTAGTTGAAAGTGGAGACTTACCTGGTGGCTCAGACGGTAAAGCAGCTTCCTACAATGCTGGAGACCAGGGTTCAATCCTAGAGAAGGAAATGGCAACCCACTTCAGTATCCTTGCCTGGAAAATGCCATGGATGGAGGAGCCTGGTAGGTTAGTCCATAGGGTCGCAAAGAGTTGGACACGATTGAGTGACTTCATTTCAGAGAAGGCAATGGCAACCTACTCCAGAACTCTTGCCTGGAAAATCCCATGGACGGAGGAGCCTGGTAGGCTGCAGTCCATGGGGTTGTGAAGAGTCAGACATGACTGAGTGACTTCACTTTCACTTTTCAGTTTCATGCATTGGAGAAGGAAATGGCAATCCATTCGAGTGTTCTTGCCTAGAGAATCCCAGGGACGGGGGAGCCTGGTGGGCCACCATCTATGGGGTCGCACAGAGTCGAACACGACTTAAGCAACTTAGCAGCAGTTGAAAGTGAAGTGAAGGTGTTAGTTGCTCAGTCACGTCACTCTTTGCTACCTCACAGACTGTGCCACCAGGCTTCTCTGTTCATGGGATTCTCCAGGTAAGAATACTGGAGTGGGTTGCCATCCCCTTCTCTAGGGGATCTTCCCAACCCTGGAATCAATGTTCATGGGATTCTCCAGGCAAGAATACTGAAGTGGGTTGCCATCCCCTTCTCTAGGGGATCTTCCCAACCCTGGAATCAATGTTCATGGGATTCTCCAGGCAAGAATACTGGAGTGGGTTGCCATCCCCTTCTCTAGGGGATCTTCCCAACCCTGGAATCAATGTTCATGGGATTCTCCAGGCAAGAATACTGGAGTGGGTTGCCATCCCCTTCTCTAGGGGATCTTCCCAACCCTGGAATCAAACCTGGGTCTCCTTCACTTCAGGTAAAGTCTTTACCATCTGAGCTACCAGGGAAGACCCAGTTAACCATAAGCTGACCCTAAGTTAGCTTATACACAGAACTATTTGGCTTGGTGGCATCCACAAAGAAACTCACAGAAGTCATGAATTATGCAAAAAGCGACAGTGACATTGACACCAATCAAAGATAGGAACAGAGATGGGGAAACCTCCACATTTTCTGGGGTGGGCTGGGGAGATGTGTAAGCCGATGGCTTTGCCCTCATCTGAGTGCTGCCTCTTTTCTCTCTACTTGGATGTGTTTATATACTCGTGGACTTAAATAAGACGAGAAGGAAAGAATCAAATACCAGCCTAGATGCAGTATCCAGACCTGAAACCTAACTTAACATATCCAGATCCCTCTGATCTTGTTACCAATTTAAGATAATACAGTCGGTCCAAATAACACCAGGCATCTCAGGGCCACCCATAGAAACCGGGCTACTTCACATCAGCAGCTCCAGGCACTGTTTATAGAAAGCAAAACCAACCAAACACAACAACCCCAAAACAGCATACAAGAACCCAAACCCAAAATGTCATGCTGGAAAATGCACCACAGGGTTCTAAGGTTGGGGATGTTTTCTATCCTGCTGGTCTCAGGCAGAGTGTAAGATGCTACTGACAGAGTGAACTTCAGATGGCTTGGGGTAGGGGTGTGAAGATGGGATCCCAAGCACTAGAGACCAGGTGGGTGTGCGTGGCGGTGAAGTGGGGGCCAGGAGGCTCCTTCTCCTCCATCCCCTGGCTGCTGCAGCTGGAAGCTAGAGACCTTTCTTGCCAAACCAGCTCCAAGAGCAGGTGGTGCTCTGCCACCCCTGGTCATGTCATTCACTTATTTATTCATCCATTTAGCAAATATTTACTGAATTCCTCTGAAGGGTCAGACCCTGGGGGAGACACACAGGAATGGAACACACATGGTACCCACCTTCATCTGAAGCTTTCTCAAAGTCTCTCTGGCAGGTTGTTAGCTTGAGTTTTAACCCTGGTTAAAAGACAGATGCTGAGGGGTGAAACTGGGCTTTGTGCTGTTACCAGTTGTTTGTTAAGTGGAGTTTTTCAATCCAGGCAGATGCCAGGTGTTGAGAAGGAGCAAGGTCCCCTGCTCCAGCCTGGGATGGATATGTGAGAAGGAGAGTGGTGGGAAATTAATTGTCATCTACTTCACAGTTTACTTGAGACTAACCCAATCTAGATATGCAGATCACACCATCCTTATGGCAGAAAGTGAAGCAGAATTAAAGAGCCTCTTGATGAAAGTGAAAGAGGGGAGTGAAAAAGTTGGCTTAAAGCTCAACATTCAGAAAACTATGATCATGGCATCTGGTCCTATCACTTCATGGCAAATAGATGGGGAAACAGTGGCAAACTTTATTTTGGGGGGCTCCATAATCACTGCAGATGGTGACTGCAGCCATGAAATTAAAAGACGCTTACTCCCCAGAAGGAAAGTTATGACCAACCTAGACAGTATATTAAAAAGCAGAGCCATTACTTTGCCAACAAAGGTCCATCTAGTCAAGGCTATGGTTTTTCCAGTAGTCATGTATGGAAGTGAGAGTTGGACTATAAAGAAAGCTGAGTGCTGAAGAATTGATACTTTTGAACTGTGGTGTTAGAGAAGACTCTTGAGAGTCCCTTGGACTGCAAGGAGATCCAACCGGTCCATCCTAAAGGAGATCAATCCTGAGTGTTCATTAGAAGGACTGATGTTGAAGCTGAAACTCCAATACTTTGGCCACCTGATGTGAAGAGATGACTCATTTAAAAAGACCCTGATGCTGGGAAAGATTGAGGGCAGGAGGAGAAGGGGACGACAGAGGATGAGATTGCTAGATGGCATCACCAACTCAATGGACTTGAGTTTGGGTAAATCTGGGAGTTGGTGATAGATAGGGAGGCCTGGTGTGCTGCAGTCCATGGGATCAAAAAGAGTCGGACACGACTGAGCGACTGAACTGAACTGAACTCAACCTAGGACAGACCCCTGTCTGGCTCAGTTCTCAGACAGCCCTAGTTAAAGGGTATCTCAGAGTGGCAGGTGCAGTGGTGATGGTGTTGTCTGACTAAGTCATGGACTGTAGTCCGTGGGCCACAGACTGTAGCCCACCAGGCTCCTGTGTCCATGGAATTCTCCAGACAAGAATACGGAGTAGGTTGCCATCTCCTCCTCCAGGGGATCTTCCCGACCCAGCGATTGAACCTGGGTCTCCTGCATTGCAGGTGAATTGTTTACCAATGAGCCACTAGGGAAGATCTACGTATTCAGAGTCTATAGAAACTCCTGACATGGTTTCAGCAAGGACTTGCTGCTCTCTCTTAGTATAAATAGAGAGCCCTCTTCTTCTCCATCTGTGTCCCTACTTCAGGTCTGCCAGCAGTACTGGGAGGAATGAGATTGCCCAAAAAAAAGGCTGGAGAGAGTGGACATCTAGAACAGAGGTTCCCAACCTCTGGGATCTAATCCCTGATGATCTGACGTGTAGCTGATGTAGTAATAACAGAAATAAAGTGCAGTAAATTACATTACAGTAAATGTAATGCACGGAAACCATCCCCCATCTCCCCAGTCCATGGAAAAACTGTCTTCCACAAAACTGATCTCTGGTGCCAGAAAGGTTGGGGACCACTGCTACAGAACATAGAAAAGACCCAGTTAAGTTCTAATCGGGATCATCTCTGCATGCTGGATAATGATAGGTTCATGTGCCCTCAAAGCAGAGCGACTTAGTCTAAATCATGCCAGTTGTGCGTTCAGCAGTTTATAGGCTAAATGAATCCTTTTGGTCTGTCATAAGTTCATGCACTTGGAAGGACCTATAATGTCGGCTTAAACATGCCATAAAACTTCGAGGAAACAAGGGTCCAGGGCGTGAGGGGAAATGAGCGATTACTCCCCTGGCAGGGAGAGACCATTGTATTTCATGTATGATTTGACCATGCTTCAGGAAAGCAATTTTGGCTTTAAACGGCACATTTCCTTTCTTCTTTATTAGGCTTCCTGAAGGGTTATTTCACCCCTAGGTCCTTTCTTACACTGAGTAGTATTTCAGCTGTGTCGTGCAAACCCGGAGAAGTCCTGCTGAGATTTCGGGAATACTTGGATCGTCACTAATGGTCAACAACCAGCCCACTGTGGTCCTGAAATCCTGAGATGCACCCTCAGATCTGTGATGGATGTTTACAGCTCTCCAGATGTGTCTTCAATCACTGCAGAAATGCCTGAGCACGTGGCTGTTGCTTGTGCAACATGAGATATGCCTGACTGTGTGTCATTATTTATTATTGTTCTGGTGACATTTACTCTTTTGGAGGACTTGTTGTCCTGTTCTAAGAAATAATCATTTGAGTATGGATTTTTTTTTCAAAATAAGTAGCTTAAACTCTCCTTTCCCTGAGGTTTGGAGCAAGGCAACATCTGGGAACATATGGTTACAGCTTCCTGAAAAATAAACTGTCCTTCCTTATTTTGTTAAGATGCATTCTTTATCCCTAGTGAAACCAACATGAGATTTGTTCGTGGAATTTTATTTCCTTGGGACTTATCTACATGGGGACACAGATCTAATTAGAGCCTCTAATGGGACACAGACCTCTTGCACTCGGATGTCTTGTGATCTCCACCCAGCAATTCTCACCTAGGAACTGCATGAGCTCTCGGTGATACTATCTGCATCCAGGTTGCTTTCCACCTCCCTAGTATTTAGGTTTGTTTGTTTTTGTTTTTTGTTTTTTTTGGCTTGCATGGGCTCTTCAGTTTACCACGTGCATTTCTCTAGTTGCGGTGCATGGGCTTAGTTGCCCCGAGGCATGTGGAATCTAAGTTCCCGGAACAGGGATTGAACCTGCACTCCCCAGCATTGCAAGGTGGACTCAACCACTGGACTGCCAGGCAAGTCTCAGTATTTAGGTATTTTCAAATAGCTGTTCAGGGACTTCTCTGGGGGTCCAGTGGTTAAGACTCCATGCCTCCACTGCAGGAGGTGCAGGTTGGATCCCTGGTTGGGGAACTAAACTCTGGCATGCCATGGTGCTGCAACCAAAAAAAAATTTAAACTAACTAAATAATTTTAAAACATAGTTACAAATGAGTGAAATCAAATATTTTTATTTGCTTCACATCTTTCATATTGTCTGCTCATATTTCATCTGCTCGTATTGTCTGGTCTTTTCAATAATTCTTCTGTAAAATCTCCAACAATTCTGTCAGTCAAAGCAATCCAATTGCGTTTGGCTTCCTTGCAAGAATGGACTTCCCTGGTTGCTCAGATGGTAAACAGTCTGCCTGCAAAGCAGGAGATGCAGGTCAATCCCTGGGTTGGGAAGATCCCCTGGAGGAGGGCATGGCAACCCACTCCAGTATTCTTGCCTGGAAAATCCCATTGACTGTCAGACTACAGTTCATGGGGTCACAAAGAGCCAGACGTGACTTAGCGACTAACTCTTAACACTTTCCTTACAGGGATTCAAGCCTTATTCCAGGGGAAATAGATCAGGTTTTCAAAAAGTGAAATAGTTCTTGACTCCTTAGTTGCTCATGAAAGTATAATTATTACCAACAGAAAAGGTACTTTCTAATTGTCACCAAAGACTTGTCCTCAGTGTTCTGTGATGTCGGCAACTAAAAGTCTCCAGATGCCAAGGGAAGGGCTAGGGTTGACCTTCGACTCACAATGCATTCTCTTGGCATCCCATGTCCTGGTTTATAAAGTTGAGCTATTGTCTCCTTAGAGATTCTCTAAGAAAAATCTCAAGAGAATGTGCTAGGGACTTTCCTGGTGGTCCAGTGGCTAGGACTCTGCACTCCTAGTGCAGGAGTTCCATCCCCAGTCAGAGAACTAGACTCCACATGCCATAGCTAAGAGTTCACAAGCCACAGCAAAAAGGTCCTACATGCCATAACTATAACCCAACACAGCCAAATAAATTTTTTTAAAAATAAAAGATCTAAGAGGAATCTGGCAGGGATCTAAAGGATCCAGGGAAGTCCCGCCTTGTGAAACATTTAGCCTTCACATAGTAAGGGTCTCAGTAGTTGAATTAGGGCTGTCTCCATAGCTGATGTAACAACCCCACCCCTCCACCCCGGGCAGCCATGAAAGCTTGTTGATGGCTTTTAGGTGTGTTTGGGAGCCTGCTGGAGGCTCGGGCACATGCACAAAAGACACATGTAAATTGGGCACAAAGTAACTACGCAGCCAAGGCCTTAGTGACCACTCTGAGGAAGCGTTCAGGGGCTTCACAGGCAGTGTCTCATGGTGTCCCTGGGTCCTGACACTGAGCCACCTGCATTCATTTCTCCTTCAGGGTTAAATTACTTTGTTCTTCAAAAGGATTTTTGGGGGGTTTTTTTCCACTTGGCATCTATAGTCTTAGCACTCAGAAGCATGCTAATCCTACTGAGAGGAACTTGGACAGACTTGATTCCTAGGCTTTAAGAAACAAACACTGAGAGCTGTGTGTGACTAGTTTAGGAGAGACCTTTAGAAAGTTAAGTACAAACTAGACCAAAGACGACGCAATCATGATAGGAAGGACTCAGTGTGGACCAGAGCCTCTGGCTAAGGGTGACCAACTGGTAACTAATCGCAAACCCCACTTTATCTTCTGTGTGGTTTGTTGTATCTACACACGAATGGCAAATTGTATAAGGCCTTTACTTATCACAGAGTGATTTCAGTCACTCCCAAGGAATCCCTTTGTTGTCCTCCCACAGACCATGGGGGCGGAGAAACCCTTTCAGGGCTGTTATAAACAGATGTGGACACAGGCGACTAGATTCTGATGACCAGAGTGGGCAAATCCAGATTAGCAGCACCTATCTGCCCCACCCTTGAGTGCGCGGAACACGGGGTGTGCTAACACTATTCACACTTGCCTAGAGGCACTAAGAGTATATCAAGCAAAGAGTGTTTATTTTCAGTGATGCTTTACTGTCCAGACTTCTGAAAAGACAGGTTTAACTGAAAACACATCCATTCACCTAATCTCTTTTGGAAATCTCTATCCAAAAGATAAATGGAGTTGATGATGACAGTTGCATTTCCATTAGCTAACCAGAGTGGAGAGCTAAGGGAATTATCCAGTTGGGGCAAAAGTAAGAGAAGAGTTATCCTTTCGAATCCAAAATACTCATAACTGTCTCCACAGCCAATTTTACCAGGTTCTTGGGCAACCTTCTGATTTACCTGAAGCTAGGTAAATATGGCACCAGCTTGGCTCACCTGTTGTTCTCACATACCTATGATACTTTAAAAAGTTGGGGGTGTGGGAAGAGGTTGTCTTTTGTTGCTCTGGAATTAGAAGAACTTTTAAGATCCATCCCAGTTCATCTTCCTTTTTTCCCAAATGTATTTCTAGTTGGTTTATTTTTAAAATATGAAAATAGCAAAACCATGTGAAGATTATGTATGAAATGGAAACTCTCATGTCTTCATCTTTAAACAAGGAAGCACAGAGGTGTTAGTGTAATATATTGGGTTGGCCAAAAAGTTAAAAAAACTCAGATGAAATTTCTGGCCAACCTAATAGTAACAAAAGCACTGTTAGCTGAACTTCGGTGACTTCTTTTGATCCCTTGAAATCTGTTTATTCCCTTGAACTGGAATAATTCCTGTGGCTTTGTTTGTTTATTAGTGATTGTTTTCAAAGACTGGAAAAACATAGCAAAAAAAAAAAGACAAATAAATGATAAAACAAGAATATCATTCCTCTGCCTGCTATTTACAAGACATTAAAATGAATTAAAACTTACTCTAACAATATGGAATCTCAAAGCACCACTTCATATGTTTAAAGATATTATCAGTGTGATAGAAATTTATGGGGAACTGGATTATGGTGCTGTAAACCAAGGCTTCTTTTGACCAAGTCATGAACTTGTGTTCCTGAATAAAACAAAATTTTCAAAAGACAGGACGGAGCCACATATTGATTTAAAGTGGGGTTAAGGATAGGGATGTATAAACTGAAGGAAAAATCTGCCACCACTACAAAGACCTTTCAACCAGGCTGACCCATTCATGGCCACATAGTGGATAGCCCCAGAAATGAGGTACAGAATGCAACAGTGGGGACTTCTGGTCTACCTTCTCCCTTTCACCCCATCCCATCCTGGCTAGCTCTGCTGGGCTTCTGAGCCTTTGACTTTGACCTTCTCTCTGGCTCCCTGAGACTGGCCTGGTCCTTGGGGCTCTCTAGAACCTGCTTGCAGCTCTCTCTGCTTCAATTTTCTCTAGTCTCTTCGGGTAATCACCTCCTCACTCAATGCTCGGCTCCAGACCCCAAGTTCAGCTTTATCTGTTCAGAACCTTGAGCAGACTGACTCCAGATCCCCCAAGGGGTGACTAGACAATGTGAGCTGACAGTGGGCACCTAATATTAAGCTGCCTGTCCTCCCCAGGCTGCCCTTCCTGTGATGGGACCACAGTCATCTGAGGGGGTATCCATCCAAACCCCATTTCAAAAGTGCTTTCCTTGTGATGTCTCCAGGCACCTAAAGAATGAAAAAGCTCAGACACAGAAAGATGTTTAGAAGTCTTAGAAAGGCATGTGTTAGGACCTTCCTGGTGGTCCACTGGTAAAGAATCCACCTTGCAATGCAGGGGACACCGGTTCGATCCCTGGTCCGGGAAGATCCCACATGTGGAGGAGCAACAAAGCCCATGAACCACAATTACTGAGCCCTGCGCACCCTACAGCATGCACTCTGCAGCAAGAGGAGCCACCGCAATGAGAAGCCCAGGCACCGCAACTCGAGAATAGCCCGAGTGCAGCAACAAAGACCAGGTGCAGCCAATAAATAAGTGAATTTTTTTAAAAAAGAAAAGAAAGGAATGTGTTAGGCAGGGTTCTCCAGAGAAACAGAATCAACAGGATACATAGGAATTGCTTTATGTGGTGGTGGAGGCTGAGAAGCCCCAAGACCTCTGGTTGGCGAGCTGGAGACTGAGGATAGCGGATGGGTTGTTAGTCACTCAGTCGTATCTGACTCTTTGCAACTTCATGGATGGTAAGCCTCCAGGCTCCTCTATCCGTGGGATTCTCCAGGCAAGAATACTGGAGTAGGTTGTCGTTTCTTCCCCAGAGGATCTTCCCGACCCAGGGATCAAACCCGGGTCTCGGCATTATGGGCAGATTCTTTACCCTCTGCACTACCAGGGAAGCTTATGTGGATGAGTTAGTCTGAATCTCAAGGCCTAAAAACGAGGAGAACCAATGGTGTAAGTTTTCCGTCTGAAAGTCAATGGACTCGAGACCCAATAAGAGCCATGTTTCAGCTCAAGTCTGAAGGCAGGAGGAGACCAATGTCCCAGCTCAAGGCAGTCAGACAGAAGGACCTATGGACAGGAGGGTCAGCCTTTCTGCTCTCGTCAGTCTTCAAAGGACTGAGTGTGGTCCACCCACAGTAGAGGGCCATCTTCTTTAGTTAGATTTAAATGTTAATCCCACCCAGAAACCCCTCACAGACACATGCAGAATAGTGCTTGACCAATATCTGGAGGTGGTTAAGTTGACACGTAAAGCTAACCATCTCAGGGAATGACATCAGCAATTCGAGGGAGGGAAGAGACTGCGTGTATCAGGGTCATCTGAGGGCTTTAAATGCTGGTGCCTGGTGACTCAGAAGGTAAAGAGTCCACCTGCCATCCATACACACACAGCTGTCTGGTCCCCACCTTGGGCTGATTATCAGAATCTCAGTGGTGTGGAGCCTGACATTTATTTTTTTTTTTTAAGTTTTCCAGATGAGTCTGATGTGTGGTCAGAACTGTGAAGCCCTGGACTAGAAAGAAGGAATAAATTAGACAGCTAGACAACTGGCCAACAGGAGGAGTTGAGTGGCTGGTGCTAACCTAGGAAATGAATTTTTAAATAAGTCTTCTTCAGAATGCAAGAGGTTAATTCCTTGCTTTTTGGTTTAAAAGGGTTTTCCAGCATGGCATGAGGGAGGTGTCTTAGAAAGAGCACAGGCCTTAGGTTCTGAAACACTTGTGTCAATCCCAATTCTACTACACCATGATGTAAACCTCTTAGACTTCAGTTTCCTAATTGGTAAAGTAGGAATAACAACCACTGAGACACTATTAAAAAGTCCATGCAGTGCCTGGCCCCTTATAGATCCCAGCAAATGTTAGTCTCTTCCAATAATTCTGTAAGAATCAAGTCTTACTAAAATCTGAGAAATAGAGACATTTGTATACATGTGTAATGCCATCTATATTTTCAATAAATAAATAATACATCACATACTATACTTCCATTAGCAGTCTTTCTTTTCAATCACTATCTTGTACTCGAAGCTCCCGTAATTCACAAACAGAAAGAGAAATAAAAGATTTTGAATGTGGATTTTGAACAGGATTAAACTTAAATTATCCATAGCTGTCTCAGAGTTGAAACTCTCCCAGGAATTCAAGTATTGCCAAATATTGAGAAAAAGGAAAAAATGGGGAAAGGAAAAAAGAAGGAAAGAGATTTTGAGGTTATGTAAGTTAAATTTCAACAGACAGAAAATACATCTAAACTCATAATATGTACAGAACTCCTTAGGAAAGAATTTTACCACAACTTCTTTCACACTAAAGTAGGAGTTGAAATGCCTGACTCAGAAAGGATTGTGTTCCATAATTATGACCAGCTTATTACTGCTGCTGCTAAGTCACTTCAGTCGTGTCCGACTCTGTGTGACCCCAGAGACAGCAGCCCGACCAGGCTCCCCAGTCCCTGGAATTCTCCAGGCAAGAATACTGTAATGGGCTGCCATTTCCCTCTCCAATGCATGAAAGTGAAAAGTGAAAGTGAAGTCGCTCAGTTGTGTCTGACTCCTAGTGACCCCATGGACTGCAGCCCACCAGGCTCCTCCATCCATGGGATTCTCCAGGCAAGAGTATTGGAGTGGGTTGCCATTGCCTTCTCTGAGCTTATTACTAAGCTTAAACAAAATCAATGATCTTTCACAACTGAAAAATATTATCTGGATATTCTACATGCAGACAAATATTTCAGGTTCTTAAAAAAAGTCTCATTCACCCCCAAAATGCAAACATTCTTGTAAAGAGTGCCCCTGAGTTGCTAGACTTACGATTCTGTAGATATTTATTTACTTCTGGAATCTATTACATCATGGGCATGCTTGATACAGCAATACTGGATTATGTTAACATTGCAGAATCTCACTAATTTGATCCTATTAGTATTTATTAATTACCTTCTATAAGCATAGGAAAACTATGACAAGCTTTTAGACAGTGTATTAAAAAGCAGCGACAGCACTTCGCTGACAAAGGTCCAAATAGTCAAAGCTATGGTTTTCCCAGAAGTCAGTACAGATGTGAGCGTTGGACCATAAAGAAGGTTGAAAGTCGAAGAATTGATGCTTTTGAATTGTGGTGGTAGAGAAGACTCTTGCGAGTCCCTTGGACTGCAAAGAGATCAAATCAATCAATCCTAAAGGACATCAACCCTGAGTGTTCATTGGAAGAACCGATGCTGAAGCTGAAACTCCAATACTTTGGCCACCTGATGCAGAGAGTCAACTTATTGGAAAAGACCCTGATGCTGGGAAAGGTTGAGGGCAGGAGGAGAAGGAGGTGGCAGAGGATGAGATGGTTAGATAGCATCACCAACTCAATGGACATGAATTTGAGCAAACTCCGGGAGATAGTGGAAGGCAGAGGAGCCTGGCATGCTGCAGTCCATGGGGTCATAAGGAGTTGGACGCAACTGAACAACAAAGTATAGGACTCCTTCACNAGGATGAGATGGTTAGATAGCATCACCAACTCAATGGACATGAATTTGAGCAAACTCCGGGAGATAGTGGAAGGCAGAAGAGCCTGGCATGCTGCAGTCCATGGGGTCATAAGGAGTTGGACGCAACTGAACAACAAAGTATAGGACTCCTTCACGTTTATGCAATTTATACACATATCTGAACAGGTTTCACCTAACATCCTTGGAGAAGAGAATGGCTACCCACTCTAGTATTCTGGCCTGGAGAATTCCATGGACTGTATAGTTTATGCGGTCACAAAGAGCTGGACACGACTGAGTGACTTTCACTTTTTTCCCCTTGCAGCTAACGTAGGATTTACCAAGCATAAGTGTACAAAAGAAGCAAGAAAGATCATCTCCATGCCAGTGACCTTGAAGGCTGACTGTGGTGGGGGAAAAATGTGGGTAAAACTGGCCCCAAATTCTGGCTCTGCTAACTACTAGCTGTGTGATCTGGAACAAGTTACTTAATTTCTCTGAACCTCAGATCTCACCTCNATAACAAAAGAAAACTATTAGGTCGAGCCACATGAAAGCACCACTGTATGGTTTATAAAAAGACTGAATGTTAGCAGCTCCACATGGGTCAATCTAACAGAAAAAATAAATTAGCATTTGAAATTTAGAGAACATTATACTTATGAATAACTCATGGGTAAAAGATAAACTTAATGAATTAAATTAGGACTTAGAAAATATATAATATTATGGCTATTGGTTGGTGGTGAGTATCAAAACTTGCAGATTATAGCTAAAGTGGGTCTTGGAGGGGGAGAGTTGGCTTTATATACTTATATTACAAAAATGATGGCATATTAATCTGTTTCCAATTTAAGAATTTATAGAAAAAGACCTCAAAGTAAAGGAAAAGTTGAAGGAAAGAAAGAATGATACAATGAACTAGGGAAAAAAGAAAAAGCAGCAATCAAACAAAAATTTGATTCTTTGAAAACAGGAAAAATTAATGCAAGATTATTCATAAAAAGAGAAGGCTCAAAGAAAATTAAAAAGCCAAAAGAACACAGTTAGAGATGCTGCAAAGACTAAACATATAAGATATTTTGAATAAATTTATGACAATAAAACTCAAAAACTCACAGGAGACAGAGCTACTCCTAGAAAAATGAAACGTATCAAAATGAGTCTACAGATATAACACACTGAATAGGAAGCACATAATTACCACAAGTTACTCGACAGCATATTAAAAAGGAGAGAGATTACTTTGCCAACAAAAGTCCATCTAGTCAAGGCTATGGTTTTTCCAGTGGTCATGTATGGATGTGAGAGTTGGACTATAAAGAAAGCTGAGCACCAAAGAACTGATGCTTTTGAACTGTGGTGTTAGAGAAGACTCTTGAGAGTCCTTGGACTGCAAGNAGCAGATTTCGTATTTTCTAAACTTCCAAACAAGGTACCTTAATTTTTCTGAGAAAGGCTACAGGGAAAGCGAAATAATTCAGGTCTTTTATCCTTTTCTGGATCCTCTGCCTTCACCATTGCTCATCTCCTGCTGGCAGGTCGATGAAGCAGGAGACAAACATGAAGCATATGAAGGAATGTAGGAGGAATCTGGAGGTGTAATTAAAAGAATTATATGTCTGCCTTTTTGCGCCTTTAATTTAGGAAGTCAGTAGCTTAAATCACCTACTCCACAGCAGGAGTAAGGCCCAGCTGTCACCACGTTTAGAAGGACTCTGCCACCTAGACAGACACTGAGCGGTACTTTCTTCACTTAAAACCCTGAAGTGATTACCGCAATCGCCGGCCAATGGTAGTTTTATCCAGACATTCTTGCCGTTAGGATCTTTCTATCAGCTTCTTCAAATAAACTCCATAAGCTGCATTCAAGCATTTTTACAAAGTACCAGCTCATGTCCTAGATGAGGGGTCAGGAAAGGGTTTCTTGCATTTGGGTCATGTCAGCTAGACTGGGGTTAAAAGCTCTCATTCATCATGTCAAATCGTGGACATCAAGTTGTAAGACAGGCCTTTCTGGTCACTTCAGACAAATGACTGGTGGTTGAGCTGCTGGACTGTGGCCTCCCTCCCAGGATGGTCTCGCTAGTCCTCCAGATGACCGGGAAACCAGCAGCAGCTGAACACGGCTGTGCGTACTAAGGCCACTCTGATCGCCACGCGTGTCCAACCTGGTCAGGTGAGCAGGTCGCCAGGCTTGGTGGCCTTTCTTGCCAGGCCATTGGCCTTTGCGTGGGCAGTAGACAAACCCATGAGAATACCAATGATTTTGTGTAATACCATGTTACTATACATAAAGCTCTGCTATTTTCTAGTAACAGTTAGGTAGCTAATTTGGGGCAGTTTTGTTTTTAAAAATGGAAGACATGCAATTTAGCAATGGCAACCCCATTCCCTCCCCTTTTTTTGGCTGCCCTGGGTCTTTGTTGTGGTGCACGGGCTTCTCTTGTTACAGAGTACAGGCTCTTTAGCACACAGGCTCAACAGTTGTGGCTCAGGGGCTTAGTTGTCCTATGGCATGTGGGATCTATGTTCCCTGATCAGGGATCGAACCAATGTCCCCTGCATTGGAAGGTGGATTCTTAACCACTGGACCGTCAGGGAAATCCCTATTCCCTTATTTCTGCTGGCTACTTCCAGCAACAGAGCTCGATGATGTTCTCTTTCCCTGGATCTTCAGCTCAATTTCTTTACCCTCATCCTGCCCCGAACTCACACAAAGTTGGGTTGTTGTTTAGTCACTTAGTCGTGTCTGACTCTATGACCCCATAGACTGCAGCATGCCAGGCTTCCCTACCCTTCACTATCTTCTGGAGTTGGCTCAAACTCATGTCCATCCTACTGACTGATTGACCTATGTACGACGTATTTAATGTTAACTACCTTTTAATATTTATTTATTTAGCTGCATCAGGTCTTAGTAGAGTCATTTGGGCTTCAGCAGTTCCAGCACACCGGCTTAGTTCTCTGGCCAGAGATTGAACCCAAGTCCTCTGCATTGCAAGGCAGATTCTTAACCACTGGACAACAAAGGAAGTCCCTTGACTGAATATTTGCTACAGGTAACACCATAGGTTATAAACTGGAGAAAAACAAATGCTCATGATAAGGTTTCAACCAATGATAAATATTTAAGGTAAAAATATGAACACTCCCCCTATCTTTTCCAAATATACTCCCTCCCATTGTACTCCTGGAATGTGTTGCAGATGGGTTTATCTTTATTTTCTATAGCTTTGAAAATGCATAGGGACTTCCCTGGTGGTCCAGTGGTTAAAAATCTGCCTTGCAATGCCAGGACACAGGTTTGCTCACTGGTTGGGGAACTAAGATCCCACATGCCACAGAGCAGCTAAGTCTACACGCCACAGCTAGGGATTCCATATGCTGCAACAAAAGATCCAGCATGATGCAGCTAAGATCTGACGCAGACAATGGCAGTGCTCTTGCCTGGAAAATCCCATGGACAGAGAAGCCTGGTAGGCTACAGTCCATGGGGTCGCGAAGAGTCGGACACAACTGAGCAACTTCACTTTCATTTCACTTTCATGCATTGGAGAAGGAAATGGCAACCCACTCCAGTGTTCTTGTCTGGAGAATCCCAGGGACAGAGGAGCCTGGTGGGCTGCTGTCTCTGGGGTCGCACAGAGTCGGACATGACTGAAGCGACTTAGCAGCAGCAGCAGTATACACATGTGCACACATACACAGTCTATACGTTATATTTCAAGCATATACACATGGGAGTATTGGGGTGTATGTGTATCCATATACAATTTAGATATGGTACTCATGAAGTTAAAAGTAGAAATTATTGAAAGTTATACTAAAACTTTTAAAATTCCCACTCTGATCTTTTTGTTTATACACATTTTCCAGTTTGCAGAAGGAAGACACCACTGGACTCACAGCCAGCCAGCCCAGAGGCTTTTGTTCTGTAAATATTCTTTTCACTCCATTCATTCAAAAAATATTTCTTGGGTTTAGACCATCTTCCAGACACTGTGCTAACTAGGAGTACAAAACTGAAAATATGCCCTTACCCTTCAGTCCAGAATGTTGCTGCTGCTTCGTCGCTTCAGTCATGTCTAACTCTGTGCGATCCTATGGACTGCAGCCCACCAGGCTCCTCTGTCCACGGAATTCTCCAGGCAAGAATACTGGAGTGGGTTGCCATGCCCTCCTCCAGGGGATCTTCCCAACCCAAGAATTAAACCGGGTCTCATGCATTGCAGGCAGATTTTTTTTTTTTACCACTGAGCCACCAGGGCAGCACACCAGTCCAGACTACACAGGATTAAAATGAATATATCAGCTATTTTTCCAAATAAAATTCTCACTGTCTAAGAAAATAACCTCAATAACCCTTATGATTGTATGTTTTTTAAACTGCATAACAACAAAGTGTTATAATGATAGCTGAGAAGGGGTGACAGAGGATGAGATGGTTGGATGGTATCACTGACTCAATGGACATGAGTTTGAGCAAACTCAGGGAGACGGTGGAGGACAGGGAAGCCTGGCGTGCTACTTCCTGTTGTTGTTGAACAACAACAATGACCAAGTGTTATAATGACAGTTGTTCAAATGTTGGCCTCCGCAGGTAACAGGACAGGGTGATTCAGGACCAGTGGGTGTCTTCCCAGAGGAGCTTTGAGTGACTTTCTCAGGAAACCTGAGATACTCGGCAGCTGTCACATCGCAAACATGCTCACTGGCTGGCCTGACGGTAAGGGTGGCTTGTGGGCGCTGTGTTTTTCCTTTGTTTATAACCGAGGTCAGTTTAGTCAGATCAGGTCGACGTGCGCCCTGGTTCCAGGGTGGTGGAAGAAGGGCCCTGGCGGTGGTGATGTGGGTTGAGAGGCTGAGGACTTCATTCGATGTGAAGCTTTAACGGCAGCTTTTCCCTCTTGCCGTACCCGAAGACAGCCTCTTGCTCCTTTCCTCCGATTGGGAAGGGAAAAGAGAGTGAGTCTGGAATGTGCCATAGCTGGGCTTTTATGGCTGCCCCTAAACTCCATTTTAAGAGCAGCATCTTCTAGTGAGAGAAAAACGTCAGACAACAAACATCCCTGATCATTTCCCTGAGGAGAGTGAAAGCCCAGTCATCAATGACAATGAATGCTTGAATCATGGCGTGACCTACAAGTGACCTTCTGCCTTCCCTCAGTCCAGCCAGGCTGGTGACTCCCTGCCACCATCACCATGGACACCATACCTCCGGAGGAGGCGGGAAGGCCATAATACAGGCCTGTCTCCACCCCAGCCTTCTGCTCACACGAATGCTAAGCAGTGTGTAATTTAGATAGGGGGACAGGCGATCTCAGCTTGTGCCCCCACGCTGCTATGAAATTCCAAGCTTTTATGTGCAGGAAGCTCCATGTTGATCTTGGCCTCCCGATGGGTTAAAAAATCCTGTTTAAATGCTGCAGCCTCAGAATAGTCTTTGAGGTTTTTCGATGTTGTTTTATAAAAGACTCTGCCTGATTATTTACAGATGCTGTCTCTGAGAAAGCTGAAAATAGTCTCACTACGAATGCTGAAATCTGGAGCCAGGCTTCCCTACTATTTAACAGTGAACAGTTTGTCAGAGCTGAAATCCAAAGCTCAACCAGCTTTCAAACGGGGTTCCAGTCAGCGCCTCTGGCCTTGAGGTCTCTGTTGACCTGATCTCAGCCCGTCAAGGAGTCGCTCATCACTGCTCTCATTCAACCAGTATTTGTCAAGCCCTAACTCCCTGCCAGGGGCTGCCGTGGTGGCGCAGACGGTAAAGAATTCACCTGCAATGCAGGAGACCCGGGTTCGATCCCTGGGTCAGGAAGATCCCACGGAGAAGGAAATGTCAACCCGCTCCAGTATTCTTGCCTGGGAAATCCCATGGACAGAGAGAGGAGCCCGGTGTGTGACAGTCCATGGGGTCGTAAAAGAGTCAGACACGACTGAACGACTAAGCATATGTAGCACACACACGCAACAGCCAGGCGCTGGGGACACTGAGATGAAAACTAAGGCTCTGCCCTTGCGGAGAGGAAGTCAGTCAACCAGCGACTTTCAGTTGTGACAGATGAGCTGTGACGGACGTGCAGGGGGTGCGGGGTCACCTCCCGGGGCATAGGGCATGGGGGGTGGTGAACTGGGAGGCCAGCTCAGAGGCTCGGGTTCCCCTTGCTCCCTAACTCCTACTCAACAGGGCAGACAAGCAAGGTGTCTAGTTTTTTCCTTCCTTAAATCTGAACCAGGCTTCTTTCTCTAGGGGAACATGATCTGCAATGCTCTCAATTAAGAGAGACCCGTTCTTGTTCTACGAAATCTCTAAAGAGCAATTGAGTACAGCCTTCATACATGTGTTGGCAGTCAGTCACTACCGCAGGCAGAAGGGTCTCCGATCTCCACAATCATAACCCTTGAGCTGCTGCTGCCAAGGGTTCTCTCATCCCGTCCCAGCCCTGGGGGAGGAGAGCTGGCTTCTAGAAAGCTCTGTCCACACTCAGGGTCACACCCCCGCCCGCTCCTCTCCAGGCCAATGGTCCCAGTGCCTCCCCCTCAGGACTCGTTCATCTCCTTCAGCGCGTTCAGTGTCGGGTCCTGGCCTCACTCCAAACCCTCCTCATCCCTTCTCAGTTACAAAACCCAGAACTGGGCCAGGAGAGGACAGCGCTGGGCCAAAGATTTTCCTTCCCAATTTCCGCAAATTCCTGAGAGTCTCCACACGCCGGCTGAACAGAGTCTTCTTTAACACGAGGACTAGGGGAGACTCGGGGATGACAGCACTGGGGGAGGGGTTGGGGAGAGTGAAATACAGCCCTTTCCGGCTTCATGAGGGACACAGGGCCCCACGGTCATCAGCATTACCATTCCTGGCCCTCCTAGCTTCTCTCTAGGGCCCTCAGGACC
The DNA here is from genome assembly GCA_006410875.1 of Neotragus pygmaeus. Classification (NCBI taxonomy): domain Eukaryota; kingdom Metazoa; phylum Chordata; class Mammalia; order Artiodactyla; family Bovidae; genus Neotragus; species Neotragus pygmaeus. The sequence continues at coordinate 427,978 of SJYV01035832.1, forward strand.
TGTGGGTGACTATTGGAGAAGCGCTTTTGGGTTCAGAGCAGTGCTATAAATCACTGTGACTGAGTTAAAGCCTTCTCCGTGTGATTTACAACTTGCAGTAATAATGGCCAGGAGAGTTTGAGAACTCATCACTCCATCTCTTATCCTATAGCCTCTCCTTAAAGAAAAATGAGCCAAAATCTAAACTGAGAGCAATAATACAATCACATCTCATCTTGGTACAGCATTTCTTATTTTGCCACGTACCACCTCATCCAATCTTCACAGTAACCTTCTGCAGTAAATCTTACGTACTGACTTACAGCTAAGAAAAACGAAGGCACAAAGCCACAAAGTGACTTGCTAATGGTCATATTTAAATAGCAGAACTAATATCATATTATACATTAATTATAACTCAATCTAAAAAACACTTAAAGAAAGTGTCAGAGGTAGGTTTCAAAGGCAAGTCTATGGACTTCCCTGGTGGCTCAGTGGAGAAGAATCCACCTGCCAAAGCAGGGGATGCAGGTTCAAGCCCTGGTCCGGGAAGATTCCACATGCCAGGGAGCAACTGAACCCATGCATTCCAACTACTGAGCCTGTGTGCTAGAGCCCAGAGCTGCAGCTATGGAGCCCACATGCCCTAGAGCCCGTGCTCCGCAACAAGAGAAACCACCCCAACGAGAGGCCTGAACACCACAACTAGAGAGCAGCCTCTGCTTTCTGCAACTAGAGAAAGACCAAGCAGGAGCAACGAAGACCCAGCACAGACAAAAATTAAAAAAAAAAAAGACAGGTCTACCTCACCTCTCTTTTACACTATAACTGCTAGTATTTGCAAAATACATCATAGTTGCAACTTTTCATGTACGTGATTTTATCGGTCCTCAAAACATTCCTAGGATGCAAATAAGCAATAATAAAAACTGGGTAGGAAATCATTGTGAAAGATTTTGAAATGCATCAGAAGGATGAATGAACATTGTCCAGTTCTCTCTTTCGAGTTATCCAGTTCTATAAGGACTTTGCATGTTTTGTGGTCTTTGAGTTGTTTTATAACTCATAAACCATAAGTAACTGAGACTGAATGATTCTTGCCCACACACTCACAACTGTGTTTTGCCCCCTGGAAGTGCAATTGCTTTCCTTCTCCCTGTGGAAGGAGCCGGTTTCACATCTCTTAAGCCAAGCCACTTCAGCATCCCTGGTTGCCTATGTACTGATCCTTTGATTCTCCTTCAAACTGGTTGTAACATCTTAATGATTCGTCAGTTATTGACTTAAATAAATCCTTGACACATGTTCATTTGATATTTGTATGAGACCATGACTTTTATCTTTTAAAATAATTATGTTTTAACAACAGTTAACACACTGAGCAGGTAGGTGGCTCAGTGGGCAAAGAATCCACTTGCCAGTGCAGGAGACATGGGTTCAGAACCCTGGAGGAGGAAATGGCAATCCACTCCAGTATTCTTGCCTAGAGAATCCCATGGACAGAGGAGCCTGGTGGGCTACAGTCCACAGGGCTGCAAAGAGTCAGACACGACTGAAGCAACTGATCATGCACACAGATCTTCTTTTCAAAACCCACAATTCTATACCCACTCTTATTTGCTCCCATAGAGGTGCTACTTAAAGAGATTTTTCCAACAAATATCGATTGAATGTTTACCATGGGTTATGCCTGTCCTATAGGCATTCTGTTTTCACTGAATGAAAACAGAGAAGGTCTCTTCTCCTATTGAGTTTATTTACATTTTAGGGTGAGATGGGGTGGTCTTGAATCCCAAAACTAAAAAAATCTTGCAACCAATAAAAATCCATACCTTTCATATTTCTCCAGGACACGTTAAGTGATGCCAAAAAAGGTTGCTTTCCACATAATTCTCTAGTATCTCCCATTTTCAGACAATAGAGAAATGGGATATTCTTGTTAGAACTATTGCTAAGTAATTGGTTATTTCAGGTTACTCATTAAATTACTGAATCAAATGGATCAAACACACCATAGATTGCTTAACAATCTGTTATTAGGGCTAAAAAAGTAATTGATTAGAAATTATATCCATTTGACACATACATGCATGTCCACAGGAGCTCATTAAAAAATAATTACTTTAAATAAAGTATAAGTCCCCAAATGAAGCAGCATTGCATTTAATTAGATAACTAAAAACTTTTTTGACTTAAATTAAAAATTATAAACCAATTTAATTTGTAAGGATAGTAATTAAGACACCAAACTGCATATAAATATAATGGCTTTCCATTAAGATTTCCTTAATATTTTTCTCCCTTTGGATTATACTACATCTGACCAAAATGAACTTGCCCCAGAACAAATTTTCTAAGGAACAAATATAACATTTACTAGGGGACACACAGTTTTAAAATAAATTTTTTTAAGATATCTTTTAACCAGATGGAATACGTTACTTAAAAAATGTAAAAGGTCAGGAAAAAAAAACCCTTTGGGGGGATATTCCTAATTTTTTAAACAAGTCGAAGTGAATATTATTAATATACAAGTGAGACTTTTAGTTCATTTAAATGCAGGGGGGAGTGATTTTCCCCAAACAATAAAAAGGAAAATCCCTTTGAGATTGTGAAGTCACAGAATTTGAGACTAAAAATTTGCTCACGTCAAGACGCTGTCAGTTAACCATCTGCTCTGTATGTGTGTGTGTGTTTTCTTAATGAAAGCACTTTGTCTCCCCCGTGGTAATGATGCAGATTGCAAAATATTTAAACTATTGTTGGAACAATGTGTACCACACACAGATAATCCCTATACTTGGCTGATTTGATAGTAAACAAGGCAAGCTCTTTTCTCATGCAATTCTTTACCCACACAAGCTAGCAGAGAGCATGCAAGAGAGAAAGGAAGTAGGACTTGTGATGGTAGACGTGGATCTGAATGTCAAACTCCAGGCTTGTGTGAATGAATGAAATCTCAGAGCAGGGCCTAGGAGGCAGAAGCGGTACAACCTCTGGGATATCCCCCACCTATCCAATCTAGCCTTTACTCTCTAGGCCTTACTTGCCCTTGTTTTAATTCACAGCTTTCATCACTCCCTGGCATTGCAGGTGTATTGTTTATTGATTACTTTCATTCTCCCAATAGGGGAATCCCTGATGGATCAGAGGGTAAGGAATCCACCTGCAATGCAAGATACACAGGAGACTCTGGTTTGATCCCTGGGTTGGGAAGATCCCCTGTGGAAGGAAACGGCAAACCATTCCAGTATTCTTGCCTGAAAAATCCCATGGACAGAGGAGCCTGGAGGGCTACAGTCCAAAGGGTCAGACACCATTGAGTGACTAGGCATGTAAGCACACTCCCAATAGAATGTAACTGGATTCATAGGGAACTGAAATTTGATTATGCTCATTCATTAATTTCATCAATTTAGTCATTCACTTACTAACAAATATATATTCTGTACCAGATAATTATGTTAAGTGCCGACATTTACACTGAAGAGTTAGTTCTGAAATCTACATGGAAACAACTAAGTACTAAAATCATGTTTTCATCAGCAATAAAAATGACAGTGAGTGACACTCAGTTGTGCCTGATTCTTTGCGACTCATGGACTATACAGTCCATGGAATTCTCCAGGCTAGAATACTAGAATGGATAGCTGTTCCCTTCTCCAGGGGATCTTCCCAACCCAGGGATCGAACCCAGGTCTCCCTCATTGCAGGCAGATTTTTTACCAGCTAAGCCATGAGGGAAGCCCAAAAATGACTGAAGGAGTTTATAAAACGCAGTTAAAGAAGCAACAGAGTATGTGGACACTCCTACTGTAAAAGGAGCGGTGAAAACCATAGGTTGAAGGAAGAGAGAAGGAAAGGAGGAGGGTTAAGACTCAGCAAAACCTACCACAAACATCACACTTACACCCCATGAGTGAGTCATTACACACATATGAGGCCATGCTTGTTATTACTAATAATATAACACTATTAAAATATTATCCATCAATCATTACGCCCTTCTCATTGGTTGAGAAAAAGGGACAGGAATTATTAGAATATATGCGTTCTATGCTAACAAAATACCATTTAAAAGGACATGTCAGCAACTGTTAAGGAGGTAAAAGCATATGTGAAAATGCAAGTAGTAAAAGAAGATATATAATATTTTCAATTGCAGACATTGAAAAATACATAAACCAATAATGGCTGATAATGATCCAGAAAGATAATGCAGGACTTGATAATTTCATGACAAATCTCCATAACCAGGGTAACATTCTGCTTCCATCTTCAGTTGTGCACTAGGTGTGGGTAGCATCTGTGTGTCTATCGCCCACATTTCCACATTGTCTGAGCAGCCACCTCAGGCCCATTCTTCCCCGGGGCCACTCTTCCTCAGGCCAGGTCTTTGTCACTGTCCTGATCAGCTGTAGGCTGCCACCACCTCCTACCAAGCGCAACACAACAGACTCTTCGATTCAAATCCTTATCTCAGATCACTCTTCTCTCCAATCACTTCCCTCCTCAGATTGCCATCAAAATTATCTCCCCAAAGCTCCCATCTAAAGCTCACTCTTCCCCGTAATCACATGATGGCTTGTTTTCCTCACAGACTCCTTACGATGGATTTTAATGCAAACATCATCCCCACTGCACTCCACTGATTTGGCCTAAACCATCTTTTTCTGCTTCAGGTCTCATTAGAGTCATCAACACATCCCCTGAAACTGAGCCAAACCATTTGCCATTCCCAGGAGTACCCCACCCAGTCCCTCCTCCAAGCCAAAGCTCATATCATTTGCTTAATTTGGAGTGTCAATCTCTCATCCTGGCCTATCTTCTCATTGACTTTCCTGTTCCCCACTAGAAGCTTTTTGGTGTTTGACTTATTCCTGATATTATAATTCTCTTCACTTATATTTCCCTAGCTAGAGTCTGAGTTTCCTAAAGATTTTAGCAGCCAGTACATGCTCTCCAACATAATAAATATATTAATGTTCACTAAAATGTAATTGAGCTGAACTTCTAATTAGGAAAAAGAGGAGAAGTTAGATTCTTTGCTATATACATGGCTGACATATTTTTAAAGTTTCCTTTTATACATTGGCTTTTTCTGAATATCCAGAGTAAAAGCATTCAAAAGTTTACCTACTTAAAAAAAAATTCCTTTGGACATCCAAAATCTGGATATCGCATTATATTGAGTAACCTACACATAAGTTAAAGAAACTCATTTTTCTTCAAAATGCAAAAAGTGTTGAAATAGAAGGACTATTATCTTGGGTCAGCCTGAAGAATTTCCTGGAAGCTTTCCCTTGTTTCTGATAACACACAACAGAAATTTGGACTGAAATCTAGACTCTACTTGCAGCAAAAGTTCACAAAAGACTGTGATTGTGTTTCTGGCCATCAGATATTCTTAATAACTGTTCACCTTTCCCCTTTGGTCTTCCATGTGTCTGTGTTGTCTCTGGAGAGAATTTAAGTCAGAATCCGTGACTAACACGCAGAGTATGTCAGCCAGACTGTTTCTCCAGTGAGCCATCAACTCTCTGTCATAACATTGCTTCTTGGTCAAGTTCCTTGACTGCGTGAAAAACCCAACTTAGTGATATGACCGCGTGAAAAACCCAACTTAGTGATTAAAATTCTGCTCAAAAAGGCACTGTAGTGCCCCGGGGAATAGCCAGAGAAATAAGGTCTTTCTCATCTACTGGAAAAAACCATAGCTCTGACTATATGAACCTTTGTCAGTGAAGTCACATAGCTGTTTTTTACTACACTTTTGAATTGTGATGCTGGAGAAGACTCTTGAGAATCCTTTGGATTACAAGGAGATCAAACCAGAAAATCCTAAAGGAAACCAACCCTGAATATTCATTGGAAGGACTGATGATGAAGCTGAAGCACCAAAACTTTGGCCACTTGATGCAAAGAGCTGACTCACTGGAAAAGATCCTGATGCTGGGAAAGATCGAGGGCAGGAGGAGAAGGGGGCGGCAGAGGGATAGTTAGATGGCATCACCGACTTAATGGACACAAATTTGAGCGTGAAATAGTGAAGGACAGTGAACCCTGGTGTGCTGCAGCCCATGGGGTCACAAACAGTTGGACACGACTTAGTGACTGAACAAGAAGCGGGCTGACTGGATCCATAGCAGGACCTCGCTTACTAGGACTGAATATTTTCAGAGAATAGCTCCATTTAATATCGATGATATGACTGTGAAAGACCTGGAATTAAATTCCAATCCTGTTTTAATTTTATGGGCCATGCAACATAAAGAGTGAAGGAGAACAGCTGGGCCACTGGGCCATGAGGCACATGTTCACAGCTGGAAGAGATCAGAGATGACCCGAGTTAAATTAGCTTCGGGGTGGCCACCTGCACCATTTTCCTTTCTCTAAAATNTATGGGCCATGCAACATAAAGAGTGAAGGAGAACAGCTGGGCCACTGGGCCATGAGGCACATGTTCACAGCTGGAAGAGATCAGAGATGACCCGAGTTAAATTAGCTTCGGGGTGGCCACCTGCACCATTTTCCTTTCTCTAAAATTCTTTCCCCTGCCCATGTTGACCTGTCCCAGGACTCTCCACTTAAACTGGATCTTTTTTTTTTTTTTCAAATCTATTTCCAGAGCCTCTTCTCTCCTCTACGCTCAAGCTGGTTTGGGCTACATCCCTGGTGTGTGTGTGTGCACATGGAATGAGGAACTGGCCGTTGTCTGCTGAGCTGAGAGCGGGTAGGGTTCTCTCTCATTCCTATATTCCCCAGCACAATTAGAAAGGACAGGAAATGACTCTGGGGCTAAAAGTTGTATTCTGATTTGAATAAGTGGCTTGAGTCAACCCAGATGGGGATACTTCACGTGACAACGGCATTTGAGTCACATGTCTTTGGAGAAATAAGAACAATGACACATAGTTGCATCAACTGAGCCCTCCCCAGGTGCCAAACACTCTTCTAAGCTCTTTTGCATCTATTAATTTATTTAATGGACTGTTTGACCTACAGATTGGGTATCAAAAAAAAAATCCCTAAAGTTTCTCTGGTAACTGATAAAATAGACTAAGAAAAGTAAAATGTACAGCTTTGACCTGTCATCCTACATCCTACACATATTTCTAAAGAAATACATTTTTTAGAAATGTACAGTTTATATACATGTTACATGTATATAGTCAATTATAATTCAGCTTTGAACTCTTGGGTAAGGTGATTTATGTGCTAGATTGTAAGGTAAAAGCCATGTTCTTAAATAAATGCAACAAAGGGATTAATTTGGCCATACAGATACTATTGGATATAAAAAGGTAGACATGAGTGATTTCAGATGTAAAGTCAGAGTGCCAGCTCAGACCTCCTGCTATTACAACCCGGGTAGAGAGATGCATTAATCATTTACTTTTCCTAACTCTTTCCTTCTAAGCTAATAGCTTAACTTCCAATATAAAGTGGTACTCTATCATGGAGCTGAAATTCATTCAAATTTTAATATACTCTATATTTCTGCCAACTATTTATTAATTTTAACCATATTAAAATCTTCAGTGAACATTTGTCATTTTACTTCCAATACTTTGAAGGGTTATATATCAAGTTTAGCTGCACTTTATTTAAAAAGAAGGCATACAAGGGAAGATCAAAAGTTCTCATTCCAATCACCCCACAGTTACAAATTTTCACTGCATCTCTCTGATTAGCCATGGAAGAAGGAAGAATAGACCTGCAATTAGGGGACGAGGCCATGATTATGGGAAGTCAGGTGCAACTGGCAGGAAGGAACAATAAATGAAGGAAGCAGGAATAACAATGGTGCATAGGAACCGGCTGCCTTGAATATTGCTTACCTCTCCAGGAAACCTTGTCAAGACCCTACTCAAACCTCTCTTCCTTCCTCTGACAGTGTCCTTGCTCTGAGAAATCATCTGCACCCCAGTATTTGTACGTACTTCTTTGTACATACTTTGTGCACATTTTTATAAATATTTGTTTCCATGTCTGTCTTTTCCTTAAAACAATGAACAACTTAAGAGATTTTTTGTTTTCTTTATATTCCCTCTCTGTGTGCCTAGATCAGTCAAAATGGTAATTCTCTTCTTTGCTTAACATGTATTTGTTAAATAAATGAAGGAATGAACGAATGAACGGAAGGGACACCTAGGCAAGCAAGGGAGAGAAAACCCAGAAAAGAGAACTACACTAATAGCCGCAGCAATTCAGATTTTCTGAAGCTCACCATCTCCAGAAGCATTAATTCTCTTCCCCGTCTTTCTAATTTTATTTATGTGTCTATCTATCATCTATCTACCTACCTAACAACCTTTGTTGTTGCTGCTGCTGTTGTTGTTCAATTGCTAAGTCACGTCTGATTCTTTTGCAATCCCATGGATTGTAGCCCACCAAGCTCCTCCACCCATGGGATTTTCCAGGCAAGAATCCTGGTGTGGGTTCCCATTTCCTTCTCTAGGGGATCTTCCTGACCCAGGGATCCAATCCATGTCTCCTGCATTGCAGGGGGATTCTTTACCACTGAGCCACCTGGGAAGCCCACCTAACAATCTTTATTAAGATATAATTCACATACCATCTATCTGGAGAACAGTATGTGCAGTAATAATTGAAAACAGGATGAATACATTACATGTAAATAGTTTTACATAAACGTACTTTCACATAGAGGCTTCCCAGGTGGCACTAGTGGTAAAGAATCTGCCTGTCAATGCAGAAGACATAGGAGACGTGGGTTTGATCCCTGGGTCGGGAAGATCCCCTGGAGGAGGGTGTGGCAACCCACTCCAGGATTCTTGCCTGGAGAATCCCATGGACAGAGGAGACTGGTGAGCTACGGTCATTAGGGTCACAAAGAGTTGGACATGACTAAAGTGACTCAGCACGCACTTTCACATATGTTAATGCACTGGATTCTTTCAGAATTTTTTTGAGCTACAGAAGGTATTTGAGCTACATACCATAGATTTTTACCATCTCCATTGTACATATCAGGTACATGATTCACAATAACAGACGATTCTGGGAAATGCTGGATTAGATCAAGTTAATCAGGGTACCTACAGTCAGGCTTCACTCTGAAGTGCTAGGCACCTGGCACATCCTCACAGAATGCTGCAACAGGGGACTTTTCCCGTGTGGACATGATCAAGGGGCAATTTTCCAAGGATCACCTCTGAAGACTATCCCCACATTTATCACTTTGGAGATCAATGAGGCAGAATCTAGAAGAATCCCTAGCTAAGGGCTAGTTCCATGGAAAGTCTGTGGCAAAAGCGGACATCATTGAAGCCACACCTGAAAATAACATACCATCTGTACAGTTAATACAGTCATGCGGATAGAAACTATAATAAGCTCATATGTACATTTCAGTGTAAGACATAATAAGCAGTTTTGATATGGAATTATTTTTGAGACATGATATTTCCAGAAGTGACTTCTAGTCCCGACACTCAACAATTTTTAGAAGGATATTCCTTTTTTCCTTTGGGGCACAGGGCAGGGTTTGGGGTCAGAAGATGGAAGAGAGAGGGCAAAGAAAAGGTTAAAACATAAGCATAGCTATGAAAGACAAGAAAACTTTTGCTCAATGTGAAAACAACCTTTATTTGAAAAGTATGTATTTATATGTAAGCGAGATAGACACATGATATTTCCATACTGTCTTAAAGCAAGAAATTTAGAGTTGTCAGAAACCATATCCTGGGACTTCCCTGGTGATCCAGTGGTTAAGACTCTGCACTTCCACCATAGGGGGGTGAGAGATTGATCCCTGGTTGGGGAACTAACATCCCACATGGTGTGGCACAGCCAAAATGTTATTAACTTTAAAAAAGAAGAAGAAACAAAGAAACCATACTGAAATCATCTCACTGGGCCCCAAACCCACGGCGACCACAGTTCTCTTAAGCGGTGTGCGAGATTTGACAAAGCTCTGCCGGATCCAGGAAAACACTCCCTCTCGATTTGTCGTGTTGTGTTTCTACTTGATCAGTTTAAGCTATTTTTATTTGTTAAGATACTCTTCCTTAAGTATGAGTTTACAACAGAGGTCGAACCTGAGACACTGCCCTCCTTGTAGGACATTTACAGTTTGTTTCTTCCACTTGAAAATGGTCTTCGCACAGGACGTTTGCACTCTGAGGTGAACATATAATGAAGTAATCAAACCTGACCGGGGCAATACGTTTTCACTGTGACCAAGTCCATGTCAGCAAATTCCATTCAGTGCACGTTTCAGAGCACCCTGGAAAAACCATTATCCGTCTCTCACAACAGAGCTACCGTGCCTCAGCCTTGCTCATCTCAACTTGCAGACGCTGTTCTCATTATATTGTGAGACCTTATTCACCTGAGCGCCAATTATTCTTTGTTGTTGTTGTTGAAGTCTTTGTTGAATTTGTTACAATACTGCTTCTATTTTATGCTTTGGTTTTTTGGGTTGGTTTTTTTTTTTTTTTGACTGAGAGGCATGCGGGAACTTAGCTCCCTGATTGGGGATCGAACCCGCAAACCCAGCATTGGAAGACAAAATCTTAACAACTGGACCACCAGGGAAGTCCTGCTAAGTGTTCTTGTTTATGGAAATTCTGATAGTGATGGACTGATACGTATCTTTTTTAAGACACAACAGCTTTATTGAGATATATTCACATACCTCATGATTCATCCATTTAAAGTGTTCAATTTAATGATTTTCGGTATATTCACAGAGTCGTGTGACTGTCACCAGAATAAATTTGGGAATGTTTTCATTATCCCCAAAAGAATCAACAACCCAATAGCAGTTCTCTTGCTCCTGTTAACTGCCTAGCAACCATTAATCCACTTTCCCTCTGTTATAGATTCGCCTATTCTGATGTTTCCTATAAGAGTAACTCTTTTGTGTCTTTGATTTAGCAAAATACATTCAAGGTTCATTCATCCATGTTGAAGCAGGTACCAGCACATCCTTTTTATAGCTGAATAATATCCCATTTTATATGTTACTGATCCATTCCTCAGTTGATAACATTTGAGTTGTTTCTAGTTTTTTGGCTATTATGAGTAATGCTGCTTCAGACATTCGTGGGCAAGTTTCATATGGACATGTGTTTCCATTTCATACCTAGAAGTGGAATAGATGGGTCATTTGAAAATCCATGTTTAACCTTCCGAGGAAACGTCAAAAGTGGGAGGAGAATAACTCCAGTTTCTCCTGTTGCAAAATTCACCCCAACACATATGCTGGACAAACTAGAAGCAATTTCTTACTAATATGTAGGAAACAGACAAGTGACACCAAACACCAGGTCCCCTTGTCTCTGATTTCACTAAGTATAAAGCTCCAGATCGCAATTTTTTTCCTCTAGCAAGACACATCAATAGTGTAATCACAGAGAGAAAAAACTTCAACCTTCATTTCTGATAATTATCAAATATTTCTCGAACTCTTTTCGAAAATAGCAGTCTAGGTACACTGTGATGGGGTGGGGGTGGGGGAATCTGACTTTGGGGATACTGTGAATGAACATATGTATCTTAAAAGGTCAGGGTGTCTCCATTGCTGCCTTGCCAATAACTCCATCAGTACCATCTCTCTAGGTTCCATATATATGTGTTAGTAAATGGTATTTGTTTTTCTCTTTCTGACTTACTTTACTCAGTGTAATAGGCTCTAGGTTCATCTAGCTCATTAGAACCAACTCAAATGCATTCCTTTTTTATAGCTGAATAATATTCCATTGTTGGAGAAGGAAATGGCAACCCACTCCAGTACTCTAGCCTAGAAAATTCCATGGATGGAGGAGCCTGGTGGGCTACAGTCCATGGGGTCACAAAGAGTCGTACACGACTGAGCGACTTCACTTTCACTTTCAATATTCCACTGTATATATGTAACCACAGCTTCTTTATCCATTCATCTATCCAGACATAGACAACAGACTTATGGACAAAGGGCGGAGGAGGAAGGAAAGGGTGGGATATATGGATAGAGTAACATGGAAACTTACATTACCATATGTAAAATAGACAGCCAATGGAAATTTGTTGTATGACTCAGGGAACTCAAACTGGGGCTCTCTGACAACCTAGAAGGGTGGGATGGGGAACAAGGCGGGAGGTATGTTCAAGAGGGAGGGCACAAATGTATACCTATGGCTGATTCATGTTGATGTTTGGCAGAAACCAACACAATTCTGTAAAGCAATTATCCTTCAATTTAAAAAATAAACTTAAAATTAACAAAAAAAGGTCAGGGTGGAATGCAGCACTACTGTGACTGGAAAATTATATTTATGCTGCTTTCAAATATCCAANCCTATGGCTGATTCATGTTGATGTTTGGCAGAAACCAACACAATTCTGTAAAGCAATTATCCTTCAATTTAAAAAATAAACTTAAAATTAACAAAAAAAGGTCAGGGTGGAATGCAGCACTACTGTGACTGGAAAATTATATTTATGCTGCTTTCAAATATCCAAATGGTGGTCACAAAGTTTGACTTTCTCTGAAGCCTGTCTGTATACATACCTTTTGTTTCTCTTGAATATGTTACTTTGTGGAGTAATCTTTTTAACCACTTTGTCATCATCACCAGATAAACACAATGGAGCTTCCAAGATGAATCGGGGAGACTGGGGTCGTCTACATAAAACATGACTGATTCCATTCAGCAAACAAATGCTCACAAAGAGCTTGATCCAATCATCTTTGTGTTGGCAGAACACTGCTGTAGTGGAACTTGGTTTGGCAAACTTTGTGTAAAGGACCCTTGACTTAAGACACAGTGTAAACAGAGTGACTTCCCTCAGTTGGGTATGTGGTGAATGAATGCTTAGGCCCAGACTCTGCTATGCAAAATCAAATTAACTTGAAATATAAATTTTCTCTTCTGTCTATATGTTTCATAAAATATGGGCAGCCCAATCCCCACCCCGCTGGCAGGAACTTCACAATTATTGTCCAAAATTCTGTGCAGTTCAAAGAGAAGATGGAGATTGTTTTTGTTCAGTTGCTAAGCCATGTCTGACTTTTTGGGACCCCCATGAACTGCAGCACACCAGGCTTCCCTGTCCTTCACTATCTCCCTGAGTTTGCTCAAACTCATGTCCCTTGAGTCGTTGATGCCATCCAACCATCTCATCCTCTGTTGCCCCCTTCTCCTTTTGTCTTCAATTTTTCCTCGCATCCGGCTCTTTCACAGTGAGTCGGCGTTTTGCATCAGGTGGCCAAAGCACTGGAGCTTCAGTGTCAGCATCAATCCTTTCAGTGAATATTCAGGTTTGATTTCCTTTAGGATTGATGGGTTTGATCTCCTTGCAGCCCAAGAGCTTCTCAAGAATCACTGTTTATTGGCTTAAGGCTCCGTTTGCTACTTCCAGGAACTGCCTCTACAGAATCCCCCTCCTCCTCCTGTTACCATCGTAAAAAAATCATTTCTTGTGAACCTTGGAATAAATCTTACGTTTCCAGGTGTTGGTTCTGGCAGGGTTCCGTGTGAGTGAAGATCAGCTGATATCACCTCTAACAAAACCAAAACTTGCCCCAATCCACAGCGAGAACCAAAGACTGGATCTCAGGGACTGACTTGCAGGTTTATTTCTTTAAATCTCTGTGTCCTGCCAATACCTTGCTCTGCCTCATGTGTCTTTGTGGAACTTCACATCTGTTCCTGTTGCTCCACAAACACCTCAGGGCTTCCAACAGGAGTGCCCGGCTTCGGGGGAGGGAGGGAAGAATGCTGTCTTTGCTCCACGAAACAGTGTCACTTGGGGACCAGTCGTCAGAAGTCCTAACCCATGAGAATTTGAAGCTAACATTCGACAAGTGGAAAGAATGTAACCAAAAAGACATCATCCTAAAACCCAGCAGGAAACTAGAGTTATTCTTTGTTGCACACTGCCAAATCCATCCCCTAATACACAGAAAAACTTCTGGACAACAAAAAAGGTCTCTGGGGACTGCTGGTTTGTTTTTGTTCTTCCTCCGCCACAAGTCCAATTCCCCCTATTTAGGGGAGGCAAGTGGATTTAGCCAGCAAGAATTCTGAATTACTGACACATGATCAGCATCACTGGGCTTGCTCTGGGGATCAGCAAGGACTGGAAAGTGCAGGAGAGGCCAGAGCAAGGTCTGCTCCTGGCCAGACTGAGGAACACTAGCATTTGGGAATCAATCAAGAGGGGAAGGAGGATAGAGAAGGAGGGGGGAGAAAGAGTGAGGAAAAGAGGAAAAGTAGAAAGATGAGGGGACTTCCCTGACAGTCCAGTGGTTAGGACTCCATGCTACTACTGCATGGGGTATGGGTTCAATCCCTGGTCAGGGAACTAAGATCCCTGGTCATGGAACTAAGATCCCTGCTGTGGCATGGTTAAAAAAAATAAAGGCAAATGAGGAAGAAGGAGGAGGAGGAAGTTAATAGGACCTGCCCCCAACAAAGCGAGAAGGCAATGGCACCCCACTCCAGTATTCTTGCCTGGAGAATCCCAGGGATGGGAGAGCCTGGTGGGCTGCCATCTATGGGGTCGCACAGAGTTGGATAGACTGACGTGACTTAGCAGCAGCAGCAGCCCCCAACACACAGGAAGAGCACGGAGTGAGAATCTGGGAGTGAGAAATTGGTGTGGGCAGTTTAGGTGTCAGCATTTTGGGTATGGTTCAGATGGTAAAGAATCTGCCTGCAATGTGGGAGACTCAGTTCGATTCCTGGATTGGGAAGATTCCCTGGAGAAGGAAATGGCAACCTACTTCAGTACTCTTGCCTGGAGAATTCCATGGACAGAGGAGCCTGGCGGGCTCCCATTCATGGGATTGCAGAGAGACGGACACAACTGAGTGACCAACACTTTCACTTTCTTCCACTGAACTTCGAAAAACAGAACACTTAGTTCTTCCTCCTCTTCTCAACCTTTAATACCAAGGACCATTCCTTAGCACCCATCTTCCCTATCTACACTCTTCTTACACAATTGCCCCTCATCCCCTGACTTAATGCTGAAGACCTCAATTGCTATCCACAGCCACAACTTCTCCACTGAGCTGCAGACTCATGCAACTATATATCTCCCTGGAAGTATGATAAGCATCTCAAAATTGACAAATTTGGGACAAAATTCCAAACCTGCTCCTTTCCTTAGGCTCCGATGCCAATAAACACACCACTGTTCACCAAGATGCTGAACCAAACACCTAAACATCCTCAACCTCGCCCTTCCCCTTACAACCACATCAGCAAGTCTCTAAAACACACCTCTAATCCCATCACTTCCTACCACCTCCACCATACCTCTCCATTCCAGGCCAAGACACCCACCCCAATCCAGTCTACTGACATGACCCCCTCCAAGCCTCCTGCCTTCATACCTGCCTCCCCAACCTCTGTGCCCCACATTCACCTTCCCATGGAGGAGTCAGAGTGGCTTACACCATGAGATATAAGTCACAGCATCTTCTCTACTTGAACCCAGAGGCTTTCCGTAGACCCCAAAGCCCTCCCCATGGACCCCAGGTCTTAATATATTCTAGCCATGACCCCATCTCTTAAGCTCACCTCCTCCACCTCCCCTAAACATCTGGTTTAGTTCTGCTCCTTGTGCTAAGGAACTGTTCCTTGTACACTCCAGGTGTTTCCACTTCTGGCTATACAGCTTTCCACAAATCGCAACATCCATCACTCTGTTGCTCCAGTGTCACTTCCTCCAAGAAGCCTTCCTTAATTACCCTATCCAGAATACCATACATCGCCACCACATACTAGTCCTCCACCCAGGTGTTTCTCCACCGCACCTATTGCTAGTTAAATTATTTTTATTAGCTGATTACCTAGCTCCCCTGCCTGCCTGATGACAGGCACTCTCTATCTTGCTCTCCACTAGAGTCCCAGAGTCTACAGCAGAGTCTGGCGTATGACAGACATTCAATAAACACCTAAATTCATTCAACGCCTGAATAAATAAATGTTGAGTCGTTGAGACCGGCCAGAAAGGACTTCCCAGAATCAGAATTTTGAGTTTGATTTTCAAAGAGAATGAAGGATACACATCGGTTGGAATCATCCTTGATGATCCCTGATATTCTTTTTTTTAATATACTTTTGTTTGTTTATTTTTGGCCATGCTGGGTTTTCATGGCTGTGAGGGACTTTTCTCTAGTTGCAGTGCAAGGGCTTCTCACTGTGGTGGTTTCTCTTGTTGCCGAGCACGGGCTCTAGGGCGTGTGGGTTTTAGTAACTGCAGCATGTGGGCTCAGTATTTGTGGCTCTCGGGCTCTAGAGCACAGACTCAGTAGTTGTGGTGCACGGGCTTAGCTGCTCTGCAACATGTGGGATCTCCCCAGACTGGGGATCAATCCTGGGTCTCCTGCATTGGCAGGCAGATTCTTTACCACTGAGCCACCAAGTGGCTGTTCCTGGTCACACTGATGTCCAAGCACCCCTCCCCCCACATCAGCAGGGGACCCTTTTATGATCGCAGAGCACACATATCACTGTTCAGACCACGCCTGTAAGCCAGACAGAAACGGTGTGAAAAATCACTGTGTCCCATCCCACGACGGCGTGACAGCTAAAGTGGAAAGCCCTGCTGGAAGATAAACAGAAATGAAAGGCACAGTGATGGGATAATGTTATAAAAATAGCACGACGTCTTTTCAATGACCCAAGACTTAAGTGTATCAGGCACATCTGAGCAGGGTGTGAAATCAGAGTGTGTGTTAGCCCTCAGGTGGGATTACACAGCACGTGGCTGAAACCTGACTGGTTTCAGAGGGCCTTGCAATGCATTCTACAGAGCATTTTACTGTTTCTCTGAGTTGAATGTAGCCGCAGAACTGAGAAAAACCATCTGATTCCCACATTCGTGTGTATGTGCACTCACTCAGTCATGTGCAGCTCTTTTTGAGCCCATGTACTGAAGCCTGCCAGGCTCCTCTGTCCCTGGAATTTTCCAGGCAAGAATACTGGAGTGGGTTGCCATTTCCTTTTCCAGGGCATTGTCCCAACCTAGGTATCAAACCCGTTTCTCCTGCATTGGCAGAGGGATTCTTTACCACTGAGCCACCTGGGAAGCCCACATTTACCCCATCTCATAGAGGTGGCATGACTGCACTCACATCCATCAGAACTCTTCGTAGCTGCACGCAGTCTGAATTCCCAGTGCAGAACTACGTGGCTGGCATTGTGCTGCATGGGTTTCCATCCTGCACACAGCTGAGTTCTCCACCCAACATTCCTACAAAACACTCACCCCTCACTGGTCAGGAAGCATCAGGGGTTTGGACCAATCATATTCCGTGAGCAAGTTGCTCTCTGAGTCAGGCCCACATGGCGGAAACCTTCTGCACACAGATGCGCTGCCCAGAAACCTCCTCTGGAGAGCTACTCAGAGTTGGCTGGGCTCACCCCTCCGCGCCGGAAACAGCAGCGTGACTTCTGAGTTACTAGGGAATGGGGGCCTCCACACACCTCTGCTCCAGACGGCCACAAACCCACTCTGGGTTAAACGCTCTCACAGCTTACTGGAAACCCGCTGGCAGCCAAAGCCGTGTTTTGAGAATAAACTGTGTAATCTTCAAGATTTCCAAAAAGGCACATTTTCTTTCCTAACAGAGAGCAGCTTCTGACCAGGTTATGGGCTGTGGGCAGTGGTCACCCCACGGTAACTCACCCTTTTGAGTCTGGAGGGATTGCACCTGAGGATCAAAGGTTATTGGGAGGGGGCAAGATCAATTTCCTCGGCAGAAAGTAAAAATAAAGTACAGGTGGTTAGCAAACACCGTGCCCGCATAAGGCACAACCCTGAGAGATCCCGCCTACTGCTTCTCCAGAGATGAGCTTGGAACGGCCCTCGGGTTCTGAGATGTTTCACTGTGCTTGGTAGTGTGTGGTTGTTCAGTCACTCAGTTGTGTCCGCCTCTCTGCAACTGCATGGACTGTAGCCCGCCAGGCTACAGTCCATGGGATTTTCCAAGGAGTGGGTTGCCACTTCCTTCTCCAGGGGATCTTCCCAAGCCAGAGATCGAACCCACGCCTCCTGCATTGGCAGGCAGATTCTTTACAGCTGAGCCACCAGGGAAGCCCCTTCTGGTTGCATACCCACCGGCATTTTGTGAGGATGGTGGTTTGCTGGTGTCTGTGCGAGTTTTCTCTTGGCAAGGATCAGTCCCGCTAGGTGACGGCTCTTCCTCCTAATGAGCCTTAATTAGATTATATTTAACAGCAGGGACTGCACAGCGAGACCCGCTGATCTGCAGACCAGGAGCGGCTTACCCTGTAAATTAATAGGTCTGCCTGGGATTAGGGAAGCTGGCTGGGTATACGCGCTCAGAGTCCCGAAAGCCAATAGTCCTTGGCCTGCTGACACAGCTGCACCCGGGTACCCGTCACTGGAGCGCCCGGGGATATTCAGTTACAGTGAAGAAATCATAACAAAGACAGGAAACAGATCAGCACACTCTGGATTTAACACCCTCCCTGGGGAACTCTGCTGATTTCTAGGCTGCAGATGTTTTTAAACCCTGCCTTGAAGAATGGCTATGTCACATGCTCTGGCCAATGGAGGCAAGCACACTATTTAAGCAAAGCATATATGGTCAGCAAGTGGACCGAGTTCTGTCCATCTGAGTTCCTCACCTCTGAAATAAAGGTGGGGCGGCTCTTCCTATCTGCGAATCCTTTGATGAAGCTTGCTGAGCTGTCCAGAAATGGACGCCTGCCAAGTGCAGGATTTATTTACTTAATGTAAGGTGGTGGTGTTGTTTAGTCGCTAAGTCTTGTCCAACTCTTTGTGACCCCAAGGACTTCAGCATGCCAGGCTTCCCTGCACTTCACTATCTCCCAGAGTTTGCTCAAACTCATGCCCATTGAGTCAGTGATGCCATCCAACCATCTCATCCTCTGTCGCCCCCTTCTCCTCCTGCCCTCAATCTTTCCCACCATCAGGGTCTTTTCCAATGAGTCAGTTCTTCGAATCAGGTGGCCAGAGTATTGCAGCTTCAGCTTTAGCACCAGTCCTTCTAATGAATATTCAGGACTGATTTTCTTTAGGATTGACTGATTTGATCTGCTTGTTGTCCAAGGGACTCGCAAGAACTCTGAGTCCCTCCAATCACCGGCCTTCTCAGCTGCTTCCTCGTTTTGCTCCTCTCAGCACTCCACACCAAGGAGAGGAGAAGAAAAGCTTTCTTCACTCTGCATCTGGAAACATCACTGCCAACAGAAACGAGATCCTTGACCGTTTCGAGCATATGATTAAGGGGATGGCATGTCTTACTGGCAGGATATGGGTCGTTTTTCAAAAGTTACAGTAAATTTATCTTTTAAAATTCTTCCAAGCTACATAAATACATCGAAGACTGCATACAGATGTGTCAGCCAGAGGCACTGCATCTTCTCTGGGGCAAAAGGAACCAGGCTGGACCTGCCAGAAAAGAGTTCAGACCAGGGGAGACTGTGGCTGCGATAAATCTCAAGCCCAGGAGTTGGGAAAAGGGAACAACATTCAGTTTATCAGTGATCTTCTGGGGAGGGGTGTCCATTTGCAGCTATTTTACTGTTCTAAGTTTTCTTAGGACTTCCCTGGTGGCTCAGTGGTAAAGAATCTGCTTGCCATGCAGGAGATGCAGGTTTGATCCCTGGGTTGGGAAGATTCCCTGGAGAAGGAAATGGCAACCCACTGCAGTATTCTTACCTGGGAAATCCCATGGACAGAGGAGCCTGGCAGGCTACAGTCGATGGGGTCTCAGAGAGTCAGCCACGACTGAGCAACTAAGTAACAATAAAGTTTTCTTATCTGTCAATGAGTCATTTTTAAGAATGCTCTCAGGGAGGACTATGTCAGGACCAAAAACTCCATCACTAATTTCCTAGCTATCCTTGAAACATCCCTCTGAGGATGTATTTTTGTTTCTCATGCTAAGAAAGCAACGATCATTTCAACTCTACTGAATTCAGCCCCATGTTTGAGCAGGCAGAACGAGCTCTGGTAAGTTAGGGCAATTCTCCTTTCTCCATCTGAGTTTCCAGGTTTATCCAAACAACTGGGGAGATATGAGGATAGGCAGGGAAGGGGAGAGAAGGAGAGGCTGCCTGAATGACCCAGGTCGGCCCTCTGCCCTCGCCCTGGGCATCAGGCTCCTGACCATACAGCCCCTCTTTCCAAAGGCCAGTCTCAGCTTCAGTGAACAGGTGGCAGTCCAGGCTTAGGAGCTGAGGATGACCAACGACGTGGCCTGGACCATTGCTGGCTAGTCCCACCTGTTAAAAAGCCCCTCCTTATTTTTAGACTTTTTCCATGTAAGTTCTCGACCAGCAGAAATTTATGATCCCAGACAGGTTCCTGAGATTTCCCTTTCCTGGGTGAAGCCTTTGTTCCCAATTTCCTCTCTGCTCCATCACTGCACCGGATGGAATTCCCACTTCGCACACTGGGTCCTCGATGCCTTCTTACCTGCCATCTAATTAGCTGGTGGACAGAGCTGGATCACCCAGACTCCGTGAGGAGCTTGGATTGGGTTGAGACAGGATGGCTCTTCAAGAATTCCCTCTAGAATATGAAGGATGCCAACTAAATGGCCTCTGTCCCACCGAGCTCTCCTAAGTCTCATAAGCCATGTGCTGTGTGTCCTTCCTTTGGCTTAGGCAGGGTTCTATGACAAAGGTCTCCTTTATTTGGGGGGTGGGGTGCTGCTCTGGGTCTTAGTTGAGGCTTGCTGGATCTTGTTGCAGCAAATGGGCTTTTTAGTTGTGCCATGTGGTGTTGCCCAACCAGGGATCCAGCTCAGGCCCCCTGCATTGGGAGCATGGACCACCAGGGAAGTCCCAAAGGTGTACTTTTGAATGAATGATCACTTCAAAGACTGAGCATGCACACTGTCTGGTACGTATGTGCTAAGCAAGATTGTGAGTGAAATCCTAAATCAGACAGTTCTCACTGGGAGAGCTTGCAGGAGTGAAGAGATGTGTGTAAAACCTGAGTGGAGGAGACATTAGGGGCATTTAGATAGTTCTATCTACCTAAAACTGCAAGCAGTGGTGCTGCAGAACTCTTGAGAGTCCCTTGGACTGCAAGGAGATCAAACCAGTCAATCCTAAAGGAAATCAACCCTGAATATTCACTGGAAAGACTGATGCTGAAATGGAAGCTCCAATACTCTGGCCACCTGATTCTAAGAGCTGACTCACTGGTAAAGACCCTGATGCTAGAAAAGATTGAGGGCAGGAGAAGGGGGCAACAGAGGATGAGATGGTTGGATGGCATCACTGACTCAATGGACATGAGTTTGGGCCAACTCAGGGAGATAGTGAAGGACAAGGAAGCCTGGTGTGCTGCAGCCCATGGGGTTGCAGACAGTCGGACATGACTCAGTGACTGAAGAACAACAAAACTCGACTAAAGCCAGGTCCATGTGAGGAGACCCCAGATCAGCTTTCTCTGCACACCCAGGGTGGCAAGTATTGTGCATATGCCAGGATGCTTTTCTTTACTCCTTACTCCACCTTCCAGAAGCATCACGGTAGACATGAAGTCAGGCAGGATAAAATTTCCCGATTCACCCATGCCTCTCAACTATAAGTTAGGAGAGCACAGGAGAATAACAGGATGCTCAGGGCCTTCTCAAAAGAGGATCACTGCTCATAAGGTTGGCCCTGAAATCAACCTGGGAACCCTACACAACACATGCATCTGACACACGAATTCATTTATACGATTTTATCTTTTAATGATCCTGTTTTTCAATAAACCATAATGACCTCTCAGTACTTCCCAGGGGAACTGCCCTGAGGTTCTTCCTTTAAAACGAGCAAGTGCTGAGTGATAACTGATTAGCCTGCTGATTCCTTCCCTTAAGAACTCGTCAAGAGAAAGAAGAAGAAAATGAACTCAGTTATTCTGATCTGGCTGTGAGCTCAAGTAAGCGACATCAATAAAGAATGTTTTTGACAAGAGACATCATTTAAACACACGTGGAGTCCCTGTGCTGTCATCCAGAAATAAAGTCCTGGCTGGTCCAACCTCTTTTTATTCTTCTTCTTCTTCCACCACCACTTGGGATAGGCCACAAGAGAGATCAGATTTCTTCATTCACTCTATGTCCTAAGGTTTTATGGACTTTGTCTCATTCACTCTATGCCCTAAGGTTTTATGGACTTTGTCTCACCTTCTGAATCCGCTTCCACCCTAAGTTTCATTTTATGCATCAGCGAAAGTTTCAGCCAAAGGGGAAAGAATTTTCTTCCTATTGGAGTGGAATTCAGGAATTTATCTGTCTTGAGGTCTGGAGTCCAGCTAAATTATGTTACCTGGGGAAGTTGCCAAAACACAGGTCTGTTCTCTGTTTTGAATCATGAAACCACTAGTGGTAACCTTATGTCCAGATACTTGAGATTAGAAACACCAGTACATATGTGTGTTTTACAAAAGAGGGTTGCCAAGGAGGTTATACCTTTCACATAACTTTCCTGGTAATCTGAATATTGATCTTCCGACAAGAGGCAAGTGAGAAGCCCCGATCTGACCCTCTCTATTTAGGGTTAAGTGATGTTCACACGTTAGCTGAAGGACGACTCATGATCGACCTACCCAGCATCTTCCCCATCGCTTGTCACCGTGTGTCCCATCTCTTCTTTTTCAGTCTGGAACATCCACCAGGTTACATAACAGAGAGGGGCAGCATCTCAGGCCAGATCAGGAGTGGGAGGGTCAGGTAAGGAGCTGTATTCAATTATCATGGTCATGACGTTCATCAGGGTTTTATCTTATTTTGTTGGGTAGGGATGGATTCACTTTTAAGGAAGGCTGGCTGGTTGGTCAGTTAAAGCCCTATTGCTAAAGGCTGACTGGCACTCATTTGATTTGCTGTTCTAACTCAAAGAACAGATTCTTGGTGATAAAAAAGTGATAGGAAGATTTGCTAATAATCATCTGAGTTTATCCAAAGGATATTTAGATGACCTGCTTTTCTTTTCCAGTAGTTCAAAAACAAGCCTTGGAAACAGTATATAACAGCACTGTCCAACAGAAATGCAAGTCACATGAGTCATTAAAAAATTTCTAATAGCCTCATTTAAAAAAGTAAAAAGAAAAACAAATGTATATTGACACGTATATATGGAATCTAGAAAAATGGTACTGATGAACCTATTTGCAGGGCAGGAACAGAGACTCAGATATAGAGAGTCTGTGGACACAGCAGGGAAAGAAGAGATGGGACAAACTGACAGAGTAGTACTCAAATATACTCTACCGTGTGTAAAACAGACAGCTTGTGGGAAGCTGCTGTGTGACACAGGGAGCTCAGCTCAGGGCTCTGTGACGACCTGGAAGGGTGGGATGGGGGTGGAATGGAGGCATAAGAGGGAGGGGATATGTGTATATGTGTGGCTGATTTGCGTTGTTGTACAGCAGAAACCAACACAACACTGTAAAGCAATTATCCTCCAATTTCAAAAAAAGTAAAAAGAAACAGGTGAAGGTTTTTTTTTCTAATGTATTTTATTTAACCCAATAGACCCCCAATACTATCATCTTTATACCTATATATAATATAACACAAATTATTGTGAGATATTTTACATTCTCTCTTTCATATTACATCTTCCAAGACTGGGAGGAGTTCAGGCTGACAGTGTATCTCAGTTTGAATCAGCCACATTTTCACAGTTTAGTAGCCACATACAGCTCTGGGCTGCCATGCTGGCCAGCTGCGCACAGCGATGCTTGCCCCTCACTGGCTTAAACAGGGACTTAGGGAAAGGGGGAGTGCACTTCTGGTGGTCCAATGGTTAAGTATGCGCCTTCCAACGCAGGGGATGCGGGTTCAACCCTGGTCGCGGAACGAAGAGCCCACATCCTGTGGAGCAACTAAGCCCTTGAACCACAACTAGAGAGTTCATGTGCCGCAAGGAAAGACCTCACATGAAAGCAACGATGATCCCACGTGTCACAACTAAGACCCATCGCGACCAAGTAAATAAATATATTTCTTTAAAAAAGAAAAAAAAAGGCGGGGGTGGCGCGGGGGGGAAATGTTAACCAGACCATCTTTTCCACATAGTAGAAAACTGAAGTGTATTAAAATGTACAAATGTTGAGATGTAAATGATACCATATCTAAAACCACTCCCACATCATTTTAATTCTATTCATTTTTACTACATATCATCCCTCTAGGATGGCAAAATAACTCGAGCTAATTTTTTTCTCTTTGGGGACAAAAAATGGAAATACTCAGTAATGGAGTGATGCAGCCACTTTGGAAAGTAGTCTGGTAGAACCCCAAAAGGTAAACATAGGGAGACACATGACTTGGCAATTCTGCTCCTAGGTAGCACCCAAGAGAAGTGAACACGTATGTCCATACAAAAACTGGTACATGACAGTTCACTATGATTTACAGTAGCCCGACTGTACCAGTGGATTATATGATAGGTACGCTCTTATCTCAATAAAACTACTAGCAAAAGAAAATATCAAACAAGCATTGCTGCCTGAGTCATAATAGCCAGAAAGTAGAAACAACCCAACAATGCCTATTCGCTGATGAATGGATAAACGAAACGTGGGTAGAATATAAGAAGGAACAGAGAAGTGAGTCATGCTATGCCAATGGATGAACCCTGAAGACGCTGTGCTGAGTGAAGCAGGCAGGCTGCAGAAGACCCTATATTGTTTGATTCCATTGATATGAACTGTCNCGCCTATTTGCTGATGAATGGATAAACGAAACGTGGGTAGAATATAAGAAGGAACGGAGAAGTGAGTCATGCTATGCCAATGGATGAACCCTGAAGACGCTGTGCTGAGTGAAGCAGGCGGGCTGCAGAAGACCCTATATTGTTTGATTCCATTGATATGAACTGTCCAGAGCAGGAAAATCCACAGAGTCAGAAAGAAGCTTAGTGGTTGCTGAGGGATTTGGGGGAGGAGGGTTTGGAAGAAATGGAGATTGACAGCTAATGGGTATAAGGTTTCGCTGTGGAGGGATGAAAATGTTCCAAAATTGTGACGACGACTGTACAGCTGTGGATATGCTAAAAACGACAGAACTGTAGACTTCAAACCAGTGGATGTACAATATGTGCACTCTGTCTCAACAAAGATGTTGTTAAAAGAAAGCATCGAAAAGATGCACTGCTGCCTGGTGGCTGTGGCTCCTCCAAACCACATGCAACTTATCATCAGATTCCTGGATGAGACGGAGCACGAGACCACGGGAATATGGACAGAGAAGCATTCTCCCAACAGAAGCAATGGTTGGGATGTGGAAGCCAGTCTGTTTCTTTTATTAACAGCCTCAGGTTAATTTCTCCTCAGCCAGACTTTGTTAAGGGGCATGCTAAATCACTTCAGTCGCGTCAGACTCTTTGCGACCCCATGGACTGTAGCCCACCAGGCTCCCCTGTCCATGGGATTCTCCAGGCAAGAATACTGGAGTGGGCTGCCATGCCCTCCTCCAGGGGATCTTCCAGATTCAGGGATTGAACCCCCATCTCTTATGTCTCCTGCATTAGCAGGCCAGTTCTTTACCTCTGGGGCCACCTGGGAAGGAAGGGATTCCCTGGTGGCTCAGACAGTAAAGAATCTGCCTGCAATGCGAGAGACCCAGGNAGATTCAGGGATTGAACCCCCATCTCTTATGTCTCCTGCATTAGCAGGCCAGTTCTTTACCTCTGGGGCCACCTGGGAAGGAAGGGATTCCCTGGTGGCTCAGACAGTAAAGAATCTGCCTGCAATGCGAGAGACCCAGGTTTGATACCCGGGTTGGGAAGATTCCCCTGCAGAATCTTCATGGGGTCGCAAAGAGTCAGACATGACTGAGCTACTTAAACTGTGTTAAAAAGAAGTCAAGTGTAATATATCAGATTTAAGCCCTCCCAGCAACAATGGAAAAGCCAGTTCTTTCCATCTCTGCACTTTGGGGAGGATGAGGTGGAGAGGTGGGATTTGGAGCACGGTTGGCAGATTCTGAAGCACTGACTCCAACTGAGAGCCCCCCGCCTTTAGCCCTGAAACCCCACGGTCTTCCCAGGGCCTGGGGTCGGCTCCCCTCACTCACCACTTCCCTTTCCTTGACTTGCTTCCCCAAATGAGCTTCCAACCTCAGAGCCGGCTTTCAGCATCATCTCTTCCAAAAAGGGATTTGCTTATCCTTGGCAGAGGACAATCCTCACTGACTTTTCATCTCATACTTCTTTCACAGCGTCTGCTTTCAGACTTGGTTTGTTGTTGTTAAATTACCCCCCAAATCAAAGATCCCTAACAACACACTGGCAGCAGCTGCTTTGTAAAAAAGTGCCTATGAACTATGCCTGCTGATACACGGTTGCATTCAAGATGTCTGGCAATGGCCAGCCAAACCCAAAGACCTAATAAAATCGGGAAAGGAACAAACCACACACGCACCAAGAAAAATATTTGGTTGCCTAATAGTCTCAAGGCAATGAAAGGTGGCAGTGGACTGTGTCATCAACAGGGTGAGTGCCCAGCGGGGCCAGAACTCGCCTGAGCTGTGGCTGCTTCCTCCCTCGCTAACCTTTGAACTCAGCGGCAGAGGCTATCAGTGACCAGGTAAGAGTCAGAGACATCCCAGGGTCACAGATCACAGCGACTCTCTCACTTCATTCCCGTGTCAGAAGCACACCATCAGCTCACTCCCCCTCCCTCATAAATTCCGCTTTTTCCTCTTTTTGTGTAAAACTAGGTAATAACAGCACATCGGTCGCACTCCATACTTCTTCTGTTACTCAGATGGTTCTGTTAAAACACTTTGAGATGCATCACTTTATTTGTTTTTAGTGTTTTTTTATTTTTTTATTTGTTGCTCCCCAGGCTTTTCTCTAGTTGCGACAAACAAGGGCTAATTGTCAAGTTGCGGTGCGCAGGCTTCTCACTGTGGTGGCTTCTCTGCTGCAGAGCACTGGCTCTGTGGTGCGTGGGCTTCAGCACTTGTGGCTCCGTCTCTAGGGCACAGCCCTGATAGCTGTGGAGCACGGGCTTAGTGGCTCCGTGGCATGTGGGATCTTGAACCCATGTCTTCTGCACTGGCAGGAAGATTCTTTACCACCCAGCCACCAGGGAAGTCTGAGACCAATTCCTTTTAATCAGATCAAATTTAAATTCTTCTCCCTAGTTTTCAGTCTGGCCCATCTTCCACCCCACCCTCCAACAAGCCACCCCAGCTCTGGGCAGGAAGGTTTCCTCTTTCCCTGCCTGGAGACCTTTTCTGCCCTTCCCCACAGGCACATCCCTGAGCTAATTCCTGCCTCTCTTCACCCAGAACCCCAGACCACAGCAATGATTTTCATTTTCCTTTCCTGATTTCCCCTGGTCTGGACTCATCTTTGGCACAAACTTCTAGGATATACCAGCTGGGACTGTTCACTATTATTTCATGAGAGTGCAACTTCTTGTCCTCTTCACCTGACCATGTCATCCTGACAGCAGAGACCACGACTTACTATTCTGAATCCTTCAGGCATGCTGAGTCGCTCAGTCATGTCTGACTCTTTGCAACCCCATGGACTTTAGCCTGCCAGGCCCCTCTATCCATGGAATTCTGCAAGCAAGAATACCAGAGTGGGCTGCCATTTCCTTCTCCAGGGGATCTTGCCAACCCAGGGATCAAACCTGCATCTCCTGCCAGGCTTACCCTGCATGTGTGTGTGTGTGTGTGTGTGTGTGTGTGTGCCAGGCATACCTTGCGTGTGTGCCAGGCGTACCCTGCGTGTGTGTGTGCCAGGTGTACCTTGAGTGTGTGCCAGGCGTACCTTGCGTGTGTGTGTGTGTGCGCCAGGCGTACCTTGCGTGTGTGCCAGGTGTACCTTGCATGTGTGCCAGGCGTACCCTGTGTGTGTGTGCGCCAGGCATACCTTGCATGTGTGCCAGGCGTACCCTGCATGTGTGTGTGTGTGTGTGTGTGTGTGTGCCAGGCGTACCTTGTGTGTGTGCCAGGCGTACCCTGCGTGTGTGTGTGCGTGTGTGTGTGTACGCTTCCCAATTGGTAACTGTGGCATCCTGCATTGTCAGATGATGGTTAACATTTTTTAGCAATATTTCTAAATTAAGGTATATATCATGGTTTTTCTTTTTAGACATAATGCTATTGCACACTGAACAGACTGCAGTGTAGGGCAGACATTACTTTTACATGGTCTGCAAAACCAAAAAACACCTTGTGACCCATCGTACTGTGAGTCTACCATCTTCCTCTCTACAACTGCCAAGTGTACGTACCTGCACTTCACAAGAGCTCTGTGATCTTAACTCGGTGTAAGCACAGAAGAAATTCAGATGAAGCCAAAGAACTTTCCCAGGGTCTTTCTGAAGAAGCAAACAAGGATGTGGGCCCCTCAGGTAGATTCAGGTCAGTGTCTTCTCCTACGAGACCCCCACCACCACCACCACCCAGTGTCAGCTCTAGTTGGTCTTCCTCCTCTCAGCCCTAATCCCCTCCATGCATCTGTCCTGGCTTTGAGTCTCTGCTATGACTGGCTGCTGGATTTGGGGTCCACACCTCTGTCTCCCCAGAATTCAACTCTGGAAAATGCTCTTGGTGCACACACAGCTGCCATCAGGGACATAACCCACCAGGTCATGAGCTTCCGTAAGATTTACGAAAATCCCCTGAATAAAACATATGGTATAAGCACCAAAGCACATTACTCTTCCTTTCTCAAATACATGTGGAGCCGAGGTCCGTCCTAAGTCAGTGATGAACAAAACAGACACTATCTTTGTCTCTGCTGAACTTACACCATGATAAGGAAAAAAGACACCTTTGAAAAGTAAGAAACGATAGGGATGCAAGGGTTTGCTCACTCCCTTCTTGTGATTCAGTTTTTGAGAACTAAATCCAATTGCCTGAATCCCCATCCCCAGCCAGCTTTCTTGCTCTCTCTTCCTGTGGCTTTTCCTTCTTTCAGCCTCAGGAACCCCAAATCTTTCAGGTCACCAGCTACGTACCTAAATCCACACACGTGCCTAGCAGGTGAAAAAAAGAAAAGGCTAAATTTATCTAAATCTACCATTTCTAGGTGTTCGCGATCATAAACAGGAAAAAAAATGCAACATTCTTCCTTCTTTCCTTCCTTCCTTTCTTCTTCCCTTCATTCAAACGCTGTTGGTTTTGTTCAGTCACTAAGTAGTATCCAATTTCCTGCAATTCCATGAACGTAGCATGCCAGGCTTCCCTGTCCTTCACTATGTCCCAGAGTTTGTTCCAATTCATGTCCACTGAGTCAGTGATGCTATCTAACAGTCTCATCTTCTGCCACTTCTCCTCCTGCCTTCAATCTTTCCCAGCATCAGGATCTTTTCCAGTGAGTCAGCTCTTCACATCAGGTGGCCAAAGTATTGGAGTTTCAGCTTCAGTCCTTCCAACGAATATTCAGGATTGATTTCCTTTAAGACTGACTGGTTTGATTTCCTTGCTGTCCAAGGGACTCTCNCATCAGGATCTTTTCCAGTGAGTCAGCTCTTCACATCAGGTGGCCAAAGTATTGGAGTTTCAGCTTCAGTCCTTCCAACGAATATTCAGGATTGATTTCCTTTAAGACTGACTGGTTTGATTTCCTTGCTGTCCAAGGGACTCTCAAGAGTCTTTAGCACCACAATTCAAAGGCATCAACTTTTTGGCACTCAGCCTTCCTTGTGGTCCAACTCTCACATCCATATGTGACTACTGGAAAAACCATAACTTTGACTATACAGACCTTTGTCAGCAAAGTGATGTCTTTGCTTTTTAATATGCTGTTTGGGTTTGTCATAGCTTTCCTTCCAAGGAGCAAGTGTCTTTTAACTTCATTTCAATTTTCAAAGAGAGGTTAACTATTTTATAGGCAGAGATGGAAGGAACCGACCTAATAATTTCCCAACGGGAAAAAGTCTAGTTCACAGGCTTTTTAAATATACATGCTCCCACTTTATATAAACATTATCTTAGAAGAAGGAAAAAAGCCCCAAGACACACAAGACCACCTGGTACTCTCTCTCTTGCCTTTTTTTTGGGGGGGGGGGTAGGGTTGGTATATTCTAATACTTCATCAGTAACCCAAAAAAGTGAGAAAGTCACAGCTCCTGGTAGGCCTTCTTCCCAATAAGGGACATGGCTAAAGAGATGCTTTTCACTTGTTGATACCTAGTAGATTTATGTTCTCATTCAATATGTCTTTCATTAATATAAGCAGCACAATGAAAAATTTCATACTATGATAAGTATAAACAGATCACTGAATTGAGAGAAACCCAATTTTTCTTGGGGATTATTAATGGAAACATTATGCTCCTTATTAAATTTGCAGACACATGTATTTGAATAATTACCCACTGATTTTATGAAGCTTGGAGAGAACAGAATCTTCCCTTTTTGAGTGTAGAAATCTAGAATAAAGTGAGTTCAAAACACTCAAGCCTAGAAAATGCTTCAATACATCTAAAGCTACATGAAAGGAACATACAACCACATGGAAACCCCAACAATCATGAGATCACTGATATAAGGAACAAAACTAATGAGAAGAGAAGATAGTTTTCCATCTGCCAATTTTGCTAAATTTTGTATCAGATATCTAGGGAAAATATATCTGAAATGAGGGTTGTTGTTTTCATTGTTTAGTCACTAAGTTGTGTCCGTCTCTTTGTGACCCCATGGACTGTAGCCCACCAGGCTCCTCTGTCCATGGGATTCTCCAGGCAAGAATACCGAAGTGGGTTGCTGTGCCCTCATCCAGGGGATCTTCCCAACCTAGGGATCGAACCCCTATCTTTTAGGTCTCCTGCATTGGCAGGCAGATTCTTTACTGCTCAGCCACCAGCGAAGCCCCTGAAATGAGGACATCAAAACACTTGTTCTGAACTGTTGGGAGTACATAAAAGGAAGGGTGAAAAAATATATATATATTTTAAAAATTACATGTAGTAGCAGAAAAGAGTCTTGGATCCCATTACAGATGCAAACCCATAACACGATAAGGCCTAAAGAAGTCTTTGAAATCACCTACTTCAAAACCTTCTTCCTTTTAAAAGAGCTTATTTGAGACCCAGAAAGTTTACATCATTTTGCAAAATTCACATAGTTAACTGCAGGAAAGACTGCAGTACTGATGTCCAAGCTGCCAGTTCAGAACTCGTTAAATACCCAGTGATGGACACACAGAGCATATACAGTTGTGTGTGCGTGTGTGTGTGTAAACAGAGAGCAAAAGGAGTTCAAGAGAAGTACTGAACTCACTTTTCAAAAAAATCTGGTTCTCTTTCACTGATATGCATTTATGGAACAGCTTCTAAGGGTCAGGCATTGTGCTAAGCATTTCACTTCCATTAATTAATCTTCAAGGTGCCCTCTTACTTGCATAGTCTTGTTATCTTTCTCTCCATAACAAGCAAACAAAGATTTAGTGGCAAAAATTTACATGTTGAAGGTCACTCAGGCCCTCTCATCCTTAGTCGCTGTTTATTAGGAGGTACATTTTGGTCCATCAAAAGGGGAACACATATGGGACTTGTCTGGCAGTCCACTGGTTAAGACTCAGTGCTTCCACTATCGGGGGCGGGGGGAGGGTGAGTTCCACTCCTGGTTGGGGAACCAAGATCCCCACATGAAACACAGTGAAGCCTCCCCCGGAAAAAAAGTGGAACAAATAGTGAAAGAAGCTAAACCAAAGTATTTTACTCCACACTTTCTGAATTGTGTTTTAAACACACAGAGCTGCAGTTAATAAGCAGAGAGGGTTCACATGGCTGCAGTCTGGTAACAACTGGGTCCATGGCACGAACACCATCTGGAGACGGAAATTACCTTCCAACCTACTCTCATGGGCTTATACCAAACAGGTTCTCACACCTCGTCGTGAACCTTTTCTGGGGGGCAGAGGACAGGGACTCCATGTACACCTTCTTCCTGTGTACAGATGGGAGGGGCGGGTGCGAAGGAGTACCCCCAAGCTCATCTGGAAACCACTGAAGTCTTGCCAATTACTGAACTTAGATCAGCAGAAAGCCAAGGCGGCTGGCACTCCATCTGGCACGTGGTTATCCTCTACTGTGCTTTGGAAATTCCACGGGTAGGAGAGGAAACAATGCCTAGGGATGGCTGATACTTTTCTTTTATGCAAACACCCTAGTTGAAAACTGTCTGCTTTTCATTACACTTGAAAATTCCCAAAGGGAAAAGGTCACGTCTTCCTTCTTTACTGTGCGTGATGCCCAGCACAGTATGGGTGGTTAATAAATGTTGCATCACTTTCATTCCCCATTGACTGAGAATGATGTTTTCCAAGGAGTCTTGCTCACTTAAGTTTTTTAGCAAATCTCACAAACTGCAGACATTTCCCAGAAAGGGGGCACTCCTTAAGGCCGGCATTGCCTGCTTGAATCTCCTCCCTAGATTCCATCCATGCATCACTCACCTTTTTCCTGGGCCAGTGGATTTCCCCCTCCCAGCGCTCTTCCCCACCTGTTTTACTCTCTTTTTCCATGTCCCCTGCAGCATTTATAGGTAAATCGGTGACACCCCATTTTACATCACTTCCATCATAAAGTAGCAGCCCTCTGTTCTATATCTACTTTATGATGCTTTTTGGAGGAGCTGTTGATGAGGCTTAGCAACTGGGCCATTCCTAGTATAAACATTTTTAGGAGGAAAATTTGTTTTCATAGTGACTTTCATATCTATTGTTTTCTAGAAAAATTTTTTAAATGAATTATAAATGTTGGTGATAAAGAACGAAAGGTTCAAGAGCAGAGACCTTGTTTATTTATCTTTGTGCCCCAGTTCATGGCACACAGGTGGCAGCCAGTGAGTGCTTCTCACTCTGTGAAGCATTTCAGTTTCTTCTCAGTTGTTTCCAAAAGTGAGTCAACAGCAGACTTTATGTAAAAGGTGAGGCGGAGCAATCAATATACCTTGAAGCTCCTTGTCAATGGCTCCCATCAAGTATTAAATGTGAGATACCACAAGGATGTCCTTTTACATGCACAAAATAAAACCTAAAGGGAAAGAATATGGCTCTTTCTCATTTATATGGCTTTGAATTCTTGAGCTTAGATTGAAGACTCAAAATTGAAAATGTCAGCAATGATATTACCAAAGCATTTCCCTGTTTCATAGAACAAAAAGGACATGTTAGAAAGATTATTTCACATATTAGTGAAGAGAGGGCATCTTTAGGCATTTGGAATAAGAATGTAGTCTGGATATTTGCCAGAACTTTTGCAGAGTTCTAGTTCCATTCTCCTGTTTTCCTGACAAGTCTAAAATCCTTTATCTTTTGCAGTATGTGAAAGAAATTGATCTGTGTATGGAAATATTTATACCAATGAAGAAAAACCAGCCCAGTTATAAAAAAAAGGAGACTGTTTCAATCAGGGCCAAATGTCAGTTTTCTAAAACTTATAAAAAGGATAAAAAAGAAATATCAGAAAAAGCAGAAAATGTTTATAGTTATGACTCAGAACAGAAGACCAATTTCACAATGCTTCCTGTGGTAAGAGTTGTACTCACTGAGATTTGGGACTTTCTCCTTTTTTATTTTTTTCAAGTTCCTCTTCAAAAAAAAAGAAAAAGTTTCTTCCAAATCTGCTGAACACTACTGAGAAGGTTAAGTTCCCAGAAAGCAAAGTAACTTTTGTTCACTCATTTATTGATTTCCTTCTTGATCATACTAATCTCCTGTCTTTTGAAACTTTCTCTTTTTTATAAACTGTCAAAAAACTAAGAACTCTTGGTACTTGAGAGTTCAGCACCTGGCAACTCCATTTATAACAAAACTCCAAATCATAAAAGGAAACTTACAGCTATTTTGTGAATAAACTGAATTTTCAATGTGTTACATAAAACATAATAATTTTATAAGTGGAACAAATTATAAATAAGAATGGATCAGATTATACTTATATTATTTAATAATTAAGCATTCATTGAATAATATTAAATTCCAAACATAACAGCTTGTTATTATTTAGTCGCAAAGTCCTGATCTGACTCTTTTGTGACACCTGTCAGGCTCCTCTGTCCATGGGATTCTCCAGGCAAGAATACTGGAGAGGGTTGCCATTTCCTTCTCCAGGGGATCTTCCCAACCCAGGGATCTAACTCTCGTCTCTTGTGACTCTTACATTGGCAGGTAGGTTCTTAACCGCTGAGCCACCAGGGAAGCCCAAATATAACAATATTACATGTTACAATATAATATACATATTATGTATTTATAATGGTCTATATTATGGATATTAATTTGTATTTAATAACAGTGGCCTGAGTGTTAATTCCTTAATTCCTCATCATACATTGCACCCAACTGAGGAGCCCAAGCCACTCAGAGCCAGTTGGTCCCTTTGATTTATGAAAAGACTGACTCAGTGTTGGCCACTGACACACAAGGGAAGGTCTATGAAGGGCTTCTGGGAAAGCTTCCATGATTCCAAAAAGACACAAGAACCCAAGACTGTCACTCATCTGGAATGGCCACAGCCACCTTGTAACCATTTATGTCCCATTCATTATAACCATTCATGACGCACCATTTGTATCTTTCCATAAGCAAGGTGCTGCTCTAACTCCTTGAGCTCTCAGGACAGCCCGACAGGCAGATACTATAATTACCCCCATCTTTTAGACAAGCACACAGAAGCCTTGGGAGGTTAACTGGCCGGAGGCTGTCTCATGGGTGGGTAAGTGGCAAAGCTGGAAGCTGAGCCAGGCCACTGGCTTTGGGGTACAGTCCCTCAGCCAGGAAGCTGCTACACTACGTCCATGGAAGTTGCTATTAACCACCCCACCCTACCCTACTCTGCTACGTGCCCCACTTTCCTTCAAATATACTCTTTGCTGGTGACCACCAAGCCTTTCAATTTAAGAAAGAAAAGAAAAGCCCTGCAAGAAAACAGACTCTTTTGATATTCCCAACAAAAGATGGCCCCAGTGCAGGACAGAGAATGCAGAAGTAAGGGTAACAAGATTTCTTTTCTTTGTTTCCCCTCGGACAGGCTCTGTATTTTAATTTTTAAAATTAGTTTTTATTGGCGTAGAGTTTGTTTACAATGTTATGTGAGTTTTTATCATACAGCAAAGTGATCCAGTTATACATATATATATATATAAAATATATATATATACATACATATATCCACTTTTTAAGATTCTATTCCCATATAGGTCATTATATTGAGGAGTGTTCCCTGTGCTACACAGCAGGTTATTATCTATTTTATATATAGTAGTGTGTATATGTCAATTCCAATCTTCCAATTTATCCCTCCCCCAGTCTTTTCCTCTTGGTAACTATCAGATTTCAATAGAGGGAGGGTAGATGGGATGATCAGAAAATTGAGACCTTCCCTGGTAGCTCAGCTGGTAAAGAATCCGTCTGTAGTGCAGGAGACCCCGGTTTGATTCCTGGGTCAGGAAGAATCCCTGGAGAAGGGATTGCTAACTCTGGAGAAGGGATAGGCTACCTGTTCCAGGATTCTTGGGCTTCCCCAGTAGCTCAGATGGATGGTAAAGAATTTGCCTGCAATGTGGGAGACCTGGATTCAATCTCTGGGTTGAGAAGATTCCCTGGAGGAAGGCATGGCAACCGACTCCAGCATTCCTGCCCGGAGAATCCCCACGGAGAGAAGAGCCTCGAGGGTTACAGTCCATGGAGTCGCAAAGAGTAGGACATGACAGCAACTAGGCAGACCGCACACAAGGGGGAGCTGAGGCTACGCAAGATCATGGAAGCCAGAGAAGAGAGCAAGAGGCCTGAGGGTGCTCAGCAGTAACGACAGACCTGCCACTCACCCGACCCCACGTGTATGTGATTTATAGGTTTTGCAATCCAGAAGGTATTTTTGTCATTCCCATTTCACAGATGAGCAAAGTGAGATTTCCACTTGTTGGGAAGGGACAAAGCCTTGCTTCCTAACTGGCCACTGTCCTAAACACCAAGGATACCAGGAAGGAAGGTGAGAGAGAAAAAAGTCACACTAATCCACAACTTTGCTGAGGCTCGCAGTCTTCCATCAAAATCTCTAGGGCATCTTTCCCTTTCCCAGGGCACCTCCCAAATTAACAACTCGAAACTTTCAAGGAAAGTTGCAACGGACAACGTTCATCTGTTTTAAGTTGCTTGGAGTTGCTACCAAAAGGAGTAACTCTTTCCCACCCAACCCCCAGCCACTAAATATTGGATTCAACCTAATGTCTTCATGCTGACTTAACAGAAAAATGGTTGAGCAGATTTTTTTACTTTTCCAAAAAATAAAAGCAAACTATTTTCAGCTTCAACCCAGTGGTAGGAAAAACAAATGATTCCCTCTCCCCTCTTTCCCCACCCTCTTACCAGGATTCACAAGTGAATGAAAACCAGAAAAGGGAGAAAAGAATTATACTTAAAATGGTTGACAATTTCAGCACTCAAATATTCAAGTTCTGCATCTTATAAAATTGTGACATGTGTGTGCTCAGTTGCTCAGTCATGTCTGACTCTTTGTGATTCTGTGGACTGGAGGCCACCAGGCTCCTCTGTCCATGGGATTCTCCAGGCAAGAATACTGGAATGGGTTGCGATTTCTTCCTCCAAGGAATCTGCTCTACCCAGGGATCGAACCCACATCTCTTGCACTGGCAGGCAGATTCAATCAGGTATTTTCCCACCAAAATCTTGGCATCCTCTGAGAAGGGACATACTTGTGAGCAAGAACAGTGGGATTGAAGTCAAGTTGAACTTGGACATGGGCAATGCCCCTCAGCCTGTTTCCTTATTGGCAGGTAATTCCCAAAGGATTTCTAGGAGCATTAAAAGAACTAATGAGTGGAAACCCACTGACACATATTCAAGAAAGTATATGTAAGAAAAGATGCTTAATGCTTTCTTTCACATGAAAATAGAAAAAAAAGTCATAAGCATTCAGGAGTATGGTGTTGAATGAATTTTTACTGGTGAGCAAGACAGATGAAGCAGGGGGACATCTTTAGCGATCTAGTGGTTAAAACTCTGCCTGGCAACTCAGGGACGCAGGTTCAAATCCTGGTCAGGGAACTATTAAGACTCCCCCACGCTTCAGGGCAATGAAGGCTGTGTGCAGCAACTACTGAGCCTGCACACTGGAACTGGAGAGTCCACATGCCTCAACGAAAGATCCCGCATGACACAACTAAGACCCAACACGGCCAAATAAACAAGTGAAATAAACTTAAAAACAGAAAACCGAAGATGAGGCAGGGAAGTCTGAGTCACCCACTGAGGAGTTCTTGATGGGAAGGAAAGAGATGAAACTTGAGCGAACATTGTTGGCAAGGGAGATTGTGAGTATCATCTCTAACCCTAAAAATAGGGGAGAGGGGAGGAGAGGGTAAGATGCATGGAGAGAGTAACATGGAAACTTACATTACCATATGTAAAATAGATAGCCAATGGGAATTTGCTTTATGGCTCAGGAAACTCAAACAGAGGCTCTGTATCAACCTGGCAGGGGCAAGCGGGCGTGTGGGGAGGGAGGTTTGAAAGGGAGGGAATATATGCAGACATATGGCTGATTCATGTTGAAGTGTGACAGAAAACAACAAAATTCTGTAAAGCAATTATCCTTCAATTAAAAGGTAAATTAAAAAAATTTTTAAATTAGGAAACCTCATATTATTGAAAAGAAATGACAGCCAGAAAACCCTTTCTCAGGTCTCAGGAACCCTGATGATTTCCTGGAAGTGAGGGGCAGGGCGAGAGGGGCCAGGTGAACTATTCTGAATCTCTTTGCTGTGTCCATTTCTCCACATGCCATTTGACTCCAAATTCTTATAAAATCAGAAATATCAACTCCATTAGGACTTGCAAAGCCACAAAAAGAAGACTCTGCCACTCAGGGAGGCAAAAGGCTTTGAAGAGGAACCCCGCAGGGACACCATGTCCATCTCACATCGATCATCACTTATCTCTGGCCAGGGTCAGCGCTTTGCCTGCAGTTGTACCCTTTCCATTTAGAGATGTTTGGAAAAGGTGCTGTTGAAAGGATAGCCTCATGCTGGGCTCCTTTAGCCATTCCCTACAGGAAATGATGGAAATTCCTGGCATTCTTATCAGGGAAAGGGGTGAACTCTGCTGGTCTGTGCTGAGAGGAATGCTAGATCGCTTCTCTTTACTGGAGGTGGACGACTTCAAAGCAGCGCCTTCTTCAGATCTAAAGATGCAGCCAGGCTTCTGGGAAGAGTCCCGGGAGAGCAGAGACAGGCAGCCTGGTCCCAGAGCCCAAACATAAGTGGAGGCAGCCAAGTGTTTATCTTGAGCAGCTTCCCTGAGATAATTCAGCATCTTCTTGGTAAACTCTTGCAACCTTCTTCTCTCCACCAAAAGCAGAAACTCGCCATGCGCTTCAGAAAGCAACCTTCTTTCTGGCTAGCTGGCTAAGTATATCTGTGCTGCTATTTTTCAGAAGACCAAAGTGGCCCTCTGTCCTTTTAGACATTCACTGCCTCAAGCCCTCTTGCGAAGACACAGCTCCATGATTTAACAAGAGTCGCTGATTGGAAGTTTCATGTGTTATCTTGTTGAAGTATGGGTTGGGGTGGGGTGATGATGAAAAAAAGGAGCAGAGTAGGGGAAGCATTCTGGGGCGGTGCATACATGCTAAGTCCCTTCAGTCGTGTCTATCTCTTTGCAACCCCATGGACTACGGCCCGCTGGGCTCCTCTGTCCATGGGGTTCTCCAGGCTAGAGTATTGGAGTAGGTTGTCATTTCCTTGGGCCTGGGTTCTTCTGTTCTACACAGATCTCTCAGGCTGCTCTCACATGCCCTGCCCTGTGCAGATTAAACTGTTAAAAATATTCTTGCTCATCCGAAATTACTGCCCTAGGAAAGAAAGGAAAAGAGGAAGACCAGCCTGTGTGAAATTACAGGTAGAGGGAGGTCTGTGAAGTTGCGGGTAAACAAACTCACTTTTTCTTGAAAAAATTCAAGAACAGAGTCTGGTAAATATACTTAGGGAAAGGCAACTGGTACCCCGTTTTGTTTGGGGGGGGGTGTTTTGTCTTTATTTATTTGGCTGTGCTGCATGTGAACTCTGAGTTACAACATATGGGATCTAGTTCCCTGACCAGGGATCGAACCTGGGGCCCCTGCATTGGGAGTGCAGAGTCTTAGCCACTGGGCCACCAGCAAACCCATTTTGGACTGTTACCCCTCTGTAATTTGTCAGTAGTTCTCTGAGAATTTTTCCACTTAAGTTTATTTGAAAGACTTGAGTTCCTCTCCACAGCATATGCTTCCTTGTAATTCTTGCTATTTCCCAGTTTGCCATTTTTGCAATCTTTTTCTCTCACAGCTATTAATGCTTCCTATAACTGAGCCCCAAGGAAGCATCTTGGCCAAAGCTTTGTTTGTCAAACACAAACAACAAATATTTCCAGCTGTCCCCAGATGCTCATAGTCAATCCTTAAATCTACCCATGACATTCAAGGCAGAAGGAACCACGCAGCTCTGATTTCTCTATCAGTATAACTTCTGAAACCCTATTATTACACCAGGTCCTATTCCAGAGATAACACGAGAAAACCCGATGCAACCAATGGAACAAAGTCAGTCTTGGCGCCCCACTTATGCCCAGCACAGGAAAAGGGGCAAAAGTGAAAGTGTTAGTTGCTCAGTCGTGTCTGACTCTTTGCGAGTCCATGGACTGTAGCCCACCAGGTTCCTCTGTCCATGGGATTCTCCAGGCAAGAATACTGGAGTAGATTGCCATTTCCTCCCCCAGGGGATCTTCCCAACCCTGCATTGGCAGGCAGTTTCTTTATCACTAGCACCACCTAGGAAGCCCATTTTAAACACAGTAATGTATGTATGTCAGTCCCAATCTCCCAATCCATCCCACATCCCCCAGTTCCCCCTTAGTATCCATAAGTGTTCTCTACATCTGTGTCTCTATTTGTGCTTTGCAAATAAGCTCATCTGTACGATTTTTCTAGGTTCCACATATAAGCAATATCATACAATATGTTTTTTTCTTTTGAAAACTTCAAAAGAGAAGTTTTCCCACTTTGTATGACAGTCCATATGACACTCTTGAGGTCTACATGACAGTCTTTAGCCTATCCACAATTTCATGCCTTTTTAAGGTTAAGTACTATTCCATTGTATCCAGAGGCATATTTAACTCCACATCAGCCCGATGGAGTTGGCCTGTGATAATCCAAACTTTACAGGTGATGAATCAGACTTTACAGCTTTGGACAAGCATCTGCCCAAGGTCACACAGTTGGTGAGTGTTGAAACTCAGATCCAGAACCACCCACCTGATTCCAGCATCCACACACCCAACCATTGC
>SJYV01035832.1:470263-508691 GCA_006410875.1 Neotragus pygmaeus
GGGGGGGGGTGTTTTGTCTTTATTTATTTGGCTGTGCTGCATGTGAACTCTGAGTTACAACATATGGGATCTAGTTCCCTGACCAGGGATCGAACCTGGGGCCCCTGCATTGGGAGTGCAGAGTCTTAGCCACTGGGCCACC
This sequence comes from Neotragus pygmaeus, assembly GCA_006410875.1. Taxonomy (NCBI): domain Eukaryota; kingdom Metazoa; phylum Chordata; class Mammalia; order Artiodactyla; family Bovidae; genus Neotragus; species Neotragus pygmaeus. The sequence continues at coordinate 470,406 of SJYV01035832.1, forward strand.
AGCAAACCCATTTTGGACTGTTACCCCTCTGTAATTTGTCAGTAGTTCTCTGAGAATTTTTCCACTTAAGTTTATTTGAAAGACTTGAGTTCCTCTCCACAGCATATGCTTCCTTGTAATTCTTGCTATTTCCCAGTTTGCCATTTTTGCAATCTTTTTCTCTCACAGCTATTAATGCTTCCTATAACTGAGCCCCAAGGAAGCATCTTGGCCAAAGCTTTGTTTGTCAAACACAAACAACAAATATTTCCAGCTGTCCCCAGATGCTCATAGTCAATCCTTAAATCTACCCATGACATTCAAGGCAGAAGGAACCACGCAGCTCTGATTTCTCTATCAGTATAACTTCTGAAACCCTATTATTACACCAGGTCCTATTCCAGAGATAACACGAGAAAACCCGATGCAACCAATGGAACAAAGTCAGTCTTGGCGCCCCACTTATGCCCAGCACAGGAAAAGGGGCAAAAGTGAAAGTGTTAGTTGCTCAGTCGTGTCTGACTCTTTGCGAGTCCATGGACTGTAGCCCACCAGGTTCCTCTGTCCATGGGATTCTCCAGGCAAGAATACTGGAGTAGATTGCCATTTCCTCCCCCAGGGGATCTTCCCAACCCTGCATTGGCAGGCAGTTTCTTTATCACTAGCACCACCTAGGAAGCCCATTTTAAACACAGTAATGTATGTATGTCAGTCCCAATCTCCCAATCCATCCCACATCCCCCAGTTCCCCCTTAGTATCCATAAGTGTTCTCTACATCTGTGTCTCTATTTGTGCTTTGCAAATAAGCTCATCTGTACGATTTTTCTAGGTTCCACATATAAGCAATATCATACAATATGTTTTTTTCTTTTGAAAACTTCAAAAGAGAAGTTTTCCCACTTTGTATGACAGTCCATATGACACTCTTGAGGTCTACATGACAGTCTTTAGCCTATCCACAATTTCATGCCTTTTTAAGGTTAAGTACTATTCCATTGTATCCAGAGGCATATTTAACTCCACATCAGCCCGATGGAGTTGGCCTGTGATAATCCAAACTTTACAGGTGATGAATCAGACTTTACAGCTTTGGACAAGCATCTGCCCAAGGTCACACAGTTGGTGAGTGTTGAAACTCAGATCCAGAACCACCCACCTGATTCCAGCATCCACACACCCAACCATTGCACCCTCTGCCTCCAGAGACAGGACAAACAGCCATTAAATAGGAAAGATGATGGCTGGCCTGTTAGCCTCAGGGAGTCCTGGTGAAGGAAAACTACATCAGTACGCTCTTTGAAAAGATGAAAGTGATACACAAATGTGAGCTGGATTTGTTACGATCATTTCTAATGTGGGTTAAAGCAGGATCAGGAACTTACCCCTCTTCCCACATGTCTCTATTTCTATGGAAGTGGGATTCGCTTATTCCTTGGAGCTGAAACGACATTCTTCTTCCCTCCTACTCTATCATTTTAATGGGAAAAAAAATTTTTTTTAACTTGAATGCACTCGCGTTAATCACATGACTAATCAGAAGGTTTCAGAAGCTATTTTTGGAGCAACTTGCTGAAAATTCCAAATTTTATGAATTCATATTTGTCCTGTAGAGTAGGAGCAAATTCTCTTTCCTTTTCTGCAAACTATGCTAATTAAAGATCCTAGAGCCACCATGTGATATTTTTGAAGAAAACAGTAACTGGGAAATAAGTAGAAAGATATCATTGTAATATATATCATGTTCTAGCCATAGAAAATAAAACCTGATATACTGGTACCTAATGTTCCAGAGAATAAACCCTGCCAAGCTGTAACTATAGTTACATCCCAAATTAATTAGCTCTGCACACTGAGGCCAAGAAACACTGCCCCACAGAACCTGATGAAAATTTGAAAATGCTCACTTCATTAACCTTTCAAAGTTTCCCCTCATTGGAGCTTTCATCAGAGGAGCAGATTAAGTGGCAAACCCATCAGACTTAAATCAATCTCTTCTCTAGACACCTGCCCAGACCTTTGGGGAAGGGGCTAACAAACTAGGACATGAAGACATATGGAAGAAAAACAGAAGCAGGGTTGAAACCAAAATGTGACAATGAATCCTTGAATAGACAAGGGATGACCATTCCAAAATAATAACATCACATGTGAGATTATTGGAGATGATCACCCATTTTGCTATTATAATTCTGTACTGAGTTTGAAAAAGTATGATATTATTATGTAAACAAGCCTTGTCTTTATGTAGCAAATGTTTCTGAATAAATATACATAAATAATTTTGGAAGCAAGCTACCAGATAACAGTTTGCTAAAATAGTAGCCCCTACATCCTGCAAATAATTAATCCCTGGTTCATCTACAGTCTAAATTCAGGTTTTAACCATTGTATTTGCACAAACAAGACTTACCTAAAATTAGACAATGTTTGTTAGTGGTTTAGTCATGTCCGAATCTTTGTGACCCCATGGACTGTAGCTCTCCAGGCTCCTCTTTCCATGGAATTCTCCATGCAAGAATACTGGAGTGGGTTGCAATTTCCCTCTCCAAAATTAGACAATAACTAACCCTTATGCACAGAGTCAAATACACCTGAAGCGACTTAGCACACATGCACACTTAGGTTATCAGTCTCTTTTGCAAAAATAAAAGCCAACGATACTACCATGCTCATCTTCACATCTCTTTACAGGAATGAGATTTCAGACCTGTTACATTTCCATATTATGCAGTGTGTGCTTAGTCACTCAGTGGTGTCCGACTCTTTGTGACCCCATGGACTGTAGCCTACCAGGCTTCTCTGGCCATGGGATTCTCCAGGCAAGAATACTGGAGTGGGTTGTCATTTCCTTTTCCAGAGGATCTTCCCAACCCAGGGATCGAACTCAGATCTCCCACATTGCAGGCAAATTCGTTACCGTCTGAGCCACCAGGGAAGCCCATATTCTGCAGCAGCTGGATTAAAATATCCAGAAAGTGATGACAGCCCCAAATCTCAGGCAAGTGGTACCACCATTTTTGTTTACATAGCGCTGCGGGTTCAGAGCACTTTTCCATCTAGTATCGTTCTTAGTCTCACCAAAGGTTTGTGAGGTGGATTTACCACCACGGCAGGTGTCACTCCACCCAGCGGGCAGATGCAGCATCTGAGACCCACAGAGTGGAAGTGTCTGGTCCCAAGTCACAACACTAAGTGGGGGCAGGGCCAACAGGACCGCCTGGTCTCTGGACACCTCCCACTCACCATCTTTCACCAACTTTGTCTTCCTTTCATGGTTAAAACTGAATCGTATCTGAAGGAATGAGTTCTTGGGTTCTGCTGCTTTCAATGATCAGCCACAGCCACTTAGGAACTAAAAACCCATTTCCATGCATGCTTAGCTGCTCAGTTGTGTCCAACTCTGTCCAACAACTACCCCATGGACAACTACCCCATGGACAGGCTACAGCCTGCTAGGCTCCTTTATGCTCTGGATTTTTTTAGGCAAGCATACTAAAGAAGGTTGCCATTGCCTTTTCCAGGAGATTTTCCTGACCCCCAGATGGAACCCACCTTTCCTGCATTAGCAGGCCGGCTCTTTACCACTGAGCCACCTGGGAAGCCCAAAAACCCATTTACCGTCTATAAAACTGGGTCTAGAGTTTCAGGAACTGTGAAAGTGATAAGGTCTCCCTGGTGGGGCCAGATTGGGTATTTCGATCACTTAAGGGTTCCGGAACAGCAGGGATGCTTCCAGAACACAGGAGTTGAGAGGTCAACCTCAACCTCACTGTTGGACCTTCTGCAAAACTACGCTAGCCTGAGAGTTCAAAGACCCAGCATCCAACCCAGCTCCAGTTAACCTGCCTGAGCAAGGACTTAATCTACCTGGGCCTCACCTTCCTTATCTATAAAATTAAAGGCCAATACAAATCACTGCAAAATCTCTTCCAAATTCTACTTGACCCCAATGCTGATATCCAGCCTAACAATTGAACCCAAGAATTGTCAAACTCTGTATGTCTCTCTAGCAGTCCATTCCAAAGTTTCCCATTTTCATTCCACCCCTCTGTTCCTCGACTAGTGCCATTTGGTATCAGTCTCTCTGTGTCTCCCTCGTTCTCCAGTGTTTGTACATTGTTATCACGTCTCCCCTCTGAGTCATCAGTTTGCAGTTTCCACACATCACTTAACCACTGTAAATTAAATCCCTTCAGCAACTTATCATGCTTTTGCGTCATCCATCAAACCCCTGCCCATCTAGCTAGTTACAGAGTCACTAAATTTTAAATAAAATTTATCTTCAGGTCGCTCTTTTCTCTTGGCTCTTCATGTTTCTACTGATTTCCACATAGAGATCTGCAATCTACTGATTTCTAAAATATATGGGCATGTCAATATTTATTCTGCCTTATTTTTATAAGTTTGATTTTTCTCCTTATTTCTACCTTTTAATTTTTGTTTTGCTTTTACTCTCCTTTATCATGTCTTGTTTTCTCTTCACTCCTATGATGACCTTCAATGAACCCACGATGGGAAAGCAGCCTGACACATGGTACTAATCCTGAAACATGTAATTGTGCAGATAAAGAACAGTATTGGGGGTTGGGGAGGGCATGGTGGGCAGAGCCTCTCTGTCAGCCGGAGGGGCCATGGGCTCCATGCCGCTGAATTCCCATATTAAACCCTATTTTATTCCCAGAAAGAAATACACAAGCACATATCCAGAAGGAAAAATGCTAAAGTGGTGAGAGAGCCAGAGCAGCTGGAGGATGTTAACTTTAATCAAAGTCCAGCCAGGATTTTTTGTTTTTAAGCAACAGGAAGTAGATTTATTCTCTTTCATATTGTCTCTCTTTCTCTCACAGACACACGCTCTCTCTCATTCCTTTTTACTCTATCCTTCTTCATTTCCTCCAACCAAGGCATAAAAACACGCTGGACAGAAAAACCTCAGTTCCTTTGAACTGTCTCTGGAACTTTAGCCATGTTTTCATTGGCAGTTCGATGCCAAACTGCAGAACCTGGAAAGTGTGGTCAAAGAGAGAAGACCATCCATGAACAGCAGCCAAGGAACACAGGAGCTAGCATGTGTTTCCTCTGGTTGCCATGACAGATCACCTCAAACCTGGTGACTTAAAACAACACCGATGTCTTCTCTTCTAGTTTGAAAGGCCAAAAGTCTGAGATGAGCTTCAGTCAGCCAAACTCAAGATGTTGGCGGGGCTGCACTCCCACCAAAGTTCTCTGAATGGAAAATCTATTCCCTTGCGTTTTTTTAGCAGCTAGTGGCCACCTGCATCCCTTGGATTGTGGCCCCTTCCTCCTTCTGCAGTGCTCATCATACCGCTCTCTGTTCCCATCATCCCATCTTCTCTCCACAGTCAAATCTTCCTCTCCCTCCCTTTTACAAGGATACCTATGACTTACATTTAGAGCCCACCCAGATAATACAGAATAACATCCCCTTCTCAATCTCTTGACTTATTCACATCTGCAAAATGCTTTCTGCCACAGAAGGTCACATTCATGTTCTGGGGCTTAGAATGAGGGTATCTTTGTTCTGCCTACCATAGAGCACTGCTGTTTAGATGGGTTCCTGGAGAAAGGAACTCTTACCAATGACTAAGTTAAGAGCACGGGCCTTGAGGAAAAAGGGAAAAGATGTCTCCTAAATCTCAAAATAGATAAATGCCCGTCTTGTCACAGATTGACCTTCCCCACCATGTTGTGCCTGTTAGGCCATCTGGTTTGTATTCGGCGAGCTGCCTAAGCATCCTATCCCTTCTCCAACCACGCCTGGGTGCAACTCCTGTCCCACGACCCTCCAGTTTCGTGACAAACCACCTACTTGTTAATACAGAAACTCAACATGCAACCAGAACTGGGCCTTAGAGCCACGCATTTTCTTGTGCATCAAAGGTCTGGCCACAGTCACATTACCATTTCCCAGATGGAGCACAGAGAAGGAACGAAGCTTTGCTAGAACTTACCAAACCGCTTGTNATCTTCATTTTCTGAATGTTGAGCTTTAAACCAACTTTTTCACTCTCCTCTTTCACTCTCATCAAGAGGTTCTTTAGTTCTTCTTCACTTTCTGCCATAAGGGTGGTGTCATTTGCATATCTGAGGATCTCTCGACAATCTTGATTCCAGCTTGTGCTTCATCCAGCCCAGCATTTCTCATGATGCACTCTATGTATGAGTTAAATAAACAGGGTGACAATATATAGCCTTGATGTACTCCTTTTCCTTTTGGAACCAGTCTGTTGTTCCATGTCCAGTTCTTCCTGACCTGCATACAGAATTCTCAAGAGATTAGGATGACTATTATAAAAAATTAAAAATTTTCAAAATACAGAAAAAAAGGATTGGCAAAGATGTGGAGAAATTAGAATCCTTGTGCATTGGTGGTAGGAATGTAAAGTGATACAGCCACTGTGGAAAATGGCATGGTGGTTTCTCAAAAAACTAAACATGGAATTACCATATGATCCATCAATAACTGGATAAATGCCCAAAAGGGTTGAAAGCAGCGACTCGGATATAGTTGTACACCTGTGTTCCTTGCAGAATTATTCACAATAGCCAAAATGTAGAAGCAACAAAAGTGTCCATCAAAGGATGAATGGATAAAATAAATATGACACATGCTAGCAATGGAATATTGTTGTTGTTGTTCAATTGCCCAGTTAGGTCCAACACTTTGCGACCCCATGGACTGCAGCACACCAGGCCTCCCTGTCCCTCAACATCTCCCAAAGTTTCCCCAAGTTCAGGTCCACTGCATTGGTGATGCCATCCAGCCATCTCACCCTCTTCTCCTTCTGCCCACAATCTTTCCCAGCATAAGGACTTTTCCAATGAGTCAGTTGTTCGCATCAGATGACCAAAATTTCAGTTTCAGCATCAGTCCTTCTGACAAGTATTCAGTGTTGATATCCCTTAAGATTGAATGGTTTGATCTCTTTGCTGTCCAAGGGACTCTCAGGAGTCTTCTCTAACACCACGGATCACTGCCTTGTCATGGTGAAAGAGCTTGCGTAACTCAATGAAACAATGAGCCATGCTGTGTAGGGTCACCCAAGACAGGTCATAGCAGAGAGTTCTGACAAAATGTGATCCGCTGGAGGAGGGAATGGCAAACCACCCCAGTAAACTTGCTGGAGAATCTCATGAACTATATAAAAGGACAATGAAATGTTTTACAGATTTAAAAAGGAAGGAAATTCTTTTTTAAAATATTTATTTGGCTGCACCATGTCTTAGTTTTGGCATGCAGAATGTTCAGTTGTGGTGCGTGAAATCTTAGATCCCTAACCAGGGGTTGAACCTAGGCCCCCTGCATTGGGAGCATGGAGTCTTAGCCACTGGACCACGAGCAAGTCCCAAAAAGGAAGGAAATTCTGACACATGGATAAACCTTGAGGCCATTTGTGCTTAATTGCTCAGTCGTGTCCAGCTCTTTGTGACTCCATGGACTGTAGCCCGCCAGACTCTATCCATGTGGATTCTCCAGGCAAGAATACTGGAGTGGGTTGCCATGCCCTCCTGTAGGAGATCTTCATGACCCAGGGATCAAACTCAGGTCTCCCACAGTGCAGGGATTCTTTACTGTCTGAGCCACCAGGGAAGCCCTTGAGGGCATTATGCTAAGTGAAATAAGCTAGTCACAAAAGGACAAATACTGTATGATTCGACCTGTATGAGGTACCCAGAGGAGTAGAATCATAGAGACATGATTGGTGGTGGTGGAATGATTGATAGAATGGTGGTTTCCAGAAGGAGCTGGTGGGAGGGAATGGGGAGTAACTGTTTAGTGGGGAAAGAATTTCAGCTTTGAAGATGTTAACCATTCTGGAGATGGATGGTGGTGATGGTTGTGTAATAACATGGATATACTTAATGCCACTGAACTGAACACTGAGAAAGGGTTAGAATGGTAAGGTTTATATTATGTTTGGGCTTCCCTGGTGGCTCAGATGGTAACGAATCTGTCAGCAATGCAGGAGACCCAGGTGCCATCCCTGGGTTGCGGAATGGTTAACCACTCTGGTATTCTTGTCTGGAGAATCACATGGGCGAGCTACCATCCATGGGGGTCACAAAAAGTTGGACAGGACTGAGTGACTAAGCATACACATATTATGTGTATCTTACCACACACACACACACACACACACACCCTAACAGAATTATGAGGCTGGGAAAAAAAAACAAAAAAACCCAAACCTGTTAGCTACAGTGGACTGGACTCACAGACCTGCTGACGAGAAAGCGAGCTCAGCAACACTTTAGGAGACAGTTCTAAGAAACGCTCCTACAGGATGGCCTCTTGCCTCCTTCAGCATCAACAGCTGATTGGGCCACTGAAGGTGGGTGCCCAGCCTGGCACCTCCTCTGAGCCCCACTCTGGAGGATACAGAGGCTGAGCGTGGTGCTCACATGCAGATCATCCACTGACAAAGATTTCTCTGTTCAAGAGCTCTGGGAGGAGCTGAGGAGGGGCTCAGGAGAGAAGAGATAAACCCAGAAGAGAAGGATGTTGTGGTAAGAAAGGACATTGGTGAAGGTGCCTTGCACTCCTCAGTGGAAATGGGCTGCAGGGTTGACGCTCGAACTCAAGCCTCCATGCTCCAGCAGCAACAGCCCTGTCCTGCAGTCACATGACCTGTATTACTATAGAACAGGAATCGTCCCACTTCATCCTCACCCCAGCCCTGTGCTAGTATTGCCTTTTTGTTTTCACTTGTTTATTTTTTTCAGCCATAGGTATACGTATGTCTCCTCCCTCCTGAACCTCCTTCCCACCATCATTACTCAGTTCAGCTCAGTTCAGTCCCTCGGTTGTGTCCGACTCTTTGGGACCCCATGAATCGCAGCACGCCAGGCCTCCCTGTCCATCACCAACTCCCAGAGTTCACTCAGATTCATGTTCATCGAGTCCGTGATGCCATCCAGCCATCTCATCCTCTGTCATCCTCTTCTCCTCCTGCCCCCAATGCCACCCAGCATCAGGGTCTTTTCCAATGAGTCAACTCTTCGCATCAGGTGGCCAAAGTATTGGAGTTTCAGCCTCAGCATCAGTCCTTCCAATGAACACCCGGGACTGATTTCCTTTAGAATGGACTGGTTGGATCTCCTTGCAGTCCAAGGGATTCTCAAGAGTCTTCTCCAACACCACAGTTCAAAANTCATCATCATGTAACGAGCTTGTAGGTGTCAGAACGTGTGCTGTTAGGGGAGGCAGGGGAGGAGAAATAGAGGGGGATCAGAAAACCAAAAAGGAACCGGAAGTCAGACTGTATCCCCAAGTTCTTCCCCGAGGTCAAAGAACGAAGAGTGGGCAATGGGGACACAGAAGGACACATCTCTCATGTTTTATTTCTCGGGACATCCCCTTCCCTGCTCCCCCTCGCTGGATTTCCGACATATTAATCACCTCTCCCATTTTGAAATCAGCAGGTCAGGCTATTATTCAAGCATTGTTAATGACACCATCGACCAAGGTATCAATTAGGCAAGTTGGGATAAGAAGAGCAGAGAATGGGCTGGCCAGAGAGAAGAACACACGTCTGTTTTTGTGTAGGTAACGCACGCGACAGCAAGGGCTCCCAACTCCCCTTTTCTGCTCCCCTTAAAGGCAAATGCACTGAGTTCCCCAGTCAAGACCTAAACCAAAGCTAGGATAGTGGGGTCACAAGAGCCCCCTCATCTGCTCAGTCACCCCTTGACTAGATTTCAGCTATCACTGAAATCACTCAGCAAATCACTCAGCATAAGTAGGCAAAGGGCCACAGTTGACCAGTGCTGAGTGGAGTTATTCCTGTGGTGGGGTTGCGGGAGGTGGGCCCAGCATCACGGGAGGGAATGCATCTGCAGTCCACACTCGGAACTTCCTTTAAAAGTCTCACTCAACATCTCTCATCCAGAAAAGTGTTTTTTTGTTTGTTTTTTTCAAATAAGGAAAGTCTTTCTATTTGTTGATTCTTTATTTCTTAAGTCCAAGAGCTCACTAGCATTTTTCTCATCAGACTGTTTCTTAAAGACCAACAATTAACTCTTTTCTGCCCCTACTCCTTCCTTCTGTCAAGATAGGCTCTGTTCTGGATGGGAGAGGAGTTTGGGGGAGAATGGATACATGTATATATATATGGCTGAGTCCCTTTGCTATGCACCAGAAACTATCACGACATTGTTAATTGGCTATACTTCAATATAAAATAAAATTTTTTTAAAAAGACAGGCTTTTGTTTAGAACAAATGGGTATGAAGATAATTGAAATTGAGATTCCTGAAAAATGAAGGGAACCAAGACTAGAATCAAAACTACAGCATGTGTGTGCATGCTAAGTAGCTTCAGTTGTGTCTGACTCTTTACGACCCTATGGACAGTAGCCTGCCAGGCTCCTCTGTCGACAGGATTCTCCAGGCAAGAATACTGGAGTGGATTGCTGTACCCTCCTCCAGGAAGTGCAGCATAGTAGGAGTCAATTTAGTCATCAAGATGTCCAAGTTCCTTCCCATTATATACTTAGGGAGGTTTTCAGAGTCTTTTGTTCCTAGACTCCAATCTTCTTGAGTCATTCCCTAGCTCTTTCTCACCTTGCCACTCTCCAGATGGATACAAGTTCTCCGTGGCTTTCTTCCCACACCTACCAATTATCCAGATCTTCAGGCCAATGTGGGAGACTAGAGAAGAATATAAGGTCGATATTTCATATTTTTAGTGTTATTTGCACCAGAAGAAGGTGGCTAAGACAATTCAGTTCCAAATACCACAACCAAAACTGGAACCCTCAGTCAAAGATATTCATATTTGGAGTCTTGAAGGCATGGTTCTTATTTATTAGATAGGCTAAGAGACTGAACAGGCCTCCCAGGCCTCTTCTCAAAAGACTTCACTCCTTGGGTTCTCTTTTGCCCTTATTCTCTGTCCTTTTTCCTCCTCTGCCTTTCCTGCACCTTTACGCTAAACCCCAAAACACTAAGTTTACAGTAGCCAACAGACAATAAATTAACAAACTTTCAAAATGGAGTGGCCAGGATTTTTAAGATGCAGAACCCCCCCCCCCAAAAAAAAGAAAAATTCAGTTAGCTTGTAGGTTCCCGAAGGGCAGGCACTGTATTATAATTTTCTTTTTTCAATAAAAGCTTTATTGAGATATAATTCATATACTATATGATTCACCTATTTAAAGTGTACTGTTCAATGTTTTTAATATACTCACAGGGTTGTGCAACCATCATCATGATCAATTTTAGAATATTTTCATCACCCTGAAAGGAAATCTTATAGCTCTTGTCTTCCATCCCCCACCCCAAGAATCCCAGCTCTGGGAAATCACATCTACTCTCTCACTTCATAGATTTACATACTTTTAACACTTCATATAAATGGAATCATGTGATATGTGGTCTTTTGTGACTGGCATCTTTCTTTTAGCATAATATTTTCAAGATTTATCCATGCTGCGGCATGGATCAGTTCTTTGTTCCTTTTTTATTGCTGAATAATTGCATTTTGTGAATATTCCACATCTTATTTATCCAGTTGTTGATGGATCTTTGAGTTGTTTCCACTTTTCAGCTGTTATGAAAGTTCATTCTGCTATGAAAGTTCATATACACATTTTATACAACATATGTTTTCATTTCTCTTGGGTATACACTTAGGAGTGGAGCTGCTGGGTCATAGGGTAATTCTAGGTTTAACAATTTTCAAAAACCACCAGACTGTTTGCAAAGCAGATGTATCATTTTATATTTCTACCAGCCAGGGTTAGAATTTTTCCAGCCTTCACCAACACTTATTAATATCTTATTTTTTGTTATTATAGCCATTCTAGTAATTTGGATCTGCATTTCTTTTATAGTTAAATAGTTAATGACACTGAGCATATTTTCATGTGCTTATTGGCATGTACTTCTTTGCAGAAATGCCTATTCATATCCTTTACTCATTTGGGCTACTTGTTTTTTTATTTTTAAGTTATGAGAATTCTTTATACATTCTAGATACAAATCTCTAATCAGATAAATGATTTGCAAATATAGTCTCCTATTCTGTGAATTATCTTTTCACTTTCCTCATGGTATCCTTTGAAGCAAAAAGTATTTAATTTTCTTTTTTTTTTTTTAAGTATTTAATTTTGATGAAGTCCATTTATGTATTTCTCTTAGGGTGACTTTATCTAAGAAATCATTACCTAATCCAAAGTCATGAAGATTTACACCTACGTATTTTTTTTTTAAGAGTTCCACATTTTTAACTCTTACATTTAGGTCTTTCATCCATTTTGAGTTAGTTTTTGTATATTGTGTGAAGTAGGAATCCAATTTAATTTACTTGCACATGGCTGTCCAGTTGTCCCAGCACCACTTGAAAAGTCTATCCTTCCTCCATCGAATTTTCTAGGCCCAATGTCAAAAATCAATTGACCATAAATGTGAAGGTTTATTCCTGAACAATCTTTCTAGTCCATAGATCTGTATGTTTTTCTTTATGCCAGTACTGTACTCTCTTGATTACTGTACTATTGTTGTAAGTTTAAAAATCAATAAATGTGAGTCTTCCATCACTGTTTTTCTTGTTCAAGATTGTCTGGGCTCTTTTGGGTCCCTTTGGTTTCTATACGATTTCTGGGATTAGCTTGCCAGTTTCTACAAAGAAGTGAAATGAGATTCTGTTGTAGGCATTATGTCGAATCTGTAGATAAATTTGGGAAGTATTGCCATGAACATGGGATGTTTTTACATTTACTTAGGTTTTCTTTAACTAAGTTTCAACAGTGCTTTGTAGTTTTCAGAGTATAAATTTTTCAGTTCTTCTATGAAATTTATTCCTAAGCATTTTATTATTTTTAATGCTATTATAAATAGAACTATCTTTATTAAATTCACTTTGGGATTGTTTATTCAAGCATTATAATTTTCTATTAAATACTATAGCGATGAGCAGAACTATTTACAGAGTACCTACTCTGCAGAGAGTGCCCTGCTAGGTTGAATGGGAGCTAAACAGCTTAAGACTTGTGACTTCCCAGATGGTCCAGTGGTTACGAATCTGCCTGCCAACCAAGGGGACACATGTTCGATCCTGGTCCAGGAAGAACCTGTATGCCACGGGGCAGTGACGCCTGTGGGCCCTAACGCCTGTGTTCCAAAACAAGAGAAGCCCCCACAATGAGAAACCCTTGCACTGCCACGAGAGTAGCCCCAGTGCACCGCAACTGGAGGAGCCCGAGTACAGCAACCAAGACCCCAAAATAAACAGGCAGTAAGTAAACGGACACATTTCTTAAAGGGGGTAAGATCTGGTTCCTAAATTCAAGAAATTTACGACCTAGTTAACCAGAAACAACANGTATTGCTGAAGCCTGGCTTGGAGAATTTTGAGCATTACTTTACTAGCATGTGAGATGAGTGCAATTGTGTGGTGGTTTGAGCATTCTTTGGCATTGCCTTTCTTTGGGTTGGAATGAAAACTGACCTTTTCCAGTCCTGTGGCCACTGTGGAATTTTCCAAATTTGCTGGCACATTGAGTGCAGCACTTTCACAACATCATCTTTTAGGATTTGAAATAGCTTAACTGGGATTCCATCACCTCCCCTAGCTTTGTTCGTAGTGATGCTTTCTAAGGCCCACTTGACTTCATATTCCAGGATGTCTGGCTCTAGGTGAGTGATCACGGTTATCTTGGTTGTGAAGATCTTTTTTGTACAGTTCTTCTGTGTATTCTTGCCACCTCTTCTTAATATCTTCTGCTTCTGTTAGGTCCATATCCTTTCTGTCCTTTATCAAGCCCATCTTTGCATGAAATGTTACCTTGATATCTCTAATTTTCTTGAAGAGATCTCTAGTCTTTCCCATTCTGTTGTTTTCTTCTATTTCTTTGCATTGATCACTGAGGAAGACTTTCTTATCTCTCCTTGCTATTCTTTGGAACTCTGCATTCAGATGGTTATATCTTTCCTTTTCTCCTTTGCTTTTCATTTCTCTTCTTTTCACAGCTATTTGTAAGGCCTCCTCAGACAACCATTTTGCTTGTTTGCATTTCTTTTCCATGGGGATGGTCTTGATCCCTGTCTCCTGTACAATATCATGAACCCCCATCCATAGTTCATCAGACACTCTATGTATCAGATCTAGTCTCTTAAATCTATTTCTCACTTCCACTGTGTGATCATAAGGGATTTGATTTAGGTCTTACCTGAATGGTCTAGTGATTTCCCTACTTTCTTCAATTTAAGTCTGAATTTGGTAATAAGGAGTTCATGGTCTGAGCCATAGTCAGCTCCTGGTCTTGTTTTTGCTGACTGTATAGAGCTTCTCCATGATCTCTGTTCGTTTCCAAGGCAAACGATTCAATATCACAGTAATCCAAACCTATGCCCCAACCAGTAACGCTGAAGAAGCTGAAGTTGAACGGTTCTAGGAAGACCTAGGAGATATTACCTCACACTGATCAGAATGGCCATCATCAAAAAATCTACAAGCAATAAATGCTGGAGAGGATATGGAGAAAAGGGAACTCTTTTGCACTGTTCGAGGGAATGTAAATTAGTATTGCCATTTTACTGATGAAAAAGCCATTACTTTTTCCCCTCCCTTTCCCTTAACTTTTCATCCTTACCAAGCACTGCTTCTTCCTTCAAAATGTATCTCACAAAGTCCACTTGTCTCTCTCTCTCTCATACTCCCCAGGTTCAGTTCAGTTCAGTTCAGACACTCAGTTGTGTCCGACTCTGCAACCCCACAGATCGAAGGTTGTACCAGGCCTCCCTACCCTTCGCCAACTCCTGGAGTTTACTCAGACTTGTGTCCATTGAGTTGGTGATGCCATGCAACCATCTCATCCTCTGTTGTCCCTTCTCCTCCCACCTTCAATCTTTCCCAGCATCAGGGTCTTTTCCAATGAGTTAGTTCTTCACAGCAAGTGTCCAAAGTATTGGAGTTTCAGCTTCAACATCAGTCCTTCCAATGAATATTCAGGACTGATCTCCTTCAGAATGGACTGGTTGGATCTCCTTGCAGTCCAAGGGACTCTCAAGAGTCTTCTCCAGCACCACAGTTCAAAAGCATCCATTCTTTGGCGCTCGGCTTTCTTTATGGTCCAAATTCCCCAGGTGGAGAACACAAGAGCCCGTCGAGAATTCTGTGATCCCCTTCCAAGTGTTGCCCTCTCACCACCTGCCCTATCAGATGCCAATGCTTTCGACTTCCTTCTCCATACACATCTAATGTTTGCTAAACACCTTTACTATCTCCTCTGCCACCTCCAAAATTAATCTACTTAAACATTTGAAGATAAGAGCGAAATCTGAATCTCACACCCCTTCCACCAGAAGAGTCTCAAGCAGGAGCCAAGAGGACTCCATGGTTATTTCAGATGATTTTGGAGAAAGCATTACTTGTTTTCATTCTCCCCATATTCCTCTCCCCTAATGGCCTGCTGGAGGAGGAAATGGCAACCCACTCCAGTATTCTTGCCTGGAGAATTGAATCCCATGAAAAGAGGAGCCTGATGGGCTACGGTCCATGGGGTCGAAAAGAGTCAGACATGACCAAGAGACTAAGCACAAACACCTTTACCATCTCCTCACCCACCTCCAAAATTAATCTGCTTAAACATTTGATCTCACTCCTCCTACCTGGTCTCACTGACTCCAATGCTGCTGCCTTGAATCTACCTACAAGCCTAAATACTTCTAAAATGCAAGCCTGATCTTGTCACTTTCCTACTTTAAATTTCAGTTTAGTGGTCTGACATTGTCCTCAGGCCAACGTTCCTGTTCTCAAACTCAGCTTACAAGGACCCACACTTGTCTCTCTGGATTTGGTCCACACTCCTCTCTGGGAGCTATGCTTTAATGCTTCCACTGCAGGTACTAGAGGGTTCGATCCCTGGTTGGAATATTTAGATCTCCACCTGGCGTGCCCAAAAAACAAAACAGAAAGAGTAACCAAGGCACTCCTGCTCACAGGAGTTAGTTTTATTAACTCAGATATGTCAGGGGAGAGATTAATATGTTTCATTCACCTATATGCTGAGGACACCCATATCTCTCTCCTGTTAGACATTTCTACTGAACTCTTCCACAGTCAGTCTGAAATTTTTTCTAATTCACTGCAAGATCACTGATGGTTCTTGAGACTGATTCGGGGGTCTCTTTTTAATTTCAGTGAAAAAGTAAAAGACTGAGTAAAACAGGAATATGACCCCCGAGCCTCAGCTTGGAAACTCAGGGCCGTCACAGGGAAAACCACATCTTGAGGCTTAAGTATTCTCACTGTAAAATGAAAGGTTTTAATCTTTTCACTTGCCTACCTTCTTACTTGTTCTTTCTGCAAATCCTACAAGCGTCCCAACTCAGTTTTTCTAAAACCAAATCACCTCTTCAAAGGCACATGCCTTTCCATGTTCCCAACGATCCACAGCCTGATTGTCTAAGCTAGAATACGGATGTCATCTTAAAGCTTCTCCCTTTCCTGCAATTTCACAAGTCACATCCTCTCAATTCTGCCCTGATCCAACCGCGACCTCTTTTTCATAAAGTGCAGAAGGTTGGGCTTCAGCTCAGGCCTCCAACTCCGACTCTTTCAGAGAAAAGCTGGCTTGGTTGCTTCTGTTCTCTGCCACTCCTTGACTGGTTTTCGTGCTAACTTAACTCAGAATCATCGCAGCAGACTACGAGCTTCTCAAGGGAAGGACCCTGTCTCATTCATCTTTGGAACAACAGCTTCTAGCAATTAACATTCAATGAAAGATGGAATAAATGGAAAAGGGATTAACAATGAAGGGAACCGCAGAGTAGGAAAAGCAAAATGCCTGGCACATCCCTTAGATTAGCTGTCAATGGATGGATGATACCCATGCTCTGAGTCAAGCCTTTGAGGATGGTAGGAGGATGAACTGGATTTTTGAGAAGGATGTTGGCTTCCACAGCTTGGTCATCTGAGTCACTTCATGTTCTTCTCCATGCTTGACAAAGAATAGACCTTGTTTGTCAGAGGAAGCATTGCTGCTCTTAACTAGTCCACTTAAATGTTATGATCCCATGAAGAGACTAATGGTGTCGTAATAAACACCAGGTGTTTTGTCTCCATCCTCTGCAATGTGATTATGCTTGAGATTTGCATGAAGGGTGTTTTTTCTTTTTTGGATAAAGTAATAACATTCTGATCTTTAAAAGTTTATGGGTTTTGTCAGTGTTTCTATTTCTTTAGTTTTTAAATAAACTTCAGGTTTTTGAAAAGAGGTTCTGACTGAGAGCTGCTTCCCCTGTTTGACCAAAAAAGCCAATATTTGTTTCCGTGTCATGTTTTACAGTTCAGGAGTCAGTCTGGAATTGTTCTTCTAATTCACTGCAAGGTCACTGATGGTTCTGGAGCCTCTTTTTAATTTCAGTGGAAAGTAAAAGACTAAGAAAAATAGGAATGTGATCCTAAGCCTCAACTTGGAGACTCAGGGACGTCACAGGGAAAAACGCATCTTGAGGCCTATGTATTCTCACTGTAAAATGAAAGGTTTTAAACTAATTTACAAGATCTTTTTGGCTCAAGAAACTTATAAATATATGTAAGTGTCATTTGAATATAGAATAAACATGTAGAAAGTGTGGAAGTTGGACATTCAGATGTATTTTGGTTATGTATGGCTGAATGTCCAACTCCCACTGTGATCAACTACATATATATGTTTGTCCATGTATATTTATATATACACACGATACATATATATATATATATATACACACTATGTATATTTGTATATACATATACATGTGCATGCATATGTATATGCACATATCCGACTCTTTATCCCATGGACTGTAGCCCACCAGGCTCCCCTGTCCACGGAAGTTTCCAGGCAAGAATACTGGAGTGGGTTGCCATTCCTTTCTCCAGGAGACTTTCCAGACCCAGGGATCGAAGTCATGTCTCTTGCGTCTCCTGCACTGGCAGGGGGATTCTTTACCACTGAGCCACCTGGGAAGTCCACATATACTTGTAACTCATCACTATTTGTACATATGTTTATATATATATATATACATGCTTCCCTGGTGGCTCAGCAGTAAAGGGTCTACCTGCAGTGCAGGAGATGTGGGTTCAGCGATCTCTGGGTCAGGAAGATCTCCTGGAGAAAAGAATGGCAACCCACTCCAGTATTCTTGCTTGGGAAATCCCATGGACAGGGGAACCTGGCAGGCTACAGTCCATGGGGTTGTAAAAGGTCAGACACAACCTAGCAACTAAACAACAACAAATATATATATATCTGTAGCTGATCACTGATTTATATATATGTGTGTGTATACATATATATGTGTGTGTACATTCATATATATATATACACATATATATCTGTAGCTGATCACTGATTTATATATATGTGTGTGTGTACATATATATGTGTGTGTACATTCATATATATATACACACACATATATCTGTAGCTGATCACTGATTTATATATGTGTGTGTGTACATATATATGTGTGTGTACATTCATATATATACACACATATATCTGTAGCTGATCACTGATTTATGTATGTGTGTGTGTACATATATATGTGTGTGTACATTCATATATATATATATACACACACATATGTATGTAGTTGATCACTTTTTAAAGTCTTGGACTAGCTCAAATGTACACCTTTGCCCATATATTTACACTGGTGTTCCCAGTACCTAGTAAACATTCAGTAAATGTTTGTTGAAATGACTAAATGAATGAATATGCAAATACAACTGAAACAGAGAAGCTGTTTCATCTGTCCATCAATTCTCACTACCTACCTTTACAAGGAGTCTCCTCTTTCTGATAATAACAGTAGCTGTCGTTGACATGTACTGAGTGCTTTCTATATTCTAGATCCCATGCTTCGCCCTTGATACACGGTGTCTTCTTTACCAGATTCAGGAAATACTTGGGGCCTTAGGGAAGCCTCATAACTTTAAGAATGAACAATAATACCTATCTTGCAATATTTGGGGGAGGGATTAGAGGTAAAGTTTTAAAATCCCTCACACATGGCTTGTCACTTAGGGGAAGCTCGGTAAATTGTGGTTATTGTTTCTCATAATTCATTAGCTATCTTCTAGTTTGCTTTTTAAGGTAAAACAGAAGATCAAATTGAACAAAGGCAAAATAATTTCCATTGATTATTTTATACGAAATAACAATTTGGCTGGGTAGGGAACCTAGTAAAATTCATTTAAAATCTGAATGACGGAGTAGCTTTAAAGAGACATTTTTATTTTTAAGAGCAAACACATACAGAAATAGAGATCCTAAAGAGAACTACCTTAAGAGACAGATTAAAATGTTTACAATTCACATGTACATTGTTACTAAGTATGGTGTGCACAAGCTATTTGAACGTAAATTGTTCTCTAAAGTAATTTAAACATTAACTTTATGAATTTTGTTTATACTATAATTTGATTAATAGCGGTGAAAAGGTAAACTTCTGCTAAGCTTTTGTCAGAATTGTTACAAATTCCAAATAAGTATATCATGATTGGTGAGGCTTCACAGTATGGCTTTATTCCTATGTGATATTGTCTGTTGATATTATATTCTTTCAAGATTGGCAGAATTTTATTTTACTCTTTACTTCTCATAAATAGCTAGCTATTTTCACTGGAGTTTTTGACTGCTATAAATAACTTGCACTACATTTTTTATTCAAGGTCAAATCCAGTAATTATTTCCACTTTGTTTATATTTTTCATTGAAACAATACATTATACGTGAACTTAAATGTTTCTCTACCTTGAATATGCTTTCTTAGCACTTAATCAGAGAAGGCAATGGCACCCCACTCCAGTACTCTTGCTTGGAAAATCCCATGGATGAGGAGCGTGGTGGGCTGCAGTCCATGGGATCGCTAGCAGTTGGACATGACTGAGCGACTTCACTTTCACATTTGACTTTCATGCATTGGAGAAGGAAATGGCAACCCACTCCAGTGTTCTTGCCTGGAGAATCCCAGGGATGGGGGAGCCTGGTGGGCTGCCGTCTCTGGGGTCGCACAGAGTCGGACACGACTCAAGTGACTTAGCAGCAGCAGCACTTAACAGTGCACATCAATATTCTAAAAGATTTACCTAAAAATAAAGAGCCTCAGATGTGCAAATAATTTATCAAATAAGATATTTTCTTTTCACAGGATTTTTTTTGTTGAATTTGAGAGGAGCCTGGCGGGATACAGTCCAAAGGGTTGCAAAGGGTCGAACACGACTGAGTGGCTGAGTACATGAAGAAAACATAGATAATGAAATCACTGTAAAATATTAGAATCCTGGATCCTAATGTGCTGGAAGGAAAATACCTAAAGTCAGAAGCCAGGGTTCCCGTCCAGCCGGCTCTGCCAGTGGCTGACAGACCTCCCCGTGTCCCTGTGTGTACCCTGGGCAGCTCACTCCCCCTTTTCCCAGCACCTACTCCTGATCTTGTCAAGGACCCTGCTTGATGCCCACCCTCTTACTCTGAACAGATAAGCTCATCTCTTCTGCAAAATATCAGAGGCTCTCTGGCAGGAAGCCCCTCAAATTCCCCTTCCTTCCCCCGAGCCCTCTGCAACTTATCTCTCTTAGCACCTGGCCTCACCACTTCCCTCATCCTCACAAGAAAAGACATCTTATCTGTCCTCCAGGGCCCCTTCCACCTGAAACCCCGCCTCTCCCATCCCCATTTGTTAGGACTGAGTTTTTGTATTCTCTTCTTTTATTTCCTATACTTCTATACTCCTACTTTCCTATACTCCTAGACTTGTTTTATTTCCTATTTCCCATAAATAAAGAAAATTACTTATTTTCTTTCCGTTAGAGCCGAGCTCTTGAAGTCGTCTACCCTTGCAGTGTCCACATCTGGAACCTGTTCGGTCTTCATACGTGGTCACACCTCTGCTGCCACACGGTGGCGCCGGCCCTGCCATAACCAAGGTCACTGGAGCCACTCAAACCACTAGATCCAATGGTCACTTAGCTCCTTGGTTCCTTAATTTATTAATTTATTTTTAAAGATTTTTTTTTAATGTGGAATTTTTAAAAGTCTGTATTGAATTTGTTACAGTATTGCTTCTGTTTTATGTTTTGGTTGTTTTGGCTACATGGCATGTGGGATCTTAGGACCCCAACCAGGGATCAAACTTGCATCCCCTGCATTGGAAGGCAGAGTCTCAACCACTGGAATGATGGGAAAGTCCTTCGTTTTTGAATATTGCTTCCTCACAAATTCCGTCAATGCTCTTCTTTTGCATACTCTCTGCATATCTCCAAGTGCTTTTCAGGGCTTCCCTGATGGCACAATGGGTAAAGAATCCACCTGCAATGCAGGAGACGCAGGAGACATGGATTCGATCCTGGGGTCAAGAAGATCTCCTGGAGTAGGAAATGGCAACCCACTCCAGTATTCTTCTCTGGGAAATCCCATGGAGAAAGGAACCTGCTGGGCTGCAGTCCATGGGGTTGTAAAGAGTCAGACCCAACTGAGCTTGGCCACACACCTCAAGGACAGGGAAGAGTCATCTCAGGAAAAGGGAGGATTTTTTTGGCCCTAAACCATCTTGTGCTGCTTCAAAAGCAAGTGTTTCTTGTGTCTCATTATCTAAGCGAAACATGTAATGATTTTACCAGAAATATAACTTCTGGAATGACCAGAAAGAACTACCTTTAGAGGAGGGGAATAGTTTGAAAATGGAGCTCAATATAAAGGACATTTGGAAATAAAAATTAGTTTGTGCAAATTATTCTGGAGTTNAACATGTAATGATTTTACCAGAAATATAACTTCTGGAATGACCAGAAAGAACTACCTTTAGAGGAGGGGAATAGTTTGAAAATGGAGCTCAATATAAAGGACATTTGGAAATAAAAATTAGTTTGTGCAAATTATTCTGGAGTTTGGCCTTTTTCTTTAAATACGTGTAAATGGGGCTTCCCTGGTGGTTCAGACAGTAGAAGGTCTCCCGCCTGCAGTGCAGGAGACCTGGGTTTGATCCCTGGGTCGGGAAGATCCCCTGGAGGAGGGCATGGCTACCCACTGCAGTATTCTTTGCCTGGCGAATGCCATGGACAGAGAAGCCTGGCAGGCTATAGTCCCTGGGATCACAAACTGAGCGACTAACACTTTCACTTCATGTGTAAATGAGAAAGCTCTTTAGATTTTAAGGGGACCCATCAAGGTATGTTTGGTAGATTTGTAGCAAAAGGAGGTTAGAAAGGGTTGGAGAGGGTAGGTGCGGCTCAGTGTTAATTCTTCACAGATCTTTGAGGCTACTGAGGGTTTGGCACAAAACACACATAAGACTCAGGTTGGGGAATCTGTACTTTAGTAACGATATGTCAGGGAAGTCTGAGCAGCTACAAAGGGAATGGGTGAAAGAGAAATGAAGTGTCTTCCAGGGGAAAAGCAAACACAACCCCCTGGTGATGTAGGCCAGTTAAGACAAACTGGCCTTCACCAACCCTGCTCCTTACCATACTCAGGTTCCAATGAAGAGAAAAAGTTAAAAATTATTAGCAATCCTTTGTTCTGATTTAAGAGGCGAGCCATGACTCATGAAAAAAGGACCTGTTCCCTATCAGATGACTTATAGCCTAGTTGCCTGGTCCTCACAAGAGACCCCCCGGGTAATTGGCTTCCCATGTTAAAGATTACCTAGAGCATTATTTCTTCAGAAATTGGCTAACTGCTGCAAGGAAGTTAATTATCCTCCTACAACCTGATGCATTCCAACAAATTCCAGACCTATCTCTGTAAAAGTCAAGGAAAGCCCACCAATCAGTGTGTTCAAAGTGTCTTCACCCACCTATACCTGCTTGTAGCTGTAGTGTATAAAAATAGCTCTGTAACTGAAGTCGGGGTTCGTTCGCTCCTTTCGAGGAAGTTCGAACCCCGGCGCGCCGGTTCAATAAACCCTCTTGCTTTTTGCATCGAATTCGAGTCTTGGTGATCTGTGAGGCGACGTTTCCCGAGAATAGGCCTTTCTGGGGCCTAACACCAACCCAAAGCGTGTCCAGAGTTTCCACCAGCAAGCCCAGAGGGCAGCCAGAGTTCATCAGTCCAGGCAAGGTGCTTCGCTTTGTATGGAGATTTTAAAGAGGCATCAAACACTCACCCTTCTAGGCTCCTCCCCAGCGGAAATATCACTTACCTACCAAGAGCCCGCACTATGCTGACTGCTTTGAGAGCGCACTTGTTAACTTATTAGTTTAAGGGCCCACAGAGTCAGAATCAGAACTCAACCTCATGACTGTCCGACCTCAGAGGGCTCATTATGAACCCTGTCTGAGTTGTCTGGGCAGCAGGACTCACCTTGGGGTTCTTGGGAAGCTGGTAGAGTGTCCACAGGCAACTGTGCCCTGGTGTCTTGCCAGGAAGGGGAGAGATGAGAACTGGAGAACTTCAAGTGATGGATTATTCTGATGGTTTTCCCTTCACTGGTCTCAAAGATGGTTGAGATCCTTGTCTGATTCTTCACAGTGAGTACTCAGATGTTTTTTTTTCCCAAAAATGATACTGAAAATCATGGCATTCATTGAAAGCTCTTTATTGGTCTTTATGTATGCACTGAGTTTTTTTTCTAAGTATACAGTTTTAATTCTTGTTGGTTTTATCATTAGCCATGAATGCAATTTTAGTTCTATGTTAGCTACAAAACTACAAGCTTACCAGAGGATGATCATATAAATTTCACTAATTGAATGTGCTTTATTTCTTTTAAAAAAAATTGAGAATATTTATTTGTGTTTGTATGGGGTTTGTGGAGAGAGGGAGAGAGACCTTTCATTGGAATGTTTTTGTCTGAAACTTTTCTGAATTTTTCAAGCCCAGAAACAGTTCTTTCTCACTCTGCTTCCTTATTCATGTTGTTTTAAAGTAGTAAAATACATTGTTGCTAAAAATCACTTGAAAAACTTTTCAACCACTTCAACAGTATTTATCTTCTTGATAAAGTGAAATTGCACTAGGTCTTAAGAAAACATGCCAAGCAAGGACTATCTCAGGAATGTGTAAATATTCTTAATCTTATTTCCTCACCTCTTTTAAAGAATAGAGGTTCATTTAGTTGAAATCCCCTCTGGCAACCATCTATTCAGTTTCTGAATCTTCCATTGATTGATTAGATTTTTTAATTTGATTTTTGATCGATTGATTTGATCTTCCATTGGTTGAATTTTGGTGACTTTTTGCTATGAGCACACAGAGGCAGGTTGCAATCTTGTTTGCTGAGCACTATGAATACAGATTTTTAGGTGGTACGTTCAAAATAAGTAAAGCACAGGTATTAATGCAACTACCATCTTGTTATGGTGTTGACTATCTTTCAATAAAGATAGAAACTCAATAAAGTTGCTATTTTATTTTATTTTATTTTTAGGGAGGGTGAAGCAGGAAAGAACAGCTTTAGTGCTTTGCCAGGCAAAGGGGGCCACGGCAGGCTAGGGCCCTCAAAACTGTGTGTCCCGACCTGGAGGGGGTTGTGAGGAGTTTTATAGCAATTGTTCAAAGAGGGCATGATCAGGTTGTGGACTATTTTCTGATTGGTTGGCAGTGAGGTATTTGGGAGTCAGCATCTTGAACCTTTTGGTTGCAACCAGTCTGGGGTCTACGTGCTTGTGGGCAGCATGCAGTTAAAATTGCTACTTTAAATACAACTATTTATTGACCAGATCTTGCCTTCCCATGTGGTCAGAAGGCAAACCCCCCACCTATAAGCATCTGTTTCTTTAGAGCTGGGTTGGCAGGAAAATGTGCATCTTACTCTACAGCAAGCTGTACCTGCAAGACACGCTGCTTCTAGCACACTGTGGACCCTCAGCTGTAGGTCTTAATGAGTAGAAAGGTGGATCAAAAGGGATGATGTGATTGTGACACGGCACAGCTGTGCATGGTGAGCCTGTGCTGTGGAGTCGTGCAAGCCTGGATTCGCATCCTGGTCATGCCATTGGTCAGCTTGTGACATCGGGCAAGCTGCTTGATGTCTCTTAATCTCATATTCCTCAAGTGTAAAATCTGGGCAATAATATGAACTGGTGTGAGGATGACATGAGATGATACATGTGAAGTGTTGAGAATATAGTGAGTGAGCTTTCCATAAGTGACAGCTGCTGATGATGATCAGGCTTTCTGATGCTTTTGAAAGCTCCTCATCTCCTTGGAAGAAAAGTTATGACCAACCTACATAGCATATTGAAAAGCAGAGACATTACTTTGCCAACAAAGGTCTGTCTAGTCAAGGCTATGGTTTTTCCAGTGGTCATGTATGGATGTGAGAGTTGGACTGTGAAGAAAGCTGAGCGCCGAAGAATTGATGCTTTTGNCCCACCCACCCTCACCAACTTTGCCTTTACAATTCTCTCTCTTACATGTTTCGGCTAAAACCTTGAAACATCCTTGGAAGAGGGATGACACACACCCGTGAACAGGTCTGGATGGGGAGGATTTCGGGAAGATACCCGGGTTTAGGAGCCCTTGTTACAGGGTGAAAAGCACACACACGGCATCTGGACCGTGAGACAAGCCCCTACGGCCACTGCCCCTGGACCTTCGCTGTGCTTTGATCACTTGAACAGTGAAAACGGACATGCCCTCTGTTTTGGGCAGACAAAATCTGACACCAAATTGACGGGGTGTTGGGATGGGTGTGAATGGGGAGGTGGGAGGTACAGGGTGGTGAAAAGGGCTTTGAACTAGAACCCGAGGGTCCCACCTTCCTGCTTTGACACGGCCTCTTCCCAAGTGTGTGAGTTTCAGTAAATCATGCAGACTCTCTGGGTCTCAAAGACTTCTTTCTGTCTTGTTTTGTTTTTTAAGTAGAAGATATCTTATTTTATTACTTTTCAGGTAATTTTAAAAAAATCAGTGCACAGTTGCTTTACGATATTGTGTTAGTTTCTGCTGTACAGAAACTGAATCAGCTCTATGTATACATGTGCTTGCGTGCTAACTCATTTTAGTTTTGTCTGACTCTGCAACCCCTACCAGGCTCCTCTGTCCATGGGGATTCTCCAGGCAAGAATATTGGAGCGGGTTGTCATGTTCTCCACCAGGAGATCTTCCCCACCCAGGTATTGAACCCACATCTCCTGCATTGGCAGGCAGATTCTTTACCGGCCCTCTATATGTACATATATTCCCTCTTTTGGATTTGCTTCCCGTTGAGGGTCAAGGACCTTATCTTTTTAATGAAAAGATTGGATTCTCTCAACTTCAGGGTCTCCCCCTGTGGAAGAAGAGAAGTTCAACACACATTTTGTCATGAAGGTGTTGAGGGATGATGGGGCCAGGCAAGGGGAAGGGGTCTCTTGAAGGGACAGAGTTTGTTCATTGACATAAACAATGAAATACCCAGGGAGACTGAATCATGTCCAGGAAACCAGAGAAGACAAGAGAAAAGACTAATATTTAGGGATTGAGATAATGAGCTACAGAGCATGTCAGGGTGGTGGGCCAGGGAATTGAAGTATGTTCAGGGGCGAGTTCTTGGTTTGGCGTCATATAAGAGGCGGGAAAAAGGCTGGATGGGAGACAGATTTTAATTTCAAACTTCCAAGAGGTTATTATAAACAACTGGAGAGAAGGTTGTTTTAAACCGTGTTTAATGGGAGTATTCACTTGTTGGCAGTGATCAGCATTTCCTATAAATACCGCTTACATCTTAAGGAATGAAACTGTAACGTGTAAGGAGAAGAGGTGAAGAGAGAGCAGTGAGGGAAACTTGGAGCCTGAGCCCTTGGCATGAAAAAGTGGGGAAATTGAATTCCCCTCCTTTTATTCTGTTTGGAACTGATGGCGAACAATGGCTTTTGAATGGCTGTGTTCTTATTAATATACATTTCTGCTTTGCTTTGAGATATTTAATGTGCTCCCCAGAGAATTGTTCAAAGTATTTAAAACTGCATTTGCCAATTTCTCCTTCTAATTAATACCAAGTGGGTTCATTCAAACTGACGTTTCAAGCTGATTCTACATAGGCTTCAGAACTAAGTGTAGAGTTGCTCTTCGGAGCCAGAATGACCTAGATTCCCAAACCTGCCCCACCACTTACTAGCTGTGTGACCTGAGGAAAATGATTTAACCCAGCCACCCCCAACCTTTAGGGCATGAGGGACCGGTTTCATGGAAGACAGTTTTTCCATGGTGGGAGTTGGGGGGAAGGTTCTGAGACGTAACCTAGATCCCTGTCATGTGCAGTTCACAGTAGGGTTCTCAGGTGGAGAGCCGCTGTGAATACGCATCAAGCTTCACTCACTCTCCCACCGCTGTGCAACCCGATTCCTAACAGGCCATGGACCAGTGCTAGTCTGTGGCTCGGGGGTTAGGGCCCTCTGATTTAACCTATCAGAATCTCAAATGCATCTTTCTTATAATGTAAATCTCAAATGCATCTTTCTTATAATGTAGACTGTTAACGATTTTCGAATCTAGTAGGCAAGACTTGACACAACAGAAACTCAATAAACAGGAACGATTCCTCTGCCCCCACTTACTCTGCTCTAGAGGAGAAGCCTGTCATTTTGAAGATCTGAGTTATTATAGTCCAGGCGATGATACTGATCACAGAACCAAGGATGACTGCTTTCCCTGTTCCACTTCAGTCACGCGGAGGAAGGCTTGGGTACCATCCTCTCCTTGTAAACATCTTTACTCCTATTTTGGCTCCTGTGAGGACCTTGTGCATTGGCTCCTTCAGCCCCACGTGCCTGCTGTGTCCACCCAACCTCACCTTCAGGCTCATTCCAGCAGGTAACTCAGGCAGAAGCCTCTCTGATCCCTTCAGTTATGGATCTTCTCGCAGTAGCCTGGGCCCATGGTGATGGATTTCCTCACCTCTTTATATTGCATGACCTGTGTATGCGCCAGGCTTCCCCACTGGCCTGTGTGTCCTTAGGGCAGTAACTTGGTTCCCAGGACATGGTGGGCATGCGATATTTATTGAGCGAAAGTCATCATCCCTAAAACTACCTTTTTCCCATAAAGTTCAGTTTCTTCCTGGCTTTTCCATTTTGGTTGTCACCAGTCGATTCTTCCAGGAGTACTTCTCCAAAGACTTCAGCAAAGCTTTCATCACTTCCTGTGACCCCAGATAGGTCTAGGTGACACTCTCTGACCAGGAATGCTGACCAGAGGCTGAGATTATGCAACTGGCTGAGCCATACACCCAGCTCTTTCATGCAAGGGTGTCATCTTTCCCCCTAAGGTATGGGTGGGTAGATATCCAGGTGGCGCTAGCAGTAAAGAACCTGCCTGCCAGAGCAGAAGATGTAAGAGATGCAAGTTTGATTCCTGGGTTGGGAAGATCTCCTGGTGGAGGGCATGGCAACCCACTTCAGTATTTTTATCTGGAGAATCCCATGGACCAAGGAGCCTGGCAGGCTACAGTCCATAGGATCACAGAAAGTCGGTCACAATTGAGGTGACTTAGCACCCACACATGTTTAAATTAAAACTGGAGTGGATATCAGGAAAAAGGGGAATGGATGTTGGGGAGACAGCTGCTATATCCAGAGTTTCAAAGGGTAAAGCTATTTGGTGATACACGTTCTATTTTGTCTGAGAATGGTGTTGCTTTCATGGTTCCCTGTATGATTTGACACATTTGTGTAACTTTGGTTGAGTTCTGATCTACTGAAGCTGAAACTGGGGGAAATACGTGTGGACCCTAACAACGGCCTGCATGCCAAGATGTTGGGAGCACTTGGTTCCAAACTAGATTCGACCGTGTTCAGGTAATGAAAGTGGGAAACCACGTGTCCCCAAGAATGAGCATCAGTGGATAATACCTAATAAGAAAAGCATCTCCTATGATGTGTGGAGGTCACGGCCACAGGCTGGCTGCTCCTGTCCCACCTAACAATGTTCCTTTGACTTTTCATGATGATGGGAAGATGAACTGAGAGCAGATTTCCAAATGTAGATTGAGAAAATGAAGATAAGTTATCTATGATACTTTGTCAAAATGCACTCTTAGAATTCAACGTGGAACACTGCCTAGCCTCTGCCTGACTCCATGAAACCAGTATAAAGTTTCTGGGATTCTTCTTGTCAGACTGGCCTTCCTTCCTCAACCTCAGAGGAACCATAAAACCAGGACCCTTTGTCCTAGAAAAAAGTAGAAATACATGTTCACTCCCCTGCTCAAAACCTGCAGCAGGCTCCCATCCTTCTTTCGCCTCACACTCAAGGGCAGCTGCATTCTGGTTCCAACAGCCCTTATCAGAATTTTTGCACACCCAGCACTCCAGGCAGCCTAGAGAGACGTGGATGCTGCTCTCAATCCTCTGTACCATGACATCCCAAACCATCTCGGCAGCCTTCAGTACCCTCCTTCCACCAACTTTTCAAGCCACACCTCCCCAGAATTGTTCCTTATCCCCCAGCCTAAAATGATCTGTCTTCTAGCTTTTTACTTGTATGTATCACATGTCCAGGGCTCAATATATGAACCAAAGGTCAGTTTGTGCCTATAATATCTCCCTTGTGTTACGCAAGATTGCATACCTCAGAACCTATGGCTGATTTACGTTAATGTTTGGTAGAAACCAACACAATACTGTAAAGCAATTATCTTTCAATTAAAAATAAACTAAAAAAAAAAAAAGAAAAACACCTGGGGAAATTATCTCCACATGGGTAACAGCAGTTTTGAAAATATATTTTTGTGAATCTGTGCAGTATTTAATCCATAGACAAGCATTGATGGCAGAAAGCATCATTAAGTTCTCCATTTATTTTGTACTTTTTTTTTTGCATCAATATCTTTTTCGTTCTTGCGTTAAAAAGGCTTACATTCTCAGCTAAAGCTCCAAGTGTCAGCCAAGTGTTATTTTATTGGTCAAAACTGAAGTGCTGATATTAATTAAATATTAATTAATCTCAATTAATTACAAAGCAGTTCCCTTCCCCTTTTTTATAGGCCCATTTTTCTCTTTGATATTTGAATTGGCATGTAGGCATGGTGGTTCTGCCAGATGAGTAAGTTGAAATGAGAAACTTCATTCTTTTGTTTTCAGCCAGAAGAGTGTCAGCATTGATTTGGGGGGTAAAGGTGCTGGTAGGTGTCCTGGTGGAGCCTGTCACAGGAAAAGCCCCAAGGGGGTTTGAGGGAAATCCAGCATGAGTCCATGGATTGTCTGACTGTTGAATAAGTGTCTTTTGTTGTTTTTCAGTTGCCAAGTCCTGTCCGATGATTTGTAACCCCATGAACTGCAACACACCAGGCTTCCCTGTCCCTCACTATCTCCCAGAGTTTGCTCAAGTTTATGTCCATTGAATCAGTGATGCCATTTTCTGCCCATGGAATTTTCCAGGCAAGAATGCTGGAGTGGGTTGCCATTTCCTCCTCCAAGGGATCTTCCCCACCCAGGGATAAGAACCTGCATTTCCTTCGTCTCCTGCATTGGCAGGCAGATTCTTTACAGCTAGCACCTCCTGGGAAGCCCATAAGTGTGCTTACAGTAAACTATCTAACAATGGCTGTCTTTCCAAATGAAGTGTGAGCAGGCCTACATGCATGACAGTAGAGTAATTCTAAGCCTCCTCCGGTTTCGAGTTTGAGTTGAACACATATCCAGAGCAGCAGTCACAGGGGGGGTCTTTCTGACTGTGCAGTCTTCTGCACGGGCCACTGCTAATGAGTTCCATAAGAAGGCTGTGAGAATGGCTTGTCACTGTCTTGTCACACATAGAGCCAGCCAAAGTCCTATATGTAGGTCCCAGCAGGAGCTTTTCTACTTATATCAATTAATCCACAGCTACTAGCAGTCGTTGAATGGGTTATCAACACCAACTGGAGGGGACTGATCCCCGGGGCAAATTCACTGAGCAAATTCCAAATGTAAGTCCTGACACTGGTGCCCCAAGGACTCAGGTGTCTGCTCTATTTTCTTATGAGAAAATTAGAAAATGGATGAACTCTTAGCAAGTTGTTTGGGGCTGAGGGTCTGGGATGCTGAGGGGTTAGTGGGATCTGAGAGATTCATGGGATTGGTGGTCATGACAACTGGGAGGTTAGCAGAGCACTCAGGGGAGGGAGGTCTGGGACTCGTCTGCCCACCCCCTACTGTAGTTAGCGACAACTTTCCAAGGTGGAGAGAGGGCAGGACAGACAACCAAAAAATTGAACTTGGACCATCACCCATCCTCTCCCTCCTTTGCCATCTGGAGCTGTGGTCCTTTGATGTATGAGAAGGAAAAAAAAAATTAAGATTTCTGCCTTTATTAAAATTCTGTTTTAAAGATAAGAAAAATCAAGATTTCCTAATGCTTAACAAACTGCCTTTGGAATATTCCAACAGTTTAAGTTCACACACACTATGTTCATTCAAAAAGAATTTTTTTGTTCACTTGCAGTGTATTTCAGGGTTTTAAAGATGTCTTTGTTGAGATGATTTTATAAAAATGAGATTGCAGAGAGATGGAAAGTGACCAAGAAAATCTAAAAAAAAAACTGCATTCAAGTTACCATGCCTGCATGCTAAGTTGCTTTAGTTATGTCCAACTCTTTGTGATCCCATGGACTATAGCCCACCAAGCTCCTCTGTCCATGGGATTCTCCAGGCAAGAATATTCCAGGCGAGTGGGTTGCCATTCCCTTCTCCAAGGAATCTTTCTGATCAGGTATTGAACCCGAGTCTGTTGCATCTCCTGCATTGGCAGGTGGGTTTTTTAGCACTAGTGCCACCTGGGAAGTCCAGAGTTACCATGGTGGTGGTGGTTTAGTCGCTGAGTTGTTTCCAACGCTTGTGACCCCAGGGACTATAACCTGTCAGGCTCCCCTGTCCATGGGAGTCTCCATGGACAAGAATACCAGAGTGGGTTGCCATTTCCTTCTCCAGGGGATCTTACAGACCCAGGGATCAAACCTTGGCCTCCTGCATTGCAAGAAAATTCTTTACCAAGTTACTTAGTCGGTAGCTTATGACTCAGCAATTCCACTAAAAGAAGGGAAAGCAAGAATTTGAATGGATATCTGCACACCCGTGTTCATAGCAACATTACTCCCGAAACCCAAACAACGGAAACAACCCAAATGTCCACAGACAGAAGAATGGTTAAAAAAATGTGATACATACACACAATGGGATATTATTTAGCCTTGAAAAGGAAGGAAATTCTGACACGTGATACAACATGGATGAACCTTGAGGACATTGTGCTAAATCAACCAAGTCAGTTAAAAAAGGATAAATACTGTACAATTTCACTTATAGGAAGTACTTAAAGTAACCAAATTCATAGCGACAGGAAGTAGAATGGTAGTGGCTGGGGGCTGGAGGGAGAAGGCAATGGGGTGTTGTTCAGATAGTCCAGATTTTCAGGTTTGCAAGATGGAATATTCTAGAGATGGAAACTAGTGATGACTGCATGACAGTGTGAATGTTACCACTGACCTGTATACTCTAAAATGATTAAAATGGTAATTTGTACGCTATATATGTTTTACCACGATAGAAACAATAAATAGGTAAATAAACACTTTCACTCTGTCACTTCATGATAAAGGTGATATGTACACAATGAATGAGAAAGAAAATATTGTCTAAATGCAATTTGTGCTATGAAAAAAAGCATTGTGAACTGAATGTATGAAACTATTTCCACAATTATAGACTTCTGTTGCCAAAAATAGTATAATATGTGTGTCACCTATAAAAACTCTGATAGCTGCACTTTTTAAAAACTTGGAAAGAGACTTTGTAGCTTCTTTTTAAGAGTTTCAGTGGGTTTTTAATCCATTTTTGAATACACATACAGAAATGCAACACTTTTAAAATTACAGGAACCTACTGATTTAACATCAGGAAATATTTAGGTGTGTTAGAGTGGATTTAAACAAAAACTGTGTATAATTGTTGCTATAATTGAAACATTAGGTATCGTGTTTTAGAAAATTCAGTCCAATGATCCAATTCTTCTTTGCTGCTGCTGCTGCTAAGTCACTTCAGTCGTGTCTGACTCTGAGGCCCCAGAGACAGCAGCCCACTAGGCTCCCCCATCCCTGGGATTCTCCAGGCAAGAACACTGGAGTGGGTTGTCATTCCCTTCTCCAATGCATGAAAGTGAAAAGTGAAAGTGAAGTCGCTCAGTCGTGTCCGACTCTTCGCAACCCCTGGACTGCAGCCCACCAGGCTCCTCCGTTATTTTTAGTGTATTATCTGTTAAAAACCAATTATCAGGACTTTCCTGGTGCATCAGTGGCTAAGACTCTATGTTTCCAATGCCGGGGTCTCAGATCTGATCCCTAGATCCCACAGGCCCAGTGTAGCCAAATAAATAAAAAATAAAATATTCAAATAACCCATTATCATGTATGGAAATGTGAGTTAGTATACCTGCCTGTGTGGGTACTCTAATTCTGTCTGCTGAATGAACCCAGAATGACACCCCAACAACAATGAACACACAATGGTTTCTAAATACCATTCTCCAATAACAGGCACAGGACTCCTAGGAGACTAGTTTCAGGGCTGGGCAGGGAATATACAAGATGAACCTGGAGCTTCATGTAGTACCAGCAAATGAAGAATTGACCATGAGTCAATGCTGACACAAATGATTGAATAAATGAATAAATGGGATGAGAAGAGACAAATCTTTCTCACAAGAATCTCACACAGTGTATGTAGATACAACCCATGTATGAACTCAGATATTTTCACAAGAATATAAGACTTGCTTTAAAAAGTGTATCTATCAGTGATTTAAGGATATAACTAATACATCACAACAAAAATCAGACCAGAAAGTCTGGATTCAGGTTTTGGTTCTACTGCCTACGAGCTGGGAGAGCATGTGCAGGTGACTTTATTTCTCTGAGCCTCATTTTTCTCATCCATGAAATGGGAATAACGACCATACCTACATCCCAAGGTGGTTATGTTGGCCAAATGAGATGATGGGTGTGAAAGGCTTCATAAACAGGAAGTGCTCCATAAAGGTGAGCAGAAAATCTGACCGAAGGAAGGTGGAGCATCCATGGTACTAAAACCGAAAGCTAAAATCAAAGCTTAGAAAAGGCAGAGTGGAGAATATAGTAGAAACTGAAGAAACTTGCTGCAAACATGCTCAGTCACGCCCAATTCTTTCCAATCCCACGGATGGCAGCCCTCCAGGCTCCTGTGTTTAAGGGATTCTCCAGNGGACTGCAGCCCACCAGGCTCCTCCGTTATTTTTAGTGTATTATCTGTTAAAAACCAATTATCAGGACTTTCCTGG
Organism: Neotragus pygmaeus; assembly: GCA_006410875.1. NCBI lineage: Eukaryota > Metazoa > Chordata > Mammalia > Artiodactyla > Bovidae > Neotragus > Neotragus pygmaeus. The sequence goes on from SJYV01035832.1 coordinate 504,609, forward strand.
TGCATCAGTGGCTAAGACTCTATGTTTCCAATGCCGGGGTCTCAGATCTGATCCCTAGATCCCACAGGCCCAGTGTAGCCAAATAAATAAAAAATAAAATATTCAAATAACCCATTATCATGTATGGAAATGTGAGTTAGTATACCTGCCTGTGTGGGTACTCTAATTCTGTCTGCTGAATGAACCCAGAATGACACCCCAACAACAATGAACACACAATGGTTTCTAAATACCATTCTCCAATAACAGGCACAGGACTCCTAGGAGACTAGTTTCAGGGCTGGGCAGGGAATATACAAGATGAACCTGGAGCTTCATGTAGTACCAGCAAATGAAGAATTGACCATGAGTCAATGCTGACATAAATGATTGAATAAATGAATAAATGGGATGAGAAGAGACAAATCTTTCTCACAAGAATCTCACACAGTGTATGTAGATACAACCCATGTATGAACTCAGATATTTTCACAAGAATATAAGACTTGCTTTAAAAAGTGTATCTATCAGTGATTTAAGGATATAACTAATACATCACAACAAAAATCAGACCAGAAAGTCTGGATTCAGGTTTTGGTTCTACTGCCTACGAGCTGGGAGAGCATGTGCAGGTGACTTTATTTCTCTGAGCCTCATTTTTCTCATCCATGAAATGGGAATAACGACCATACCTACATCCCAAGGTGGTTATGTTGGCCAAATGAGATGATGGGTGTGAAAGGCTTCATAAACAGGAAGTGCTCCATAAAGGTGAGCAGAAAATCTGACCGAAGGAAGGTGGAGCATCCATGGTACTAAAACCGAAAGCTAAAATCAAAGCTTAGAAAAGGCAGAGTGGAGAATATAGTAGAAACTGAAGAAACTTGCTGCAAACATGCTCAGTCACGCCCAATTCTTTCCAATCCCACGGATGGCAGCCCTCCAGGCTCCTGTGTTTAAGGGATTCTCCAGGCAAGAACACTGGAGTGAGTTGCCATTTCCTCCTCCAGGGGATCTTTCCAACCCAGGGATCAACCCAGGTCTCAACCTAACTGACTTAAAATATGCCCCCTTGAGTCTTCCCTGGTGGTCCAGTGGTTAAGACTTAACCTTCCACTGCAAGAGGCATGGGTTCAATCCCTGATCCCACATGAGCTGAGAGCCTACGTGCCTGCTAGTCAAAAACAAAACAAAACAAAACAGGATTAATATTGTGACAAATTTAATAAAGACTTTCAAAATTGTCCACATCAAAAACTCTTTAAAAAAATAAAAATAGATAAGATATGCCCCCTTGGTCTCACCCTGGACACTCGAGGTGGCTGAAGTTACAGCTGTGCCTGGAGCCCCTTCCGGTCAGTTGTGGCCTTTGGGGCAGCTGAGGGCATGAGGCCAAGGAGGCCTGGAAGCCGGGCCTCAGATTTTCCTTTTGGTTGAAAACCTTGTTCTAATCAGTTTATTTGGAGTGTGTGAGTCTGGGAAATGACTGTCTACACAAACCAAACTTGAGAAAATTGATTTATGAACGAAGAATATATCTCTCAATTACAATAGCTGATGTGTTTGCCATAGAGAGCGTCATAGTTGGCCCGCAGGCCCCAGGCCCGCCTTTTCTTGTAAGTCTGCCTGGAGGGTGGAGGATTCCAGGCAAAGACTGAGCTCTTCGTCTGGTGGGATCTGTCTGCTCTGTGGTCGGAGCCACCTGTCACACACGTCAGAATTCCTCACTGTGCTTGACACTTCCATTTCCAGATTCTCTAAGGACCATCTCTTTCTGTTACCATGACAACATGCCTTCTTCCCTGTACCATCCAGTTTTCACCGTGGGTAACAATTCAGGGACAAAACATGATGGAGATGGTGCCTGCTTCTTCTGATGGCACCAGAGGATTGTTAATCTCATCAGTAATGTCTCTAAACCCCACGGCGGGGCCCTTTCATTCTGAGATGGCTTCAGACCATTTGGATTTGTCTGGATGAATTTCAGTAGCTTCAATCTTGGAAACTATTGCGGTTGTAATGGTTGTCTTTTTTTTTTTTTAATTGCTCAGAGGGTGTTATTTTCCTCCCTGGGACATCATCACATCCTACTCCTGAACTTCTCCTCCAGCTGTGTCCTGTCTTAAACCTCAGGGCCTTTCCTGAGGTTGTTTGTTCTTCCTCCACGATTAGTAGGATGCAATGCTTGCATGTGCGGGCACTCTGGCACTGCTGTTTCCTGTTTCACTGATCTTCAGAGATTTACGCCTGGAGCCTACTGCAAGATTTCCTGTCCAGTGACTTCCTGTGTAAACAGAAACAGCTCATCAAGATTCCAACAACAGCAACAACAAAACACAAACCTCCCCTGCAGGCCAGTTATACCATCCATTCCTTCTCAAGGAGGACTTTACATCTTATCCCAACAAGAAGCTGAGTGCCCGGATCTTAGACAATTAAGGTTCTCATCACACACAGTTTTGAACAAAGCTGGGCCTCATTTTAAAACCATTGTTGGGGGCCGCACAAAACACAACCACCTCTTTCATCTAAGTGTTTTGAAAAGAAAAGCCACAGAAGTTATGGATTCCATTGTCAGAAGGAGACTCCTTTGATAGAGGAATGTTTTTAATTATTCAAATACCTTCACAGTGAGAGCTCATGGTGGGTTGGTTTCTAAAAATCTCACGGCAGGTAACCATGTAACTTGGTCACAGGCATTGATTAAACAACCTGGCATGAGGTTAAGTGTCTTTGGGAGACTGTGCATCTTATGTGCGAACATGCTGAGCTGAAGATTTCCAGGCATTTTTCACTAGGCTTTATTCACTTTCCCTTCTGAGTAACTCTTAGTATTACAATATCTAAGCCCTCTAGGGACTTCCAGGGCACGGGAAGGAGAAGCGTCGTCCAGCCTGTTATCTTTTAAAGGACTGGAAAAGAGTAATATCAATGACAACAGAATATTTTCCAATCCAGAGGCAATGAGGGGTACCCTTGAGACTCTATGAAAATAGAATTCACTCGTTCCTCTAGCCCTTGGGAAAACATTTTCACATAGAGAGAGGTTATCACCATCCTGAGACTCTTTTTAGACTGCTCTCGTTAAAAATAAGCATGGAAAGGCTTTAAATTAAGTCAAAGTTGAACTGGCCAAATCTATCAAGCATTCCTTTTAACTGAAACAGCCAGATAAAAACATACGCAATTATTGTCTCTCTCTCCTTTTCGCCTTTCTGTCCTTTGTTTTTTTCTCCCTTTCTTCCCCAAAACATTTAGCACTCATGATGTGCAGGCACTGTGCTAGATGCTTAGGAAACAGAAATGAATAAGTGGTCCTTTCTTTCAAATCACAGCCTACAGAGGAAGCCAAACAAGAGGTCATTCATTCATACATGCACCCAACCATTACCTACTGAGAACCTACCACATATCCCCTGCTTGGCAATGACCATGAAACCCTCAGTTTTCTAGGGATGTAAGTAAATGCTGAGGTCACCTGGGTCGAAAACAAAGTGGATGGTCATATTCTGAATTCCTCTACCTGCCTGTAAGAGATATAAATAATGATAATAAATTAAAATAAGCTTTTTAAAATAATTCACTATCTAGGGTTTTGACACTAAAAAAACTATAATTAAGATGAAATGTAATGAAATACCCATAAGGCAGTAGGAGGCTTCTGCTGAACTAAAACTTAGGAAAATGTTTTATGTTCAAGATAAAAGCCTACAGAAAAGATGGCTTCTGCACAGTATGTTTAGAAATCTTTCTATGGTTATATAACCTTCTTGCCGAAAAGATGTGTTTTGGTTCTTAGAACTCTTTTATCTCCCTGCTTAGACTTAGGGAAAGATTATTATTTTTAACTCTTACAGATGAAGAATGTTAGTGGTTTTTGAACCATTTGCCAAATATAGATAAAGCAACATCCTCAGATCAGCAGATCAGCGAAGATGGAAATTTCCTAACTACATATTAAGAAAGAGTTTGCATAATTTGTGCCTGGAACTTAAAAAATGGATGCCATCATGTATAAGTGAACCCAACAATGCACATTTTTCATTCTTATGTGTGTATGTATATATATATATATATATATATATATATATATATAGTGTGATA
>SJYV01035832.1:512026-593721 GCA_006410875.1 Neotragus pygmaeus
ACTATCACCCTTGGGAGCCTCGCTCCACAAGGCCTCTCTCGCCAGCAGGAGAGCTGGGACTTTGCACGAGGCAGCTGGCTTCCAAGAGGGTGAAACGGAAGCTGTAAGGCCTCGAGGCTGAGGCCCGGGGGTCACACAGCCTCCCTGCTCTCCCTCTCTGTTGATCAAAGCAAGACACAGGGTCAGCTCAGACCACAGAAGAGGAGATAGAGACCCGGACTCCTGATGAAGGAAGGGGGCAGGTGCCTACAAGGATGGGAGAAATTCTGTTAGCCTTCCTGGCAGACGTGCTATGCACCAACAAAGTTTTAGTATCCAAAATAGGTAAAGAACTCCTGTGGTTCATCAAGAAAGAGACCCTGAAGAAGTGAAGGCAGACATTTACAGACAAGAAAATGCGAATGGCCTGGAAACATATAAAAAGAAGCTTGCTCTCATTACTAACAGAGGAAAAAGATTAAGTGGACCAAAGAACAAAAATTTAAAAGTCAGGCAAGGCCAAGTGTTGGTGGGAAATATTTAAAGAGAGGAGGAATGTAAAATGATACACTACTTTAGAAAACAATTTTGCATTACCTAGTGAGGATGAATATGCATGCGTAAGCAATTCCACTCGGGAGAAATTCTTGAACATATGCCCTGAAGACCAGTACGGTTATATTCGTGGGAGCATTTTTTGGGAGGAAAAACACTAGGAACAGCCCTAATGTCAATCAACAATAGAATGGATAAAATAATTGGAAGATTGATACTGACACACATACACTATTGATATTATATACAAAATACGTTTCGCTGATGTACCCCAGGCAGATCATGGCTGCTGGGTGCAGCCCACCAGAGTGACTACAGCCAGCCCTGCATCTGCTTGTGCGCTTTTTCTTGGCTCAAGTCCACTGCAAGACTGAAGGTCATCAACAGCAGGAGAGAGGATAGTCTCTCGCGCAGCTCGAGGGGGCTGCCATGGCCCCCTGCAAAGCCTCACATCTGCTCACAACCCCTCTGCATGACTGGATCTTCCTGCCTCCAGGTTGTGTGTGTTCTAGCCAACTAGACTCTTGCTCACGAATAAAAAACTGGCAAGTTTCTCTGTAATTTATTCCCCTTCCTTTTTTTTTTTTTTTTTGCAGGGCCAGGCACACGGATCTTACTTCCCCAACCAGGGATCAAACCCGTGTGCTCTCTGCCATAGCAGTGAGTCCTAGCCACTGGGCCACAAAGGAAGTCTCTTTCCTCTCCCTTTTTTAAAAATTAAAAATGTTATTTATTTATTTATTTGTTTGCATGGCATGTAAGATCCTAGTTCCCCAGTTTAGTCACTCAGTCGTGTCCGACTCTTGGCGACCCCATGAATCATAGCATACCAGGCCTCCCTGTCCATCACCAACTCCCAGAGTTCACCCAAACTCATGTCCATCGAGTTGGTGATGCCATCCAGGCATCTTTTCCTCTGTCGTCCCCTTCTCTTCCTGCCCCCAATCCCTCCCAGCATCAGGGTCTTTTCCAATGAGTCAACTCTTCCCATGNACAGGGAGCTCAGCTCAGTGCTGTGTGATGACCTGGAAGGGTGGGAAGGGGGGTGGGTGGGATGGAGGCTTAAGAGAGAGGGGATATGTGTATACTGGTGGCTGATTTGGATTGTTGTACAGCAGAAACCAATACAACATTGTAATTATCCTCCAATTAAAAGAAAAAAAAAGATATTGATACTGTGCTAAAGCAACTAGGCATGAACAGGCTTGAGGCCAGATTTCAATTTTCCCTCTGTTTGTCCTCTTCTCTGAGAAGTGTCCTTACTAGCTGAACTTCAGTGATCGATACGAGGACTGGACAAACACCAGGTTCTGCCTGACTTGCTTTTCCCAAGACCTGTTTTCTTGGGCCTGCGCGGTTATTTTGTTTTGGGTGGTGATGTTGTTGTTTTAATTCCAAGGTCTTTTAAAAGGGTACGAACTCCCCAGGTCACTGCTAATCCCTAAATACATCCTTAACCATGCAGGCCACCTGGCTCATTCTGTGTCACTAACACCCCCGTGGGCTTTTGACCTTTCCCTGTCTGGTAAGCAGAAAATTCTCCTTAGTTAACACAAGAGTCAGCTTTTGACGCTGAAGTCTCAGGGGCTTTGGATAATGAAAGAAGGTGGATCAAAGAAGAAACTAATAGCTTAGTCTATGAGATATTTTAAAAATCTGGCTAAGCCACTCTCTTTCCTCTTGGTTCTGCGTTTTCTGTTGTGTGCCTGGACTTGGGGGAGCCCTCCAGAGACTCCTTACAGGGTGGTCAACTGCTGGATCATAAACTCTTTGAGGTTCTGCTTTGTTAATGTCAACACAGATTGTGTCTTTCTCAGCCTGTTACCATCAGAACAGCGTCTGAGTAGGGCTGATGTGGCCTCTGGGAAGAGAAGGCAGCCATTCTTTCAATGGATGCAATTCATTTTAGCCCACAAGTTCCACATGCTCTGGAGATTCATTGATCTTCCTTCTTCTCCTCCTCACATTTTTCCTTCATTTTTCCTTCCTTCTTCAACACCCAAATCCAAATGATGTATAAGTAGAGCAGGTCTTGGCTGGGGAAGAGTAGGAAACATTGGCCATCTTTGTTTTTCACCGCAAACTCCCACAGTAGATCTGAGTTTGCTAAAACATACAAGGTTATTCTAGTCCCTATGCTGTGTGTGACTGCTCAGTCATGTCCAACTCTTTGTGACCCCATGAATTGTAGCCCACCAGGCTCCTCTGTCCATTGGATTTCCCAGGCAAGACTGTTGCAGGAAGGGGGACCCCTTCCAGGGACTGAAACTAGGCTCTTCTCTAACACTCAGAAATGAATTGTCTGAGGAGACAAATCTGCTGACAAAGCAAGAGATTTTATTGGGAAAGGGCACCCGGGTGGAGAGCAGGAGGGTAAGAGAACCCAGGAGAACAGCTCTGTCCCGTGGCTTGCAGTCTCAGCTTTTATGGTGATGGGATTAGTTTCCAGGTGGTCTTTGGCCAATCATTCTAATTCAGAGTCTTTCCTGGTGGCGCATGCATCGCTCAGCCAAGATGGATGCTAGCGAGAGGGATTCTGGGAAGTGGACGGACATGTGGTGCCTCCTTTTGACCTTTCCCAAACTCTTCTGGTTGGTGGTGGCTTATTAGTTCTGTATTCCTTATCAGGATCTCCTGTCATAAGACAACTCATGCATATAGTTACTATGGTGCCTGGCCAGGGTGGGTGGTTTCAATCAGTGTGCTTCCCCTAACAAGACTACTGGAGTGGGTAGCCATTTCCTTCTCCAAGGGATCTTTCCAACCCAGGCATTGAACCTGAGTCTCTTGCATCTCCTGCATTGGCAGGTGGATTCTTTACCACTGAGCCACCTGAGAAGCCCATATTCTAGTCCCTGGAGAAAGTCACCAAATAAGCATAGAGCATTTTTTCTTGAAAGGAATCAAATTTGCTCAATGATCAGTCATTTAAAACTATACTAAAACCAGCAAGTGTGCAATGAAACAGAAAGCAAATTTTACTTTTTAAAAAGACCAAACACAGGATTATAAAGATATTTCATTCTTGATGTAGGCTTCTTTCAAATGTTCCCCTAGATCTCATGGGAGTGTTTTAGATTTCCTTTGCTATTAGGAGTATCCGGGTGAAAGTTTGAGAAGCAGTATGAGATTCTGGTAAATTCTTTTCTAAAACACAGTCTGCTTTTGTATCTGAGAGGAGTAGTTCTTTATTTCTGGGGTTCGTGGAATGAGAAATTATGTAGCCCTTGGCTGGACACTTTAAGTCTGTTCCTGGGCTTGCCAAAAAGGCCTGGGTTGAGTCACTGGACTGGACTTTGTATTCCCACTCTGAGACCACCAGGATTGTAAAACTTGCTGCTGAGTCTTTCTCGTAAATAGCCCCATGTAGTCACGAATAAATAGTTTCATTCTGTTATTGTTGGTTTGGGGGCCACCCCCCTACACACACAGTTATCCTGCTTATGTAGACTCATCAAGCATTGGCATTCTTTCTGTTCTGCATTTGTTGGAAAGTAAATAGGCAGCAATAAAGCAATTTTATTATGCATATTTTCTGCCTTGGGTGGCACCTGGAATTTGCTGACTTTGCTGAGCGCAACTTAAATTTTAAAAGGGTCCTGTGCCTCACCTTATTCATGCCATGCAAGTCAGATGGAAAACCAAATAATTGGAATAAGCAAGCTGCAAGGGTCCTTTCTCTTGCTGTCAACTGACTCCAGACCCTGCTGCGGAATTCCAGCAGCTCTTTCCCCCCACCTTCTAGCTGCTAATCTTCCATGACCAGATCTAAACAACCACCTTGCCTCCTCTCCCCATCTTAAATAATCAACAACTGAGCATAATATCTAGGACACTATGGTACAAAAAATGTTGAGAGCAGAGAACACAACCACTCCTAACCATTGATTTTCCAGAATATCTCATTCACTTTAGGTCGGTCTTCTTTGACTTTGAAAAGTGACTAAAACATTGAAGCTGATTTTCACAAGCATTATATTGACTCTGACCAATGCCATCCAAAACCACTTTGCCCAAACTGCTTCCCACTAACTTGTACCCAAAGGGGACGAGGTGAAGCAGAATTGAAGAACAGAGGTAAACTCCAGAAAGGGACCCTGTCTGATATCCCACAAACTCCTGTTAACTTTTCCAGGCAAGATGCTAAATCGTTGTTTGACTTAGGGCAGAAACTCAGTAACATATAACTTCCCAATGATCCTGCGTTTTGGTAATGACCTCAACTTTTGGAGAAAGCAGCATGGTGTGGTGAACGAAGCCTCAGCATCTGACTCAGACCAGCCAAGGTTTAAATCCCACAGCCATCATTGCACCACTGGATATGTGACAAGTCCTCCCAGGCCTCTTTTTTTTTTCCCTCTGCAAAATGAGAAATGAATTCAAGGATTTAATAAGACAACAGATGAGACGAGGAAGCCCAGTGCTAGGCACACACTCACTGTAAGATTCCCTTCTTTTTTAAAACCAGATTGCTGACTATGAACATGAAGTAACTCCCCACCAAGAGCTGACTTTGGCCAAGCACACTGTTTTCTGTGAAGGGAACTCTTGGTGGCCCTTGGTTGTGACCGCTGATCCCACACATCTGGAAACTATGACAACTGTTTTGCTTTGAGCTCAGCTTGGCCCAAATGTAGCTCTATATAAAGCAGCTTCTATCCCTCAGTTTTTTCCAACACATCATAGCTTGGCTTGAATTTGGGCAGAAGAGTGGGTGTCAAAAGAAATGCACAAGGTCTTGGAGGAATTCACATTCAACTAACAGTCACCCAGCCCGGGATGGCCCCTGGAGTCGATCCCTATAGTAACTGTCCATGGAGTGGTTCATTCAACAAGCACAGGCGCCTAGTAGGAAGCTCTATAATTATGCCTATTTTGTGGGTGTCTCAGCTGAGGCTGGGAGGTTAAGTGGCTTTCTCAAGGTCACAGAAATAATAAGGTTTGGGATAGGATCCCAGGCTTTTGGACCTGGTAAAGAAAGTAGGAGGATTTGCAGGGTTGGAAGCGAGCAGTGGCAGTGTCTACTCCTGCCAAAGTCTATTTTGAGTTGATGCCACCTGCGACAACATCTGCTAGAGGTGGAGGTATTGGGAGGAACATCCCAGGTATTTTGCCTTGACTTTCAGAAACCCTGTACCCAGGCCCTCTGTCCATTATGTCACATATCGACTGGGGCAGGTAGTGAGATCTGGCTAGTTAAACATGTCATGTAAAACAATATCTGATCAGTAATTTAAAAAACGATTTATAAAACTCTGTTAGCATAATTTAATCTTTGCAGTTTTTTGTTTGTTTCATTTTGACAATTCAGAAGTATTTTTTTAAAGAAATACTTTAAGCCCAACATTGATGTTATTCATTTAACTCAGCAAATACTTATTACTCTACTTAATATATGCCAAGCACTGTACTAGATGCTGGAGATACAAAAACTCTTCAATTAAAACTCTTGAAAGTGCCCTTTCTTATCACTGATCAAATAGTGATAAACTGAGGGATTTTTTAAAACAGAAAGTGCTAAAATTGTTAGTTTTCTGTTTTTTTAACCATTTAAAGAAATACAGAGCAATTCTTTTTTTAACCACCAAAACCAATAATAGTTTATTTGAATTGTTTTTAATTATTTAGAAAGAAACACTCACTTTTAAATTCATGTGATGGAGAAACCCTGAAGATGTCCAGACTTGGATCAGACAAAAATAACTGAGTCCTAGGCCTACAGAACAGTTTTAAACACAGTTCCCTAACGGGCTTACTTGATGAATTTGCTCTTTCTTTTCACCTGCAAAGCATCCATTTTCCTCTCACCCTTTGTTCTCAGGAGGCAATTTTGAGGCCCAACACACTCTGCATGACCTCCTCCTGTGTCCAATGCCCGAGCAGAGTGTGGGTTTCAGCACAGTGAGAGTAATATGCTGCCAGAGTTTCTTTAAAAAAAAAAAAACAAACAAAAACAGAACACCAGAAAGCAGGCTTGCTGCTCCCCTCTCTCCAAATCAAAGCCTCCTGAATAGAATAATGGCTGTTATTCAAGCGCAATTATACCAAGTGCTTAGAATTGAAACACTGAAAGTAAGTCTTCTATTCGGATATTTCATTTCATATTTCAGCATATGCCAAATAAGCTAGGGATGTTTTTATTATTGTTGAGTGTAACGTCAGGAGACAAAGTCCTACAAATTTTCTACATAACGTTTTCCATGTTATCTGTTTTCCATTTACATCGACTTGAATTCGCGGTGTGACTTTTAATATTCTCTTTCTTCCTGCACTTTTTATGCCAAGGATCAAACTCAATCCTGAGTATCCTAAATGTACCCTCAGACCAAGCAGGTGGTTTTTTGTTTGGTTGGGTTTTTTTTTTGGGGGGGGGGGGTGTATTTTGTTTGTTTGTTTTTTTAATTTGTATGGAAAAGGAGAGAGGAAAAAACCTACACATAAACCTACAAACCTAGTCCTATGAATGCTGACAAATGGCCTGGAAAGAGCAAGTGCCAGCACGTTTGCGGAGACCACGTGGCTACAGGCAGTTCTCGCCGGTTCAGGTCTCAGCTTGAGGAAAGTGGGTAATAACCGAGGGAGCTGTGACTGTAACGGATGTCCGCTCTGGCAGATGGGGCGGGCTAAGCGAGCAGGGTCCCATGGGTACCACAAGGGACGCCGTTGGGAAGGCTTGAGCCGAGGCCCCGAGGCCGCGTTCCTGGCGGGGGCGCCCGAGCGCCTGCGCGGTGAACACAAGCGTTAAGGAACAACCGCCGCCGTCGCCGCAGGATGGCTTCTGGCTTCAAGAAGTCCATCGTGGCCTCCACCAGCCAGAAAAGAAAGGTGGGGCCTAAGCCCGAACTCACTGAAGAGCAAAAGCAAGAAGTTCGCGAAGCGTTCGACCTCTTCGATGCCGACGGCAGCGGCACCATGGACGTGAAGGAGCTCAAAGTGGCCATGAGGGCGTTGGGCTTTGAACCCAGGAAGGAGGAGATGAAGAGGATGATCGCCGACGTGGACAAAGAAGGCACGGGGAAGATCAGCTTCAACGACTTCTTGGCTGTGATGACTCAGAAGATGGCTGAGAAAGACACCAAGGAAGAAATCCTGAAGGCGTTCAGGCTCTTTGATGATGACGAGACCGGGAAGATCTCTTTCAAAAACCTAAAGCGTGTGGCCAAAGAATTGGGAGAAAACCTCACGGATGAAGAGCTCCAGGAAATGATTGACGAAGCCGACCGAGATGGAGACGGCGAAGTGAACGAGGATGAGTTTCTTCGCATCATGAAAAAGACCAACCTCTATTGAGTCCGCTTCTCCCGCAAGCATGTGTAGGGAAATTGAGTAATTGGCTGGCTTCCCTGCTTCTCGATTTGTGAAACCTGGAGTTAGAGGCCAGAGCCATCTCTCCTCTTACCCCCAGTTTGTCTAGATAGTTCTATTTCCAAATCTCTAGCTCAATTATAGAATTTTCAAATGCTTTTAACGTTGAGTTTTGGTTTTCATTCCCAAGCGGACCTGGGTTGAATCAAGGGTCCTGAAACTTCTCTCCAGGCACCATTTGCCTTGCATTGGTGGACACCCTTTAAACTGAAGGCGAGGTGGCTTCTTGAGACAATTAGCATTGTGGTTGCCTTGTTGTTTCTTTGGTATTCTTAAATTATCTTGCTTCCTGTATTATTGCTTACATTCAAGTCGTTCTCACAGGATGAGGTGAAGTCACCAACAGGCCATCCAGCCATTGATTCTCACTTAACTGAATTACTGGTTTGAAGGAAAGCAGTGCAGCCACTTATGGGCTCAGAAAAGCAATTGCTCCAAAAGATACACTTGTCTTTGGCTGGTGGTAAATGGTGCAACTTAAATTATCCTCTGATTTGCGTGTACCTTACCTACTGTGGATTATCCAGGGCCACAATGTATTCTTGGGCTACAGAATAAAAAGAAAATTTACTATTGGCCCAAGCAAAGGATGATTGCTTAAGAGATTAAGCTAACTAATGACTTTGTGTAAATATTTACAAATGTTAGATCTGAGCTTAGGAAGTAGTTAAAAAAACTATAATACACATTGAACTACTTATCTGTCCTTGAAAAGATAAATAGTGTTTCAGTTATTAGACCAACTATACTATAACCTTAGTCATTTCATTACCGCTTTATTAGAAGCCACTGGCTACCTTCTAATTCTAAGAACATCTTGTTTCTTGATATGTAATCTCCTCTTCAATGCTATATAGTTGATTCCCTAAAGTCTGGCATATAAGTATTTATGTTATAATCCCAAGAAACTATTCACTGTGACTTGTGTTTGCATTAATACTCCTTGTCCTCTGTTATAAATTAAACCTTTCTTGTTTTGAAATAAGATACCTACCCTTTTGAACATCTGCAAATATGAAATTAGAAGTTAAATAATATAACTGTGGGAAAATACTATAATCTGCTGAGATGGAGGACAAATGTTTTGATAATAGGCAATGAAACTACCAAAACAAGCAGGATATTTTGGTGACAACTTAACCTAAATTAAACCTTCATACAAAGTCCCATTAAAATAAATGCTGAAATTCTGGAAAATTTTTCACTTGTTTTGCAAGCAATTTTACCCTTCAGAGGGCTGTTAATGTAATCAGGAAAACTACTACTCTGGGTTTAATTCTCATTAACAGGGACTAATTTGTCAGAGCAGCAGGACTGGCTGAAGTGATAGGTATGTGGGCATTTACTGTGAGAAAGGATTTTGCTGAGGTAGCTGGCACAGGGCAGGGAAACTCACCCAGACTGTAGATGCTAACAGTTCAGGTTCAAGGTCTTAGTGTGGATTCAGGTGCAGTTGGAGGGCATTCAGGTTCAGCTTGGGTCAAGCATCAGTAGGAGGGGCCTGGTCTGAGGGTAAGGGGAGGAGTGTGGCATTCTGGGAAATAAGAGTTCCTGGCATCCTGCTGACCAGTCTTGGCCCAAAGAAATACATATGGATCAAGGTAGAAAAACCAGAAACAAAGTTGGCAGAAACTAGGAGAAAGGGTCAGAGTCTCAGCCAGCTGGACTGGGTTCAGTCTTGGCTCCCAGCCCAGCAGAGGATAGAAGTGAAAACCAGGAACTGGGGCTGAAGCCCAGTAATCAGGCTGCTCAAACACCGTGGGGTCAACTGTGGAGGCTGTACCCTAGGACTTCAAGGGTCGGCTTAAGGACACAGTCCATCCCACACCCAGGAAGTAGGATAGTAGTAGTCGTAGTCACTGTGTGGTGTCTGACTCTTTGCGACCCCATGGACTGCAGCCCACCAGGCTCCTCTGTCCATGGAATTCTCCAGGCAAGAGTACTGGAGTGGGCAGCCATTCCCGTCTTCAGGGGATCCTCCCAACTCAGGAATCGAACCCCGGTCTTCTGTGTTGCAGGCAGATTCTTTACCGTCTGAGCCATGAGGGAAGCACACACAGGAAGGGGGTTCCTTATTTCTGAATATTTCTGAGCCCCATTCACTGCTAAGGAAGAACCTCTCAATGGACTATTATTAGTCTTGCTTCTCAATAGGCTCATATTCTGGGGGATGGAGGGTAAAGTGGAGATAGGGAGACAACTACACTGACATTTGAATTTTTTAAATATTTACTTATTTTGGCTGCACTGAGTCATAGTTGCATCATGTGAGATCTAGTTCCCTGACCAAGGATGGAACCCAGGCCCCCTGCACTGGGAGTGGAGTCTTACCCACAGGATCACCAAGGAAATTCCAACATTTGAATTTTAAGAGAAGTAAGTCATACATGTCTGGCTGGGTCAGTCTTTATACAAACAACCCAATTCAGTGAAAATTTATAAACACCTTTTTGCAGATGAGTAAACAGCTATAAATATTGGGAAGAACTAACAAAGCAGTTTTCACTGGGTTACTACAAATGATCCAACAAAAGAAGCAGGAAGTATACCAAAGAGACTATGTAGGGGGACTTCCTTGGTGGTAAAAGTACCCTTATCCTTTATAATAGATAATTTTATATATTAACTGGCTTAGGTCTCAGGTGCCCTGATATTTGTTTAAACACTATGGCTGGGACTTCCCTGTGGTCCAGTGGCTAAGACTGTGCTCCCAATGCAGGGGGCAGGGGTTCAAACCCTGGTCAGGGAACTAGATCCCACATGTCCCATCTAAAGATCCCATGGAACTAAGACTTTGGCTACATACCAAATAAAATATATGTTTTTAAAGAAATTATGTAGGGAGCTCATTGATAAGCCCTTGCTTTCAAAAGTTAAATGTAACAGGTGAAAAGTAGACCATTGGGCCAAGGATGAAAATATGAGAGTATCAAGTTTGTATTACTGTCATGAAGCTAATGTCCCAGATGGGCAGAGGACAGTAAAGGGATTTTTTTCCCCTAAAGGCATCCTAGTTGTGTTTAAGATGAGAAGATTGAGGATGGGATTGGTCCAACTCTTTAAATTGTTGCAGGTTGGTTTCCACAGGAAGCTGATTCTGAGGTTTGTGTGTGTTTAGATGCCCAGTCATGTCCGACTCTTTGCTATCCAATGGACTGTAGTCTGCCAGGCTCCTCTGTCCATGGGGATTCTCCAGGCAAGAATACTGGAGTGGGCTGCCGTGCCCTCCTTCAGGGGGTCTTCCCGACCCAGGGATCAAACCCACATCTCCTGCACTGCAGGCAGATTCTTTACCGTCTGAGCCACCAGGGAAGAGTTTATTTTAGTGTGTTCTCTGGATCACTTGGGTGAGGGGAAAAAAGAAACTAAGACCCGGGCAGAGGGAGGAATTGAGCTATGATGTGGTTATAACAAAGGTCTCAGCTGATCTCCCGAGGAACTCTGGAGCAAAGACGACCCTGCAAATGATCCAAATTGCAACAAGGAAGTTGAGCCTTGAAAATTTGTCATTGATTGACAGTCACTGGACCTGAGCTGTCCCTAGGAAAGGGAGTATGACCTCGAGCAAGGTGGCTGTCCTCAGCCAAGGGCAATCAGTCCGTGGGAAAGAGAAGTCAGTTGCAAACTCTTAGCTGTCAAGACTCCCAGCTCCTTGGGGATGACTTCAGTTCTGAGGGACAGGACTGAGGGAGGTGTGGGCAGGGCCTCACGCCTCCCACCACTAGGATCTCTTTTCCTGAGGGAAACTCACAAAAGGAAATCTGGAGGGAGGAACTACAGCCCCTGTCACAGTGGCTGGTCTTGAGGCCACAAGCAGTGGTCCTCACTCTCCCTGATGACCAGTCTCGACTCCCCTCACCCTCAGCACCTCTGTGACCTGGTGAGTTGCCTCATGGGAGGAGCCAGGTCCTCATCGCTGAGGAGTCTGAGCCCCCAGTCTCAGGCTCTGGCTGCTGCACATGTCTCCCTGCCCTCAAAATTGAGCACAGGAGCCCCAAAAGACATTCAAGTGTGTCACCTGGGTGCCGAGCATACTGTCCCCATGTTCTGCCCACCCCTCTGCACCCTCCTGATGACCAGGAGTAGTTACTCATGGTGGTGACACCTCCCCTAGACCGCTGCCCTCTTGGCATGACTTAAATCATTTTTGTTCTCTCTTGGAGAACTTTCCTACAAAGCCAGCCTATTGGTGGTATGTCTACTAACTTCAGTTTCGCCTATCTGAGAAAAATCTTCATTTCTTCTCCACTTCTGAAGGATTGAGAGCTTCCCTGATGGCTCAGTTGGTAAAGAATCTGCCTGTAATGCAGGAGACCCAGATTCCATCCCTGGGTTGGGAAGGTCCCCTAGAGAAGGGAATAGCAACCCACTCCAGTATTCTTGCCTGGAGAATTCCATGAACAGAGGAGCCTGGTGGACTACAGTCCACGGGGTCTCAAGAGTTGGATAAGACTGAGTGACTAATGCTTTCACTTTCTGAAGGATTACTTTACCAAAACCACCATTCCAAGTTAGTGGTGGTTTTTTATTTGTGTGTGTGTGTGTGTGTTTTTTTAACTTTCAGCACTTTAAATATTTCATTCCACTTTCTTCTTGCTTGCATGGTTTCTAAAGAAAAGTCTGTGTAATTCTTATCCATGTTTTCCTACAAGTAAAGTCTTTTGCCCACCCGCCTCTGGCCCATTTGGGGAATTTGTTGGTGATTTTCTGCAGTTTTTTTTTTTTGGATAATGAAAGGCTTCAATTGTAGTGTCATTGGCACATGCCATTTCTTTCCAGGTTCATAACTTAAGTTTACTAGATGTTAAGAAATACTTGGACATTTTTAGACTAAATAGCAAGCATTTAAAATACCATGGTGTAAAAAATAAAAATAATAATAAAATACCATGGTGTTCAGCTGATATGTATATTTAAAAGAGTAAAGGAGATTCATAAAAATGAAAACATGTTTCAAAAATAGAGTCTATGCAAATACATCCTATTTTATCATTTATAGTAATATAGTATGGCACTTCATTCATTCACTTGTGTATTTATTCATTCATTTATATATTTATTCGTTAAAGTATATTGACCTACAACATGACATTAAAAAAAATTATGTATTTATTTACTTTTGGCTGTGCTGGGTCTCCGTTGCTGTGTGGTCTTTTCTCTAGCTGCATGGAGTGGGGGCTACTGTCTAGTTGTGACGTGCGGGCTTCTCATTGCGATGACTCTTCTTGTGGAGCCCGGGCTCTAGGGCACACACGCTTCAGTAGTTGAGCCTCTGAGGTTCCAGAGCGCAGGCTCAGTAGTTGTGGGGCAAGGGCTTGGTTGCTCCACAGCGTGTGGGATCTTTCCAGCTCAGGGATTGATCCCATGTCTCCTGCTTTGACGGGCAGATTCTTTACCACTGAGCCACCAGGGAAGCCCAACACTATGCTTTTTCCAGGTGTACAGCATAGTGACTCGATATTTCCATATTATTACAAAAGGATCACCACTTCTACGGCTTGATAATCACATGTAGATTTTTGGTGTTGCTTGAAATTCCTGAACCTGTGGTTTCTTGTCATTAATTTTGGGAAGTTCTCAGTCATTACTGCTTTCAGTATTTCTTCCTTTCCTTTCTCTCTCTCTCTTTTCCTTTTGGTATTCCCTTTATATGTACATACATTCTTCCCTTCGTAATTGTCCCACAGTTCTTACACATTCGGATCTTTTTCGTTCTTTCTCCCTTTTACATTTCAGTTTTAGCTGTTTCTATTGAATATCTTCAAGCTTACTGATTCTTCCCATGGCTCTGTAAGTGTATTAATGAGCCCCCCAAAAAGGCACTCTTCATTTCTGTATCAGTGTTTTTTATTTCTAGAATTTCCTTTTGACTCTTTCCTAGGGTTTCTATTTCCCTGCTCACATACACGTCTGTTCTTCTATAATGTCCACTTTTTCCATTAGTGCCCTTGGCATATCTATTATTTAAATGATAATTGATTTGGTTGTTGGTGATGTTGAGTTTTTCTACAACCCTGATGATTTTCTGTCCAGTTATTCTGACAGTTTGTTGAGAGAGGGACAGTGAAGTCTATTATAATTGTGGATCTGTCTATTTCTCCTTTCAGCTCTGTTAGTTTTTGCCTCATATATTTCGCTGCTCTGTTGCTTGGTGCACAGACATGTACGATTGCTGTGACTTCTCAGTGGATTGACTCTTTTACTATCATATAATCTTTCTCCCAGGCTCTGATAGTTTTATGTGCTCTGAAGTCTATTTTATCTGATATAAATTTAGCACTTCTGCTTCCTTTGATTAATGTTTGCAATATTACTTTCAACTTGCCTATACCATTATATTTGCATTGAATTTCTTGTAGACTGCATCTGGTTTTCAGTGTACTCTATCAATGTCTATCTTTTAATCAGTTTATTTAGGCTCATACTTTTAGTGTAGATCTGCTAATGACAAATTCTCCGCCCACCGCCCCCCACCTCCCTGAGAATGACTTCATTTCCCCCTTCATCCTGAAGGATATCTTCACTGGATATAGGATTCTGGGTCATCAGTTCTTTTCTTTTGGCACTATCATATCAAAATAAGGACTAAACTAAGATAAAAATGAATGTGTTCCCAGGCTACATTCATAAAACTGTGATTCACCTAATGAGGAGGGAGACATCTCTATGGTCTGGAGGACTATGCTCACTTCTGGGAATTACATCTTAAAATGGATTGAAGAGGGGACTTCCCTGGTGGTCCATTGGTTGAGACTCCAAGCTCCCAATGCAGGGGGCCTGGGTCTGATCCCTAGTCAGGGAACTAGGTCCACATAGAAGTTACCTCATGCTGCAACAAAGTGGTGTAGCCAAATAAAGTTTTCTTAGAAGAGATAATATATGCATAAACAAGCAACTACATTTTTTTAAAAAAAGGAATTGAAGAAACCAAGGCCTATTGATATAAGTGGGATAAATATGGTAAGGGGATACAAAACCACATCCTAAGAGAAATGGCATGAAAGAATGAAGGCTGTTGCTCCTGAAAAGAAAATACTCTCAAAGAATAGGACCTCCAAAGAAAATAGGACTTGTTCCCCTGGGCTCTGAGGGGTTTCAGAGAAAGTGAATGGTAAGGGAGAGAGATTTAAATTTAGTACCAGGAAGACGTTTTTACAACTAGAGCTGCACAAAATGGACTGCACTGCACAAAGATTATGTTCCTGTTGCAAAGGTGCAGAGCTTAGGATTGGAAGAATACTTTACCAGGATGTTTTGCCAGGATGCCACATGTATTTCAAGCTATTGATGTTGCAATGCCTTCCCAGGCATCTCCATTTTCATATGAGTTTCTTGGATGTAAAATGAAATGGAAGGTATCTATTCATTTTTATTGAAGTAGAGTTGATTTACAATATTGTGTTCAGCATAGTGTTCAGGTTTTCTTTCCCCAGATTATCTAAAATGGAATGTTTTTAGATAAACTGTTCAGTTCAGTTCAGTCGCTCAGTCGTGTCTGACTCTTTGTGACCCTATGAATCGCAGCACGCCAGGCCTCCCAATCCATCACCAACTCCTGGAGTTCACCCAAACTCACGTCCATCGAGTCAGTGATGTCATCCAGCCANGATGAGTGCAATTATGGGCTAATTTGAGCATTCTTTGGCATTCCCTTTCTTTGGGATTGGAATGAAAACGGACCTTTTCTAGTCCAAACTAGAATAAATTAAACTGAACAAAACCTTTGTAGCTCCAACTTCAGTTTAAGGTTGAGGAGAGAAACAATTTGCTATTGCTCTTTTCCATAGCCTGCTGCAGGAATAATTATTCAGGAAGTCTAACTCTCTTATCTTCAGAAATTTCTTTGCCATCTTGACTTTATGCATGTCAGAAGCCCAAACAGATAAAATTAGAGGCACAATGCATCTGTGTTTGTTATCATAAGGCTTTTACTATCTTTTCCTAGTCAAAAACCCTCTCACTATGATCTCTTCACCTTTTGAACCCAAAGCTCCTGCTATTTGTACACAGCATTCCAGCAACTCTTAGAGACCCAGAAATAACTGCAAAACTTTGAAAGAGCATAAATTATAAACTCAAATCAAACAGAACATTCTTAAAAGCAAGCAGAATCTAGTGAGGTTTTTTTAAACAGAGATATAAAATGATTTTATTGCTCACCACAACAGTAAACATCTCAGTTATAAAACAGGAAATGTTTATCTGGGCAGAGATTACTTAATGTATCTATATGAAATCATCTGGTTCAGAACATATGAAAAGAATGCTTTTGAAGACAGTGCCAGAAAACACCCACTTTCTAAAGGTTACCTTTAGAAATGTACCTTAGAATAGTACTAAGAAATGGTTGCAAATTGGTCAGTTTCCTAATTTCATACAGGTGATTTTTTTAAAATTGTACCCCTAGGGATAAGCCCAAGAGAGATGAAAACATGCACACATAATAACTTGTTTTATGTACATGAAGGTTCAGAGCAACGTTATTCATAATAGTCAAAAGGTGAAAACAACTAATATGTCCATCAACTGATAGATTTTTTAAATGTGGTAAATCCATACAACAGAGTATTATTTGGCCATAAGGAATGAAATACTGATACATACAATAACATGGATGAACCCTGAAGATATTATGTGGGGTAAAAGAAGCCAGTCACAAAAACCACACATGGTCATATGAAATGTCCAGAAAGGGGGAAACATAGAGTAGATTAATGGCTGCTTAGAGCTGGGGCAGAGGGGACACAGAAAGATGGAAGGGTGACAGATAGCTAAGAGAGAAGAACGTTTCTTCTTGAGGCCATGAAAATGTTTAAAAATTGACTATAGTGATGACTGAACTTACCTGTAAATATATTAAAAATTACTGAATTACACACTTTTTAATGGGTGAATCGTATGATATGTAAAGTATATTTCAATAAAGTTATAAAAATGTTTAAACAAATCAATAAATCCAAGTAAAGCACTGTTTTTATAGCACCCTGCCTCTGCTCAGAGGCCTCTAAGCATTGAAGCACTTAAAAATGGGTTTTAAACTTACATTAGCATTCCACCCTGAGAATGAAAGGAAGTGTGAGCCGTTCCACACAGTGTTACGACGATGCTGCTGCTGCTGAGTCGCTTCCGGCGTGTCCGACTCTGTGCGACCCGAGACGGCAGCCCACCAGGCCCCCCGTCCCTGGGATTCTCCAGGCAAGAACACTGGAGTGGGTTGCCATTTCCCTCTCCAGCGCGTGAAAGTGAAAAGTGAAAGTGAAGTCGTTCAGTTGTGTCCGACTCTTCGTGACCCCATAGACTGTAGCCTACCAGGCTCCTCCGTCCAGGGGATTTTCCAGGCAAGAGCACTGGAGTGGGTCGCCAGTGCCTTCTCCGGTTATGACAATGAGAGCATTCCAAATGACAGATGTATGACCAAGGGAGCACCTACCAGACAGATTTTCCCAGAGGTAACAACTACAAACTCTGGACAAAATATAAAAAAAAGCGACTACTGGAAGGCCCAGGAAAGGAAACGAAAGCAGGCCAAGTCTGGAGGGGAGGGAGTCCTGGCACAAGAGCAGGGCAGAGGTCAGTTTCAGGGTTTGTCCTCTCTAGCCCAGAGCAGACCTCTGACCATCTCTGCCCTAGGCTTCTATGAAACCCAGCATCTCTGGGATCCTTTCCTTCTTGTCCAACAACTCTGGTGTCTCTTGATCCTTCCTCTTTTCTCATCTCCCCTGAACACCAGCATCCTCCAAGGCTTTGTCCTCAGCTTTCAATCAGTGCACTTTCTCCTCACAGTTCATCTACCCCTGCTACTTCCACTGAGACTCCTACCTTCACAAATACAGGCAGGCTAGGCCCCCTTCTCAGCTTCCCTTCCTGATGGTTCCAGCTTCCAACCAGTAACAGCAGGATGAGAGTTACATTCTAAAGTGTATAGAAGCCAAAAAATCACACAGACTCACAATTTTCCTTGAAATTTTCTTAGGAAGGTTAGAAATTCTTACAGTCCATTTCTTGGCCCAGCCTGCACTGTTGAATTTGCTCACGATAAATGCACTTAAACTATGGTTCTACTGTATTTAGCTGTCCCATAAAAATCTCCAACTTAACATGTCCTAACTGAACTTTCAGCCTGACCTCCATCTACCTGCATCTCACTCCTCTGCCTTTTCTTCCCATGTTAACAGATAGCACCAAAGCCAACCTGGTTGCCCAAGCTAGAAATCCAAGAGTCAACCTTGACTCCTCTTTCTCCTTCATGCCAAAATCCTAAGCAGTTTGATTTCCACTGATTTTCACGCACCAAATGCTTTAATTCAAGCTCTCGCTATCTTTTACTCAGATGATAGCCAGTCACCAAATTGATCTCCCTGCCTTCATTTCTTTCTACCATCAATTCCCTATAATGTATTCAGGTCTTTTGTCTTTTACAAATGCAAAAGCAATCAGATTTCTCCTTACCCAGAAAGATCCTCCAGTAGTAAACCACCATCCAGAGCAGCAGAAACCACTATTACAAATCATACTAATGTTAATTTTAACTTCATTTTTTTTAAATAATGGCATCACTCACCAACAAAGGAGAGCAGGATCACCAGCAGGACAATGAGAGCACAGATACATGGAATCAGGACCAGCAAGAGGAAACGAAGAATATTCACAGTCGTCAGCTTCCGAGAGCAGCCATCACCCATATTATCATCATCAGCTCCCAAGACCTAAAGTAGAAGATGAAAATGAAACATGGTTTTAATATTGCAAACCAATTCAATACACAGTATGACATTTTAGAGGACAGCAGTCCAGTTAGAGCAGAAGTGAAGTGAAGTGAAGTCACTCAGTTGTGTCCAGCTCTTTGCGACCTAATGGACTGTAGCCTACCATGCTCCTCCGTCCATGGGATTTTCCAGGCAAGAATACTGGAGTGGGTTGCCATTTCCTTCTCCAGGGGAACTTCCCGACCCAGGGCTTGAACTCAGGTCTCCTGCATTGTAGGCAGATGCTTTACCGTCTAAGCCACAGCAGTATCATGCTTAAATTTTCCTGTGTACTACATAGCATGAAATGAGTTTAGTCACCAAATCCCACTAATAAATAAATAAATGACTGTACAAACCATATTCAAGACAGAGCAAACCATCTATTTCTGAAATGTTTTTCAGGAGTATATGGACTTATAACCATATTCCATCTTAAATTTGTTTAAACTTATCTGCTAATTTGGTATCATNATAAATAAATGACTGTACAAACTATATTCAAGACAGAGCAAACCATCTATTTCTGAAATGTTTTTCAGGAGTATATGGACTTATAACCATATTCCATCTTAAATTTGTTTAAACTTATCTGCTAATTTGGTATCATTCCACAGTAGAACTCACCTTGACCTAAAGCTCTAAGCAAACTGCCTAAGGCAGTGATTAAATACTGATGAGTAGTGTGGACAGGACATCATCCAGATTTCATTCTTGTTTGCCTCATTAGTCCTAACCCAAATGTGAATGAGTCTGGATAAAATAAGCTTTCAACCATTAATAATTCAGCAAGATGGAATATAACTTACTACATATTAAGTGGCGGGCTGAGTAATGAAAGAGAGCCTGTTCTGCTGGCCACTGACAATCTCTCTGTTGTCCACACTGCCCCTTCAGCCCATCCATTTAAGAGAGAATGAGGAGGGACAACAGTGATGATTCAAGTTGGAATTCTTATCTTCAAACTTTAATTTTTGCTAGCTCAATCTCTTGTCAGAAACAATGTCTGGAAGTTTATGTATTGCAACTGGCTTAGTGCAGTAACTTGTTCAACAGAGATGGACTTAAAAATGATTTGAGTCACAATGAGCAACATTTCTGATCCCATTAATTAAAATGTTTCTTATGGTTCTCTTTCAGACTTCTGACTCTCCATGCCATTTCTGACAGTTTCAGAGCTTGAACTATAGCCTTGGCGTACCCAGCTCTTGAATCTCTTGAGTCCTGAACTTTCTTTCAAGTTAGATCATAAATTTCTTATGCCTAATGCATAGTGTCATCTCTTCTCAGCATGTCCACAGCCAAACTAATTTCCTTCTTTGTCCCTACCTTGTGGCTCAGCTGGTAAAGAATCCACCTGCAATGGGGGAGACCTGGATTCAACCCCTGGGTTGGGAAGATCCCCTGGAGAAGGGAAAGGCTACCTACTCCAGTATTCTGGCCTGGAGAATTCCGTGGACTGTGTAGTCCATGGGGTCACAAAGAGTGGGACACGACTGAGCAACTTTCGCTTTCATTTTTTTCACTTTCAAACTAGTTCTTCTCCTGACTTCCATATATGTGCTAAAAAAAATTCCATTACTTCTATAATCCCAAGACTCCAGACTTTTCCATGATCTCCTCCATGCCAGTCATTACCAGGTTTTGTTGGTTCTTCCCCTGTAAGAAGTATCTAATTTTAAAAACCAAATAATCTTTGAGAAAGCCATATCACAATTGAGAAGTCCTAACCAATGATTTTACACTTGATCTTTTCTGGCATATAACTAATACCCGATAGTTTCCCATGTATAAAAAGGCAACTTTGATGCAATGCAAGGCATATGCCATTCTCTATTTCTGCTTTGTTCCTCCTACATCAAAATCAACTCTTGTTCACTAACACATATTTCAAACTGTTCACGAAACATGCTGATGTGGTGACACTCTGTAATTTTAAGAATTCTCTGTGGGAGACACTACTTGAATGAACATATGATGTTAGCTTAAGAATGGCTTAATTTCCTAGATTACCACCTTTACTGATCCATGCCTTTTGAACCTGGTTTAACTGCCCCACCAATGTGAGATCCCTCAGACTTAATATACAAATAAGTGGCACCATTTTGGAGGAGGTCATGGAAAGGATGTGACCCACCACATTGACCCATGAGCTGAACTCAGGCAATCAGAGGCTCCTCACCCCCTATTCTGTCCCCGGAATGTATGTTACACCCACTGTTCCCACAGCCAAAGCTGTTTTCATGGATGCAGGCTTGAGTGAGCAATGTGCTCCTGAGACCATCCAGATGGTACACATGACTGAATCCCATTATATGATTCTGGCAGGTGTGGAGATCTAATGACCTTGTAGTCAACCAAGACAAACCTTGCAAGTAAGTTACCTTGGTTGTTAAAACTGCCACCTAGCAATCTGGAATGATCTACCTCTTTCTTCAGTCTCTCCTTGTCCTCCATATATGGGGGCCAGTTTCAGATTTCACTCAATGTGAATTAACAGAATGACACAATATAATATCTTTATAACACACTGATTATAACAGTGATGGGTGGTATCCTTTGAGGCTTGGACATAACATTTACCTGTAAAAAAAGCAGTGTGGAACTGCAGCTGAGAGACCATAGTAGAACTGACTTTTTTGCTTCATTTACTCAAGAAGTGGTTACTGATAATCTACTAATTATAATAAGCACAGTGATAAATTTAACAATAATCTAAGACCAACTGTTCCTCCAAAGCTCACAGTCTTGTAGGAGAGGCAAGATATGAACATAAATAACGACATTTTGAGATAGCAAATAATCAGCACTGTGAGGCTTATGGGAATTGAAAAGACAGGAATACAATTTCTTGCTAGAAGATCACTTAAGACATTGTAAAGAACCAGCACTTGAACTCGCCATGATTCTCAGAAAAGTATCACTGAAAAGTCCTCTTATAATTTAAAAGAGTGATAAAATACACCCAGAGAGGTAAGGAGTTATGAACTTTCTTTGGCTTCCACAACAATGGAAAAGATTTGTTAAGGAGGTCACAAGAGCAGTGTAGGAATGATCTTCTTGGGTGGCAAATGTACAGTGGCCTCAGTGCTATCTGAAATCCTATGGCCAAATACATCCCATTTAGTATTCATAAGTGAAAATCAGTAGGGAAAGTGCCAGTGGCTCATTTTATTATCTTATATATCAACAAGTGCTTGATCTCCAGAAACCGTATTCATGATTAGTGCAAATGCTTTCTCCAGTGACTAGTTAATTGATTCCTTTTATGCAGGGGAGAAGAGGAAGAAATACTTAGAAAAAATTTAGAACTAAGAAATACTTAGAGGAAACCTCAGCCCTTTGTGTTTAACTTTTCTCTAGTATTCATAGCCACTTAAGACTATTACTGTAAATGCTACATTAGTCAGAGACCTTTTGAAAAGTGAAAGTGTTAGTCACTCAATCGTGTCTGACTCTTTGTGATCTCTTGGACTGTAGCCCACCAGGCTCCTCTGTCCACGGGATTTTCCAGGCAAGAATACTGGAGTGGGTTGCCATTTCCTTCTCCAGGGGATCTTCCCAGCCCAAGGATCAAACCCAGGTCTCCTGCAATGCAGGCAGATTCTTTACCATCTGAGCCACTGGGAAGCCATTGAAGTTCCTCTGAATATAATGCAACTCTCAGAGTTTACTGTTGGGTGAATGAGGCCAGATGAGCTAAAATACTAAGACAATTCCTAAGTTTTATTTAGGTGGACTCAACAACCCTCTCTGCAGAAGGTACCCTCTTCGAGACTCTACCCTCCACATACTTGAAACTGTAAGCCAAGCATTCCAACAGTGCGAGCAGGGAGCAGTGCAAATGGTTGACCCGCACATAATTCAAATATATAGTTCTTCAGTTCAGTTCAGTCGCTTAGTCATGTCCGATTCTTTGCGACCCCATGAATCGCAGCACGCCAGGCCTCCCTGTCCATCACCAACTTCCAGAGTTCACTCAGACTCAGGTCCATCGAGTCAGTGATGCCATCCAGCCATCTCATCCTCTGTCATTCCCTTCTCCTCCTGCCTAATCCCTTCCAGCATCAGAGTCTTTTCCAATGAGTCAACTCTTCGCATGAGGTGGGCAAAGTATTAGAGCTTCAGCTTTAGCATCATTCCCTCCAAAGAAATCCCAGGGCTGAAATCCCTTAGACTGGACTGGTTGGATCTCCTTGCAGTCCAAGGGACTCTCAAGAGCCTTCTCCAACACCACAGTTCAAAAGCATCAATTCTTCAGCACTCAGCTTTCTTCACAGTTCAACTCTCACATCCGTACGTGACCACTGGAAAAACCATAGCCTTGACACAGACAGACATTTGTTTGCAAAGTAATGTCTCTCCCTTTCAATATGCTATCTAGGTTGGTCATAACTTTTCTTCCAAGGGGTAAGCGTCTTAATTTCATGGCTGCAGTCACCATCTGCAGGGATTTTGGAGCCCAAAAAAATAAAGTCAGCCATGTTTCCACTGTTTCCCCATCTATTTCCCATGAAGTGATGGGACCAGATGCCATGATCTTCGGTTTCTGAATGCTGAACTTTAAGCCAACTTTTTTGCTCTCCTCTTTCACTTTCATCAAGAGGCTTTTTAGCTCCTCTTCACTTTCTGCCATAAGGGTGGTGTCATCTGCATAGCTGAGGTTATTGAGATTTCTCCNTTGAGCTTTAGGCCAACTTTTTCACTCTCCTCTTTCACTTTCATCAAGAGGCTTTTTAGCTCCTCTTCACTTTCTGCCATAAGGGTGGTGTCATCTGCATATCTGAGGTTATTGATATTTCTCCTGGCAATCTTGATTCCAGCTTGTGCTTCCTCCAGCCCAGCGTTTCTCATGATGTACTCTGCATAGAAGTTAAATAAGCAGGGTGACAATATACAGCCTTGACGTACTCCTTTTCCTATTTGGAACCAGTCTGTTGTTCCATGTCTAGTTCGAACTGTTGCTTCCTGAACTGCATACAGGTTTCTCAAGAGGCAGGTTTCTCAAGAGGTGGTCTAGTCTTCCCATCTCTTTCAGAATTTTCCACAGTTTCTAGTGATCCACACAGTCAAAGGCTTTGGCATAGTCAATAAAGCAGAAATAGATGTTTTCCTGGAACTCTCGTGCTTTTTCGATGATCCAGTGGATGTTGGCAATTCGATTTCTTTACACTTGTCAGAGTCTATCTTTATTTTAACAACTGAATAAATTTATGTATCCTACATAAGAATATTTTGTGACTTCAGTAGATGATGATATTTATAGAAAATGTTTGCCCTGTTAGGATCTTGCTTGATACATTTATAATTCAAGTTGATGCTAAAAAGTGATAGGTTTGATTTTAACAGCAGCCAACACTTAAATAGCACTGACACTGTACCACCCACTGTTCTAGGAGCTTCTACATGTTCAGTTATTATCTCCAGTTTACAAAAGCAGAAATAGAGACAGGAAGAGATTAAGTAATCTCCACAAGGTTACTCAGCTAGTAAGTGGTAAACCGAAGATTTGAATCCAGTCTCTATGACTCCTAAGTCTAGACTTAAAATTTATACCCTGCCCACCACCCTAATTTCTTAATTTAATCAGCTTGTTAGGAACTGTCCGGTCCAGCATATTTTTCTGAAGATTCTCAGGTGGCAAACCTAACTCCTCTGAGACTGGGCTTAAGCTTTGGAAATAAACTCAAGTTATTTGTACTTAAATCTGATGGACAGAGTGGTTAAAAAGCTGGATATTATCATTTGACGTTTAGAACTGTCAATGCCACTGAAATGATGAGCCTAATTTCTCTGAATGGTTTGTAAACTGGCTTCGAAAGTCCTTCCAAAAGAGAAGCACAGACAAGGTGGTGACTGATGGATAGCATCGCTGGAATAGGTCTCTAGTCACCTTGGCAACCCAGTGTTTTGAAAGAACAACACTCACTGGGATATGTACATCTGGTGATGTTGTTATTTTCAAAGTTATACACTACACAGATGTATCCTTTGCTTTGTCAAAGAACTGTTCTTGCATTTGTTAAGAAATAAAAAGGAGGAGGGAGAAGGCACCAAGAAGGAGATTCCAATGCATCATGCGCTTGAATAACAGCAGAGCTTGATTAGGTGCCGTTAGGGAGGAAGGGCAACAGCCTTGGCATCTCCAACGAAGTACAGAGTCTTAGGAAGCAATAGCTTCCTAGTGAGACAGATCAAGTCTGAAGTCCAGCACAGAGCCAATTCCTAGCTGGTTTGGCAGGAGGGGGTTGAGGGGCGGAGGGGGATTAGTTCTCTGAGCCTTAGTATCTTAATCTGTGAAACAACATCTTATCGGGATGTTGTCAGAGTTAGAAATAATTTCTATAAAGGGATCTGACCCAATAAAGGAAACATGTTAAAAATAATAATTAATCAAGTGTACTCAAAAAGACAAAGTGGATGAATGAGAACATCTTCCTCACATATAGAGCAGAATAACCTCTAAAACACGCTGTCAGAAATAAACACAGGGCTTCCTTGGTGGCCCAGCAGTTAAAACTTCCGACTTCCAACACAGAGGGTGCAGGTTTGATCCCTGGTCAGGGAACTAAGATCTCACATGCCGCGCTGTGTGGCCAATAAATAAATTAATTAATAAAATTTTTTTAATTTAAAAAGATCAACTCGCCTGTTGATTCTTGGTTCACCTTCCCAAGACCACTGAGAGGAAGTTTGGGACCCAGTGTAGGGAAAATTTTTTTAATTTTATGGCTCCTTAGCATGGGCAGGCTTGACATTTCTGTTGGCTTCCTCTCTCTCTTGCTCCCTCCATCATGGAGTGTAGCCTGCCCAGGCTCCTCTGTCCATGGGATTCTCCAGGCAAGAATATTGGAGTGGGTTTTCATGCCCTTCTCCAGGGGATATCTTCCTGATTCAAGGATCAAACCTGTGTCTCTTACATCCTGTGCATTGGCAAGCAGGTTCTTTACTACTAGTGCCACTTGGGAAGTCCAAATAAAATTTTTAAAATTAAAAAAAAAAACACCAAAAAACACCTCACCTATCGCTTCTTGAGTCACCCCCCAGCACCACTGAGAGGAAGTTTGGGACCCAGTGTAGGGGAAATATTTTCCAATTTCTTGGCTCCTTAGCTCAGGTAGGCTTGCCATGTCTGTTGGCTTCCCTGTTCTGTCACTCCCTCCTGCATCACCAGGAGCTTGTGAACCTGGGCCCCCCCAGGCCCAGGGGCAGAATCTGGCTACTGGGAGCCCCCTGCAGGTGTGCAGGGTGTACCTCCAGCCAGTGCAGCCAGCGGGCGAGTGGGGGCTGAACACCAGTCAAGACCTGCTCGTTAAACCCAGTGCCTGGCACCGGGAGCAGCTGCCCACAAGTACCTTTAACTTGGCACATGAGACTGGCTGCTTTTTTCTTTTCTCCCCAATTGGCTTTATCTACCCTTTTTCTTTTTCTTAATTTGCACAATGCATTGAATATGTCACTCACGGGCTTACCACTAGAATAGTTTTTTGTTTGTTTTTCTTTTCTTAACTGAGTTAGGTGGGCAAGTTTGAAAAGTCAGAGATTTCATGCAAGAATCCACATTTCTAGCTTCTTTTGGAAAATGGGATATTCTTTCCACCACAGTAGGCCCATATTCCTTCCTGACAACACTTTAGCTGGAGCCAGATGGGCTCTGCTCACTTCAGACCTAGGTGGCTGGTTTTCCACAGGATCCCCGGGAGCCTGTTAGGTTNGGTGGGTAAAGTTCTGTGCCAACAGGTCTGATTTCCAGCTAGTGGCTTAGATGCCTCCAGGGGGCAGCACATGCACGCACGTGAGTGACAGGTGAAGGACAGCATCCTTTACGATGCAGACATTCGTCTGAGTCTGGATGGAGATCCAGAGAAACCCACTCTCTGGTCAGGCAAACCCCGTGGACACGTGGTCTCTGTGGCATGGGCAGAATAAAGCCACCCTCTGTTCTTACCCAGGGACATGGAGACAATGGTAGCTGCTTCAGAAGCTGCCAGCAAAACTCAGGCCACCTTCTGGGCTATTCCAGTACATTTCTTCTCTTTATCAAAACAGCCAGGAGGCGGAGGTAGGTGGCAGGAGACAAGCCTCCCCTACAAAACCACTGGGGGAGAAACCAGGCAGCCAGAGAGTCATTCTGACACGCCTGTTTCAGTGTTGAGCAGTTTATGGGTAAATGGGTTATGCACAACTGGGTAAATTCAGCACTGGAGGAAGGGGCCCAGTGATTTCAATCCATGTTCCTCCTGGGCCCTGGTTAATGATGTTAATGAAATGAAGAACTGCACACGCTATTTATGGCCAGATTAAGCCGATTACTCTAGCTTAGCCTACTTTCAATGTGCAGATCTCACCAGGGGAGGACTCAAGTCTCTGTTGCCTGTTTTTCTCTCCCTGGGACTTTTCCCTGGACATTGAAAACAGGAATCCTAATAAGGCCATTTTTTTTTACCTGTCTCATTCGAGAACAGGATTTTCAAACTCTCCCCTCAACACTGATGAAACTCCCTTAGTCCCTGGCAGGGAGGTGGGAAACTTCCAAAAATACTCAGCTGCACAATTACTAGGAGAGCTGAGATGTTGATACCTAATAAAGATGCCATAAGTAAAGAATGATGAGCCACCATGAGAAATGACTCGCTAGAGAAGGACACGTTGGAATGTGGGATAGTAAAAATCACTTAAACTTTGTGTGACCTTGAAGAAAGTCACGGCGACGTTCTGCCGGGTCCCTGGGACACTGGATTGAGATACAACTGTTTCCTTACTATCTAGTCGGCTGAGTTTAGACACACTCGCTCTGAGCCTTCCTCCTTGGACAGTCCAGAATCTCCCTCGAATCTCAAGGGCTGTCTGAGTTCCTCCCTAGACTTTACAACCATTAGGCAGGAGCAGTTAATGAGACTATCAGTTCCGTGGAAGCATCTCCCTTGTAGCAATGGGGAGGGCCATGCCTCTTTGATAATTTAGAACAGTGCTGAGCGGGAGGGTCAGATCTCCTGGAGTGGTGTCACGAATTGAAAAAGTGACTGTGGCACTTTACTCCTCTACAGCTTTCTACAGCTGGTCCAGATTTTCCATGGGCTCACCTTTAAATTAAAAGAATTTCTGCACTTTCAAGAATTTGAAAACAAAGCCATGTGTGAGAATATGAGACCTGCTCCTATGCCCTTACAAGAAATAGGTTGCATTCCTTTTCCTGCACTTAAAAAAGCACCTCCTCTTTTTTTTTTTTTAGAATGCCATATATGTAAATGATCCCCAATGAATCTTTAGCATGTGCCCATCTTGTTTTGATTTTACTAAACTTTAAAAATATGCCCATTGTTCCCTTTTAAGAGCACTTGGCAACATTTTCAGAAATGGAGCTATATGAGCAAATTAGCAAATGAGTAGAATTAGCAAGTACCATTTAGCAAGCACTCATGGTACAAATACGTCTACAATACAAAAAAAGCATCACCATAGATCTTATAAGGCTGTATAAGGTTTCTTACCTAACTTTATTCTTAATTAGCAAAATCCCATGAAATTATATGGAGAGATGGAAAATAATAAAGTCACTGGAGTAGTATTTTTACACACCTTTCAGTGATTTTGGTTTCGTTTTTAAAGGAAATGTGTGATGTAGTGGCGCTAGCGGTAAATAATCTGCCTGCCAATGCAAGGAACGCAGGAGATGCAGGTTCGATTTCTGGGTTGGAAAGATCCCCTGGAGAAGGAAATGGCAACGCACTCCAGTATTCTTCCCTGAAAAATTCCATGGACAGAGGAGCCTGGCAAGCTACAGTCCATGGGGTCGCAAAGAGCTGGGCACGACTGGGCATGCATGCCCTGGAGTGTGATTGCTGGATGACAGTGGAAAGAACAAAAAGATCTGTCTAATACAGAATTTTCGTTCTCTACCTTCACCATTCTGTGATATTGGGCAAATTACCCTTTTTATTTAACTACAAAGTGGAGTTGGTAATACTCATATCATAGGGTTGAAAGAATTAAATGAAATTCTAAGTAAAATGTCTAATAGGGTGGCTGACACAGTGGAAGATGCTCAGTTAAGGTAGCTGTCAGGGATGGGTTCGATCCCTGCTCCAGGAAGATTCCATATGCTGTGGAACAGCTATGTTCCTAGGCCACAACCACTGAGCCCACGCTCCAGAGCCTGTGTTACTCAGCAAGAGAAGTCACCACACGAGAAGCCGAGCACCGCAACTAGAGGCTAGCCCCCAGTTACCAAAATCGGGGAAGGCCCGCATGCCGCAACAAAGGCCCAGCACAGTTAAAAATTAAAAAAAAATTTTTTAAAAAGATAACTCTTGGGACTTCCCTAGTAATGGATTGGTTAAGACTTTGTGCTTCTAAGGCAACAGATGCAAGTTTGATCCCCTCTCAGGGAACTAAGATCCCACAGGCAGCACAGCAAAAAAAAAGATTAAAAAGGAAAAAGTAACTCGTTATTTGTAGTTTTTTCAAGTGATAGTGACTTAAGTTGCCTAAACAATTTTTTTAAACTTTAGAAATAGTTGATTTTTTCAAGTAATTTAAATGATGTGGTGATGATCATTTTGTAATATATAGAAAGATCAAATCACTATGCAGTGATTTGCGAACTAACACAGCATTGTAGGTCAAATATACTTTAAAAACAAGCTCAAAGAAAAACAGATCAGATTTGTGGGTACCAGAGGTGAAGCTGGGGGTGGAGGAATTGGATGAAGACCATCAAAATGCAGAAACTTCCAATTATAAAATAAATAAGTAGTAGGAATGTAATGTGTGTGTGTGCCCAGTTACTCAGTCCAACTCTATGACCCCATGGACTGGAGCCCATCAGGCTCCTCTGTCCATGGAATTTTCCAGGCAAGAATACTGGAGTGGGTTGCCATTTCTTTCTCCAGGGGATATTCCCAACCCAGGGATCACACCCCTGTTTCCTGCATTGCAGGTGGGTTTTTTACCACTGAGCCACCTAGGAAACAGGGATATAATGTACAAGATCATGAATATAATTAACACTGCTTTATGTTACATATAAAAACTATTAAGAGAGTAAATCCTAAGAGTTCTCATCAAGAAGAAAATTTTTTTCTCTATCTTTAATTTTGTGTCTATATGAGATGATGTATTTTAACCAAACCTCTTATGGTAATCATTACTTCTTGTAATAATGATGTATGTAAGTCAAACCATTATGCTGTATATTTAAAACATACACAGTGCTGTATTCAATTATAATGCAGTAAAACTGACAGGAAAAAAGATATAATTCACTTACCACACAATTCCTTCATTTAAACTATACCCCCCAAATTATTGATTTATTTTTAGCACCAAAAATATCAGTGACATTTTTGTCACTATCAGAAAATTAGCATAATGTCACAGTAAAAAAATGAATAATAATTTAAAGCATAATCATTCATTAAACTATTTTCCCAATGTCACATCACATGGGCAAATCTTACTTTTGGTGACTAGCTTATCTATTCCTCTTATTTGCAAACTATGAAGGCGCCTGTTATCACTCACATGTTATTACAGTATGTACAGTAGTTGGATTTTTTAAAAGATTTTTTTTGATGTGGACCATTTTTAAAGTATTTATTGAATTTGTTACAGTATTGCTTCTGTTTTACGTTTTGATTTTATGGCTGTGCAGTATGTGGGGTCTAAGCTCCCCAACCAGGCATTGAACCTGCATCCGCTGCATTGGAAGGCAAAACCTTAACCACTAGACCTCCAGGGAACTCCCCAGTTGAATTTTTCTTTTGTCTTAATTTGCTTCAGTAGCTCTAGCCTTTCCCATGAAGATTCAAGGCAATCCATTTGTCTTTTTTTTTTTTTCCTGAAAATCTCTCATAAATTATAAATACTATACACTGGCTAAGTCTTTTCTATACTTCCATAAATCAGTATCTATATGAAGTTTCTCACTAATAAAAGGAGTTTATCTGGTTCCAGAACCAGGCAGTTTTATTGCATATTGAGTTTCCACGGTTCAGCCAAAAGTCTGAGGATAAAGACTTGCTGCAAAAAAGTCTTGACTAGTTCTCAACCACTTTCTCACTTGGTAAATAAATACAAAAGTTAGACATGGCCACTGGTACAATCATTGTGGGTGCATATTCCTCCCGTAGAATATTTGAACAAGGGACTTGCAGTTTACAGAGAAAGCTGGCCAGGAGTTTGGAAATATATCCAGAAACCTGAGCAAATTAGTGGAAAGACAGACTTGTTATTTCTATAAATATGCTAGAGTACATTTTGATTTTACACCTGAGGAACTAATTAGATTGTTTGTTTGTAAGGTTTGGGGTTAAGAAAAATACTGTCAGTGAAGGTTTTTTCTTAGGACTTCTTAATTAATTCATCTGCAAAGTTACCAGATCCCAGTCAAAGAAGATTTGAAGTTTTACAAAACTCAAGATAACTATCAAAGAGCTAGAACAGCTTTATCATCTCTAAACAAAGCCTCAGTGAAGCTGTATCCTGAGGAATCAAAATCTACATTTTTTAATTTTAAAAATATGTGTTTATTTATTTGTGCTGGGTCTTAGTAGCAGCACATGGGATCTTTAGTTGTGACATGTGGGATTTTTTTTTTTTTAAGTTGAGGCATGTGAACTCTTCGTTGCAGCATATGGGATCTGGTTCCGTTACTAAGGATCAAACCTGGGACCCCTGCATTGGGAGCATCAAGTCTCAGCCACTGGACCAACGAAGTCCAAAACTCTACATTTTAAAGTTAACCCTGATTGTTAGGTGATCAACTGTCCCAGGTGACCTGAGACAGAAGATTTCTCAGGCTAAAGGATTTCGGTGCTGTATCCAGTACAGTTTAGTTCAGTTCAGTCACTCAGTCGTGTCCGACTCTTTTCGACCCCATGGACTGCAGCGCGCTAGGCTTCCCTGTCCTGAAGCTTGCTGTATCCAGTAGGGTCACAAGTAAACCAGGACAGTTGGTCACCCTACCCTATGGTCTGATATATATCATTAGGTAGAATACCTGGATTTTTTCATGCCTCAAAAATCTACCTGGCTTGCCTGATTCTGTAAGCTTTTATTTATAATCGCCTATTTGGCGCCAGGATCAGGAGACAATATTGTATAATTACTAGACAAGCATCACTAATTGAAATATTCTGTGGTTCTCATGCTTTGTGTCTCATGCTGATAACCCCACATGGATACTTCTATATCCAAGTTCATGTTGCATTAGACATTCAGCTATTAGACTGAACTCAGCAAAGCAAGACGACCAAAATTAACCTTTCCAGTGGATTCTGTCTTGGTTGTGCTGTTATCATCTAAGTTAGATATGATATCAAGACATGTATAAAAACAGTTCTGTGTGAAAGTAGATTGTAAACAGTTTGCCCGCCTTTCTGCCTACCTTCCTACAAATATTAAGTTAAATGTAGTACATGCCCTGAAGTTGTAATTCACTTCCACAAGGATTTATTGAATGGTTTCCTGGGCCAGGCCCTGTGCTAGGTGCTGGAACTCCAAGAACGAATGAGAGGGCTTCCCCGGGTGGTGCAGTGGATAAGAATCCACTCACCAATGCAGGGGACACAGGTCTGATCCCTGGTCCCTGATCCCTGATCCCTGGGAAGATTCCGCCTGCCTCAGAGCAACTAGTCCTGTGAGCCCCAACTACGGAGCCCAAGCCCTGGAGCCCACAGCTTCTGAAGCCTGCACGCCTCGAGCCTGTGCTCCCCAACAAGAGAAGCCTGTGCCCCGCAATGAAGAGTAGCCCCCGCTTGCCACAACCAGAGAAAGCCTGGGTGCGCCAGCAAAGATCCAGCACAACCGAAAATAAATAAATGAATAAGAATGAATGAGAAATAGTTCTGCCCTCGGGAACATACCATCTAACGGAAAGGGAAACATGAATTGGTTGCTTTTGATTTGCCATAGTCTCCCCCGATCCACTCTCTTCCTCTCTCTGCCTTGCTCCACAATTCAAGGATTGTTCTCTATTAGCTGCTTCTCTGGGGTTGTCTGGCTCTGTGGATTCTGATTGAGTTCAGCCAGTGGGAGGTGCTATTTTGGCCTGAAGCTCTGGCCGTTTCTCTGGGATGGTAATTCTGTCCTGCAAGCTTCCAGTGCTCACAGGGCTCCCATAACCAATCGTCAATTTCCTCACCTCCACCAACTTCTGTGACTAGTCTCTTCATAAAGTTAGTTTCATGATTTCACCTGAGTGTGCCTTCTGTTTTCTGTACAAACCCTGACTGATTCAACAGGTAAATAAACTGTTGAAATAAAGGAAGGTAAGTGAAGCAATAGAGGTATACACACAAGTGGAGTGGTGTGATACAGAAGGGCACATTCAAGAGAGCCCAGAGAATGGGAATAAGCAAATCTTTCTTGATCTGGACCCTAAAGGTTAAGTAATAAGTGGGAGAGAGACGTGGAAGGGGTAATGTCTGCATGAAGAGAAAACTAACTAGGATATATTCATGCAACTGCTAGCCGGTTGGAGCACAAATATACAGAAGGAAGTAGAGGGAGATAAAGTGGAAAGACGGACCAGGGTCAGGCAATGTAAGGATGCTAAGCAATTCTGTTCATCACACACACACACACACACACACACACACACACACATTCTCTCTCTCTCTCTCTCTCTCTC
This sequence comes from Neotragus pygmaeus, assembly GCA_006410875.1. Classification (NCBI taxonomy): domain Eukaryota; kingdom Metazoa; phylum Chordata; class Mammalia; order Artiodactyla; family Bovidae; genus Neotragus; species Neotragus pygmaeus. The sequence continues at coordinate 545,303 of SJYV01035832.1, forward strand.
TCTCTCTCTCTCTCTGCCAAACACTGTTATAGGTACAATAAATAAAACAACAAGCCATGCTCTTAGGAGATCTAAAACAGGGCAGCAGTAGAGATGCAGAGGAGGGACAAACATGAAATACACAGAAAATTAAAAAGGAAGACAATGCCCAGGACAGTGCAAATAAGTCCTAAATAATTTTTTAAAAAAATTTTAGTTTTGAAATAATTATAGATTCACAGAAGTTTCCAAAAAATGTATAGGATGTACCATGAACCCCTCAGTCAGCCTCCCCCAGGGTTTACATCTGATGATTATTATAGGACAATATAAAAACCAAGGAGTTGTCACTAATATAATTCAGTGTCTTCAGTCTCATCAGTTATACACACTCATGTGCATGTCTGTGTCTCTGTGTAATTTTATCACATGTGTAACGTAGCCACACATATGAAACAAACTCAAAACATCATGCTACCTCCTGAGAGCCCCTTCCATCTGCTATCCCTAACTCCTGAAAACTACTAGGCTGTTCTTCACCTATAACTGTGGCATCTCATGAATGTTACATGAATGGAATCATGTGGTGTGGATCCTTTGGGGATTGACTTTTTTTCCATTCAGCATGATTTATTTACTTATGGCTCATCCAAGTTGCATGCATCAATATTCCACTCCTTTTTTTTTTTTGCTCAGTAGTATTCCATGTCATGGGTGTTCCAGTGTTTGTTCAACCCATTGAACCCATTGAAAGGCACATGGACAGTTTCCAGTTTGGGGTTATTATAAACAAAGCTGCTATGAACAACTGTGTACAACCTAGATGCTTTTTGAGTGAACGAATTTGAGAGAATGGATATGCTGTGACCAGCTGGAGGGGATGAAGCCAAGCATTGTTAGTGAAAAATGAGCCCCAATGTACATGCAGCCACCAAGCACTACAAAAAGGGTTTCTTTTGTTTCATCTGTGTATGTTATTATACATATATGTGCGTGTGTGTGTGTATGTGTGTATACACACACTTTGAAAGTGAAAGTCGCTCAGTCATGTCTGACTCTTTGCAACAACATGGACTATACAGTCCATGAAATTCTCCAGCAGAATACTGGAGTAGGTAGCCTATCCCTTCTCCAGAAGATCTTCCCAAACCAGGGATTAAACCCAAGTCTCCTGCATTGCAGGCAAATTCTTTACCAACTAAGCTATCAGGGAAGCCCCCTTTATATACTTTATTAATAATCAAATGGTATCTTTAAAATAAAACAATTTAAGATAAGCCAACCATGAGTTTAAAATTCTAAAGTAAAACTTGACAACATCTTTATATTGTCAAGACCCAACAGTGCTCAATAGAATCATTTTAAATATTCAAATAAATTTTAAATGGTCTTTGTTGTGGTTTGGCACTTTTCAAGTTCTGATGTTTTACAAATTCTGTTTCGTTAGTTGTTCAAGCTCCTGTTCTTTTCTTAACTATTTATTTATTTATTTATTTATTTATTTAGTTGTGCTTAGTCTTAGTTGTAGGATGTGGGGTTTTAGTTGTGGCATGCAAACGAAGCATGAGAACTCTTAAATGTGGGAATCTAGATTCCTGACCAGGAATTGAACCCTGGGCCACCTGCATTGGGAGCAGAGTCTTAGCCACTGGACCACCACGGAGGTCCTTCAAGCTCTTCTTCTGTAGCTATTACTATGATGCCCAATTGTATCAGTGCTCTCCAAAGACTTTTAAAATAAGTTCTAATTTGAAGAAAAGTGCATTCTACACATAGAAAGTTCAAAAATAAAAAGTGATGAAGGACGCGTTTCAGGATAACATGCATAACATTTTACATCACCTACCTCACAATAATTCCAGGATAGCTTCTTTTAACTTTTCTTCTGTCTTTTTAAAAAGGATATTTTAAAATAAATTTACACATAACCCAAAAATATTCCCTAGTCCTTTTGCCTTCCAGCATCACACTTTAATAGTCAAATAAGGATAATTCATCCTGGCAAGTCTTGCCTCCTTTGAGATGAAAATCTGGCAGTAACCCAAAGAGCATTTATAATGGCTCCCAATCTATCCATAACATCCATGTATAATTTCTTGGCCCAATTTTAATATTTTAGTTGTGTTGTCTTCTTCTTCCAAAAATTTACAGTCAGTATACAGGAAGAGTTCTTTTTTTTCCATATAGAAAAAGTTGAATTTGCTCAGGTAACAAGTCAAGTGATTTATTGTATTACTTATATATTCCTGTTTGTACTTTATTATTTAAATTGTACTTGGGATTACTTTGGCAATTATAGATCAGAAGATGAGGCTGAAATGTACTATTCAATTGATACAATGATTTATTCCTCCGCAGATCATTAACATAGGCTACATCCGTGCCTGCATGCTAGGTCGCCTCAGCCGTGTCCAACTCTTTGCGACCCCATGGACTGAAGCCTGCCAGGCTCCTCTCACCATGGGATTTTCCAAGTCAGAATACTGGAGTGGGTTGCCCTGCTCTCCTCCAGGGGATCTTTCTGAACTGGGGATCCAATCTGTGTCTCCTGTGGCTCCTGCATTGCAAGTGTATTCTTAACCACTAAGTCATGGGGGAAGCCCAGCATAGGCTACAGCTGTCCCCAAATAGCATGATATTTTGCCCATCCTGTTGCCATGGAGATCAAGAACCAAATTAAAACTTATTTGCAAAGGTCATAATAATGTAGTCAGAATTTAAATAAAAACTTGCTTCTCAATTATGTATAATTTTGCTCATTATCTCTGATGGTCTGCTGATCTCTACATGTTTTGTTGTTCAGTCGCTAAGTCCTGTCTGACTCTTTGTGACCCCATGGACTGCAGTACAGCAGGCTTCCTTGTCCTTCACCATCACCCAGAGTTAGCTCAAACTCATGTCCATTGAGTCAGTGATGCTATCCAACCATCTCATCCTCTGCCACCCTCTACATGCTTTAATTTATCACTAATAAAGTCTCTCAAGCCAAGCACTCACATGAGTTTTGACATTCCATGAACCCAGATACAATACATAATCTGGCAGTCTGCTTAGGTTGGCTCCTGGATGGAACAAGAGAGCGAAGTCTGGGATAATTCCCAAACATCTGGATCTGGTGACAGGGAGCCCATGGTAAGGCGAGCTTGAGGAGAAAAAGCTGGAGTAGGAATGGTTGAGTCTGAAATCCCAGTGGGCCACATGATTCAAGAGGCAGCCAGTAGAAGGCTGGCTATGAGTGTTTGAGATTCCGGGTCATATTAGCCAAACAAAGTGGCCTGACATTTTCCACAAGAAGAAAATCCTGTGAAATATAAACATGTAAGGCCAGGACAGAGGGAGAGGGACAGGAAAAAGACCGGGCAGGTCTCTAATGTTTGATAACATGCCTGGTGCACAGCTGGCACTCTGAAAATACTGCGAAAGAGATGAAGACAGAACTTGGCCATGGGGGCCTAGAGTGGGTTAGTTGGGCTCAGCCCATTCTTTGTTGTTGTTCAGTTGCTAAGTTGCATCTGACTGTTTGAGACTCTATGGACTGTAGCACACCAGGCTCCTCTGTCTTCCACTGTCTCCCAGAGTTTGCTCAAATTCATGTCCATCAAGTCAGTAACGCCATCAGCTCTTCACATCAAGCATTAAAGCTTCAGCTTTAGCATCATTCCTTGCAATGAACATTCAGGATTGATTTCCTTTAGGATTGACTGGTTGGATCTCCTTGCTGTCCTTGGGACTCTCAAGAGTCTTTTCCAGCACCTCAATTGGAAAGTATCAATTCTTCAGCAGTCACATCTATACATGACTTTGTGGTCCAACTCACATCCATACATGACTACTGGAAAAACCATAATTAAATCTATATGGTGCTGGTCTGTACAGATAAATTCTGATTTTATGATGAGGTTAAATGGGATGTAATTTCTTCAGGTTATATTCAAAGTTAATGTTTTTCATGAAAGATTTTGAAATCAGGATTCAGTGCCTACTTTTGCTGCCTATGTAACATGAGCCTAAAATAACCTTTTTGATTTAGTCTGAATTTTTAAAAGAGGCTGTTGGTCACCCTTCAAATTACATTGTGTTCTAAGGCTTGATAAATCATTTTCATTCATATTAACTAATTTGATCTGTTCAGCAACTCTATATGGGTGATAATGGCTGTAATGTGTTGTTTTACAGATTGACTCAAACTATGTTGAAGCTTGATGAGAATAAATAAATAAGAATCACAGAAACTAAGACCTGGGAGTACCAGTTGAGAGTATTTCTTCCAATAATTTCTCATTTTTAGATGAGGACACAGTGAAATCCAGAGCCCACAGTGGTGAGAATTTTCCTTTTTTTTTTTTAACACTTTTTTTTAATGGCTAACTCCCTGGGTCTTCGTTGCTAAGCAGGCTTTCTCTAGTTGAGGTGAGCAGGGACTGCTCTCTAGCTATGGTGGCTGAGCTCCTCATTGTAGTGGCTTCTCTCGTGGAGCACGGGCTCCAGGACAAGAGGACTTCAGTACTTGGGGCACCTGGGCTTAGTTGCTCCGTGGCAGGTGGAATCTCCCTGGACCAAGGATCGAACCTGTGTCCCCTGCATTCGAAGGCAGATTAACTACACATGCCCGTTCGTGGTCCAAGATCCTCATTAGTCTTAACCAGCTCTCTTCAACTGGACACAGTGGACTCCATGTTCCTGGAGAAAAATATCTTACGGCTTAACCTGGGCAAATATCTTACTGCTTAACCACTGGACCACCATGGAAGTCCCTGGAACCTGGCTTTTAAATTAGTGAACTTTATACTTCACCCAGAGAAGGCGATGGCACCCTACTCCAGTACTCTTGGCTGGACAATCCATGGACAGAGGAGCCTGGTAGGCTGCAGTCCATGGGGTCGCCAGGAGTCGGACACAACTGAACAATTTCACTTTCACTTTTCACTTTCATGCATTGGAGAAGGAAATGGCAACCCACTCCAGTGTTCTTGCCTGGAGAATCCCAGGGACGGGGGAGCCTGGTGGGCTGCCATTTCTGGGGTCACACAGAGTCAGACGCGACTGAAGCGACTTAGCAGCAGCAGCAGCAGCAGCAACATACTTCACCACTTGTCCTCTCTGTTAGTGAGCTAGTCAACATTTGTCCACAAAGAGGGCAAATTTAAAAAATTTATTTACACTCTATGTCTAAACTGTTGCTTTTTAATGTGAATTATATCTTTGTTTATTACATGAATGATTGAATAAGGGAAGATGAAGAAAGCAAAGGAGGGAGGAAGGAAGGAAAGAAAGCTAGTGAATTTAATTATTACTATTGTTGCTGAACCAAGTTCATTTCTTCTGACATTCACACAAGCCAAAGCAGTCAAGTGAGAAGATGGGAGAACAACTCCCAGATCAGTTCCGTTTTGGGGTACAACAGGCTTGGGGTCCTTGGGAGATAAAAGATAAAGAAACAGGATGGTCTGAGGGGTGGTGAACCCAGGGATCACGAGGAAAGATGCTTGGAGAAAGGTGTGAGAATCATTACTATTCTGTGTAGGCCTTGGCACATTCAAAAATGTGCGTTTAGCATGACCCGAGGGTGGAATTTTTGGCCCTCTACCATCAAAAGGTCACCAACTGGACACTCACGCATGGCAGTTGGAGGGTTGGTGGTCCTAACTAGTCTTAACCAGCTCTCTCCAACTGGACACAGCTGACTCCAAGTCCCTGGGAAACAACTTGAGCAAACATCTTATTGCTTAGGCTGCGTGCTGCTTGGAGGACGTGCAAGTCTTAAAAAGACCTTGATTAGTGAAGGCAGGTGAAGTGGATTTAACTAATGATTACCCATGATTTTTCATTGTTGTTTAATCATTAAGTCATATCCAACTCTTTGCATCCCCATGGACTGTAGCCCACCAGGTTCCTCTGTCCAGGGAGTGGGTTGCCATTTCCTTCTCCAGAGGATCTTCCTGACCCAGGGATCTAACCCACATTGCTGCACTGGCAGACAGTTTGTTTACCGCTGAGCCACCTGGGAAGCTCCATGGTTTCATTACAATCTACATAAATCATGTATTTGACTCTTTATGTTTTTGTCTTTTATTTTCTCTTAGGCATTCCCTTCTTGGGGTGTGTGGTATGTGTGTGTGAGTCTGTGTGTGTTCTATCAGAGTAACACTCCCTCCCAAGCAGGAGTATGTTGTTTGACTCATGAGAGAATCCAAGTTGTGGGCAATACGCTGACTTCACCCTCCTTCCTGTGCAAGACAGTAAACCCCAGCTCATGCACAGGACCCACCCCTGCCAGGCTGCATGACTCCAGGGACTGCAGGCACTGTATTCTGGATCTGGGCTCCACAGAGGAATCAGCACAGATGACACAGGCTTCTCAGCCTGCTGTCTGCCAAATAGGTACCCAAAGGGAAGCCCAGAAGTTGTCCGGCTGTGCCAGAGGCAGGGTGGGCCAGTCTAATCAGGGATGATACAGTAGCAGGTTCATTACAGGCACACATGGAAGATGCTCTGTCCAAGCCTGACCTGTTCAAGTCCATCTGTCTGATTCCACATTTCTCAATGAATACCCTGTGCATCTTTTTGTTGTCCTTGATTAAGATTACCTTGCTTCTAGGTCTCCTTAGTTACCAAGCTTTGCATGCTGCGTGCTGAGTCGCTTCAGTCGTGTCTGGTTCTTTGCAACCCTGTGGACTGTAGCCCACCAGGCTCCTCTGTCCATGGGATTCTCCAGGCAAGAATACTGGAATGGGGTGCCACGTCCTCCTCCAGGGGATCTTCCCAACCCAGAGATCCAAGCCACACCTCTTATGTTTCATCCCCTGGCAGGCAAGTTCTTTACCACTAGCGCCACCTGGGAAAGTTACCAACCTACTAGTTATTAATATAATATTTTACACTCCACTTAAATCTTGAACATAGTGATGTCATAATTATGAAAGTAACCAGATTTGCATGAAGTGTTGCCTGATCTTAAGAACAAAATAACAGCTGTGAAAACAGATGAAATAATTAGAGGAAGAAACTGTTTGGAAGCTTCAGGATATTTTAAAAGTAATTAGTACTAGTAAGCAATAAAGTTCTGTTCTCGGAAATTACACTTGAACGGGAAACATGGTGACTGCAGCCATGAAATTAAAAGACGCTTGCTCCTTGGAAGAAAAGCTATGACCAACCTAGATAGCATATTAAAAAGCAGAGACATTACTTTTCCAACAAAGGTCTATCTAGTCAAAGTTATGGTTTTCCCTGTGTTCACGTAGGGATGTGAGAGTTGGACCATAAAGAAGACTGGGCACTGAAGAATTTATGCTTTTGAGCTGTGGTGTTGGAGAAGACTCTTGAGAGTCCCTTGGACTGCAAGGAGATCCAACCAGTCCATTCTGAAGGAGATCAGCCCTGGGATTTCTTTGGAGGGAATGATGCTGAAGCTGAAACTCCAGTACTNACATGGACATCACCAGATGGTCAACACCGAAATCAGATTGATTATATTCTATGCAGCCAAAGATGGAGAAGCTCTAAACTGTCAACAAAAACAAGACCAGGAGCTGACTGTGGCTCAGATCATGAACTCCTTACTACCAAATTCAGACTTAAACTGAAGAAAGTAGGGAAGACCGCTAGACCATTCAGGTATGACCTAAATCAAATCCCTTATGATTATACAGTGGAAGTGAGAAATAGATTTAAGGGCCTAGATCTGATAGATAGAGTGCCTGATGAACTATGGATGGAGGTTCCTGACACTGTACAGGAGACAGGGATCAAGACCATCCCCGTGGAAAAGAAATGCAAACAAGCAAAATGGCTGTCTGAGGAGGCCTTACAAACAGCTGTGAAAAGAAGAGAAGTGAAAAGCAAAGGAGAAAAGGAAAGATAAAGCATCTGAATGCAGAGTTACAAAGAAAAGCAAGAAGAGATAAGAAAGCCTTACTCAGCCATCAGTGCAAAGAGATAGAGGAAAACAACAGAATGGGAAGGACTAGAGATCTCTTCAAGAAAATTAGAGATACCAGGGTAACATTTCATGCAAAATGGGCTTGATAAAGGACAGAAATGGTATGGACCTAACAGAAGCAGAAGATATTANGACACAACTAAAGCGACTTAGCAGCAGCAGCAGCAGCAGCATTCTGACCATGTGAGGTGATACGTTACTATAGTTTATATTTCTCTAATAATTAGTGATGCTAAAATTTTAGAGCTCTAGACATTACTTTGCTGACTAAGGTCCGTCTAGTCAAGGCTATGGGTTTTCTTGTGATTATCTATGGATGTGAGAGTTGGACTGTGAAGAAGGCTGAGCGCCGAAGAATTGATATGTTTGAACTGTGATGTTGGAGAAGACTCTTGAGAGTCCCTTGGACTGCAAGGAGATCCAACTATTCCATTCTAAAGGAGATCAGTCCTGGGTGTTTTTTTGAAGGAATGATGCTAAAGCTGAAAACTCCAGTACTTTGGCCACCTCATGCAAAGAGTTGACTGATTGGAAAAGACTGTGATGCTGGGAGGGGTTGGGGGCCAGGATGAGAAGGGGACGACAGAGGATGAGATGGCTGGATGGCATCACGGACTCGATGGACGTGAGTTCACGTNCTCCAGTACTTTGGCCACCTCATGCAAAGAGTTGACTCATTGGAAAAGACTCTGGTGCTGGGGGGGATTGGGGGCAGGAGGAGAGGGGGATGACAGAGGATGAGATGGCTGGATGGCATCACTGACTCGATGGACATGAGTCTGAGTGAATTCTGGGAGTTGGTGATGGACAGGGAGGCCTGGTGTGCTGTGATTCATGGGGTTGCAAAGAGTCGGACATGACTGAGTGACTGAACTGAACTGAACTGATGCTGAAATTGAAGCTCCAATACTTTTAGGGCATCCGATGCAAAGAGTGAACTCATTGGAAAAGATCTTGATGCTGGGAAAGATTGAACGTAGGAGGAGAAGGGGATGACAGAGGATGAGATGGTTGGATGGCATCATCAACTCGATGGACATGAGTTTGAGCAAGTTCCGGGAGCTGGTGATGGAAAGGGAAGCCTGGTTTGCTGCAGTCCATGGGGTCGCAGAGTTGGACACGACTAAGTGACTGAACTAAACTGATGGAATACAGAGGGAAAAAAACCTAGCGAATGAGCCACCAGTCTTCCTAAACATTGGTTTCATTTTCAACAAAACAAGAGCTTGCTGGGACTTCCCTGGTGGTCGAATGGTTAAGACTTCACTTTCAAATGCACGGGGTGCCAGTTCGATCCCTGGTCCAGGAGCTAAGATCCCACATGCCTTGAGGCCAAAACAACAACAAGAAAAACAACGACAACAACGGAAAAAGCATGTAGAGTCCGGCCATGACTTCAAGTGAATCCAAGTTTGGACAACAGAAAAGTAACAAGAAAGGTTCTCAGGGTCAGAGTTGGCACTGACGCTGCACAATTTCCTAGGATTGACTTTCCCAGAACTGGACTCTTGTCTTCCTGAGAAAAAGACCCCAAGTGCTGCTTCTTCCTTTGGCCATGTGATCACCTCTCAGAATAAGACACATCTGTTTGTAGGGGTGGTTTGCTGCTGTTGCTGCTAAGTCACTTCAGTCATGTCCGACTCTGTGCAACCCCAGAGATGGCAGCCAACCAGGCTCCGCCGTCCCTGGGATTCTCCAGGCAAGAACACTGGAGTGGGCTGCCATTTCCTTCTCTAATGCATGAAAGAGAAAAGTGAAAGTGAAGTCACTCAGTCGTGTCCGACTCTTAGTGACCCCATGGACTGCAGCCTACCAGTCTCCTCTGTCCATGAATTTTCCAGGCAAGAGTACTGGAGTGGGGAGGGGCGGTTTAGATTTGCTCAAAACATAGATTTTGCTTCTTAACATAATAATAGTTCAGATTTCGTTTTGAGCTGATCTGTTTTCTAGCAGAGTTAAGAGGTTTTCAACTAATACAGAGAATTGCCAGATAGTCAAGACAGCTAAGGGCTACCCGATGGGTAAAGAACCTGCCTGCCAGTGCAGGAGACTTGGGTTCAATCGCTTGGTCAGGAAGATCCCTGGTGTAGGAAATGGCAACCCACTCCAGTATTCTTGCCTAGAGAATCCCCATGGACAGAGGAGTCTGGCAGGATACAGTCCATAGGGCCACAAAGAGTCAGACATGACTGAACTGACCTAGCACACACACAAGACAGCTAAATGAGATGTGGTCAAGACTTCTGGTGTGTCTTATAATTCCCCATCCCCGTGTCCAAGCAGAGCAGAGATAAACTCCAGACTGCAGGTTGCTCAGACAGAATGATCAACTTCTAAGGGCTCCAAGGCAGGTGAGTCAGTTTAGAATAGTCAGTGTGATGTGCTGGAAAGTACTGAGCATCAATAAGTAGTGATCAATAAGTCCAATCAATAAGCATCAATAAATTGAATCCCTCCAAACTTGGAAAAGGGACCCCAAGACAGTCTTGAGATTTCAGTAGCCAGAGACCCAGACTACAGTAGCTGCTATGGTGACTCTCTAATTGTTTTTAGAAGAATCATTTGCTGTATTTTTAGCTCAGCTAATCAATTAGTATATTGTAGTGAAATGCTCACCTATTACACTCATTATATGCTAGATACTATCATTTCATCTAGTTAAAATGTTTGCATATGTTTTTTAAAAATGCCAAACAACTATGTAAATAATCTTCAGAATGTTTTTTAAATTAATTTTTATTGGAGTATAGTTGTTTTACAATGCTGTGTTAGTTTCTGCTGTACAGCAAAGAGACTCACTTACATGTGTACATATAACCACTCATTTTTAGATTCTATTCCTGTATAGGTCATCACAGACTATGGAGTAGAGTTCTCTGTGCAATACAGTAGGTCCTTATTAGTTATCTCAAAATGTTTTATCTAAGCATTTTCTTACTCTTTTTCATATTGTTCCTTACATTTGCAACAAAGAAATTTGTTTGACCTGTATACGAAGAGGTGTGTGTGTGTGCGTGCACATACACGTGTGCTCAGTCATGTCTGACTCTTTGAAATGTCAAGAACTGTAGCCTGCCAGGCTCCACTGTCCATGGAATTTTCCAGGCAAGAATACTGGAGTGGGTAGCCATTTCCTCCTCCAGGGGACTTTCTCAACCCCAAAATAAAACCAGTGTCTCCTGCATTGGCAGGTGGATTCTTTACCACTGAACCACCTGGGAAGCCTGTGTAAGAAGATATATAGAAAAAATTTCAAATTAAAAAAATATTTCTAAGGCTTTAATGAGTCTTATCAAATATATCTGTGTATGCTTGTTTTGGCAACACAGATACAAATACTGGGATAATACAGAGGCCTGGCCGCTGTACAAGGATGACACTCAAATGTATGAAGAATTCCATATTAAAAAAAAATTGTGTAAAATAAAGTAGCTCAAGGTCACTGTTTCTGATCGTGTAGACAGCTCGCCCTCTAGTGTTTCTTTCAAAACCCTCCCACATTCTAAACCATACTCTTAATCTCACAATGTTAGGTTAATAGGATTAAGAGCTGTGTCATCAAATTAATAGAACAAGGTTAAATCCCTGACGGACAAACATTAAATCAGAGGAAAGTGAAGGTCCTTACAGAAGCTGGTGGCAACCTCACTGGGGAGAGCCTGCAAGATTAGTGGTAAATATGTTAAAATTTTATTTGGTAAATAGGGTCTTGATCCCCGGGAGAAGGGAATGGCTCCTGACTCCAGTATTCCTGCCTGGAGAACCCCTGGGCAGAAGAACCTGGCGGGCTACAGTCCCCTGGGTCACAAAGAGTTGTACACAAATGAGAGACCAACACTAAACTGAAAGAGTCTTAACAGAAGTAGAAGAATTAGCTGAAATGATAATTCTAGAAGTAAAATATGATAGCTTTGTAACTACTAGTATTTTAAAAAGACATTCTAAATGTAGATTAAATAATATAGGGTTGGTTTTTTATTCCAAAATAACAAATATATATATATATATATATAATATAAATACCCTTTTTGGGGGAAGTTAAGATAATCTGGATATATAACTGTGAAACCATATGTTTTTTATTGGGAATGTTTACAACTAATTATATAAAAGGAAATTTATTATCTGAGAAGAAAAAAATTTGTGTATGATTCATTTATCTGATGGCTTTTATAAGATATATGAGAAAAATCTTGCTTTCAAAAAAAATAAGTAGTTAACCATCTAGTTTAAAAATTACTTATGGTCATAGAATTTTGGAGAAAAAACAATCCCCTCTGATGTAGCTAATTCTGTGTTTGGGGTTGTTTACTGTTGACAAGGAAATAAAAGGAAGTTTGGGTTCTATGGGGCCGGGATCCATACTTTTGGTTGCCTTAAATTTCAAATGCTTCAGATGAAGACCTTATTTAACTGCCATGAAGAATGCAAACAAAAGAGGGATTTGGGTTGTCTTTTCAAAGAATTTATTTAGATTTCAAGTTTCCTTATGTCCCAGCCATATCAACATACATTGTCTAAAGTCATAAAGAAAAATCGACAGAAAAATGCTTTGGCTCACCAGGTGTTTTCAACTGATGCCAACAGAAACTAAACCGAAGGCATCTGACACGGGTTTGTCCTTCCTTCGCAGTCGCGGCGCAAACATGAAGCTGCCGTTCTTGGTGTTTATCGTGTCTCTGCTGCAGCCGAAAGACTGTCACTGTGCGCCTACTGGGAAGGACCCAACTTCTACCCGTGAAGACCCGAAGGGTAATGTCTGGTCTCTTTATCTGCACTGTGTCCCGTCTGCCTGTTTGCCTGTCCTCCTGGCACTTACTGTGATTTACAGTTGAGAGATAACTGCATTCAGAACGCCCTCTAGTTTCACAGGGAGACGTTCTCCAGGCTCTTAAGCCAAGTAGACAAGACGCCAAACATCTGGATTAAAAATAGAAAATTCCAGTTGTGTCTCTGAGAACGGTTCACAGTTCCAGATGTTCGCCATCACAGAGATAAAACTTGCCAGCGTCTTAGGCTGCACGGCTTGGGTTCATCCAGATGTTTGGTGTCCTCTGAGCACGGTTTTAATGAACAGTGAAATTCTTTGCTAGCATTTGAAACATTTAAACAATTAAAATCATCCATGCAATTATTCGTGAGACTGTGAAAGGATGGGTTAGAGTGACATCGAATCTGGTTGGTCTGTGCTCATACTTGGAGCCTTTGTTTGACGAGATACGCTTTGAGTGCCTATCTTAGAAAAATAAATTCGTTTAAATGTTCATTTTGGGGATCTGTAAATAAATTTGGAGGCCAGGTTAAGCTCCTTTGGTGGCCACATTGGCTATTGTGAAAAGAGTATGACAAACGATGAATTTCATACTCACTAAAGGCTTATTAAAGGGATGTTAGAGACATCCCGGAGGTTATTAAAGAATCTTGCATTATACCATATACTTTCTGGGTTTGATGCCTCCTGGGAAGGTAATTGAAGCTGAAAGAAAGGGAAATTGTTCTCTCTGTTTGAGGTTCCCAGTTGGGTATTTAATATAAATTGTCTGTGAAGAAAATTCAATGTTTTCTTCTAATATAAACACACTTGAGTTTTAAGGGAAAGAAAAAAAAATTGGATAAATGAAAACAGGCTCTGAGGAGAATGATAAGATGGGGTTAAATGAACTCTTGACTTGGCTGGAAGCTCAGAAGTGAAGAACAGAAGGTATTTCCCTTGAGGTGGGGGGTGGCCGGTAGCCCCCTCCATGTGGTAGCTGATAGCCCAAGCATGGTGATCTGCTTTTGGAGTCTGATACAATAAAAAAACAATTAAGCCTGACACGAAAAACTGGTAAACTCATTGTATTCTTTCTATTATTATTATTACAAAATTTTAAACTTTTTATTTTGTATTGGGGTATAACTGATTAACAATGCTGTGGTAGTTTCAGCAAACGGACTCAGCAATACATATACAGTAGGTCTTTGTTGCTTATCCACTTTAAATATAGCAGTGTGTACCTGACCTGCCCAAACTCCCTAACTATTCCTTCTGCTGGCAACCATGAGTTCGTCTTCTAAGTCTGTGAGTCTGTCTCTTTCTGTTTTATAAGTTCACTTGTATCATTTGTCTTTGGATTCCACATGTAAGGGATGTCCATATGATATTTTTCCTCTGTCTGACTTACTTCACTCAGTGTGACACTCTCTAGGTCCATCCATGTAGCTGCAAATGGCATTATTTCATTCTTTTTAATGGCTGGCACTCATTGCATTCTGATACACTATAATCTGATCAGATCTTAAAGGAAAAATCTACAACATAATCTTTTAGGTTTTTCCAAGGCTGGGGAGATAGACGTAGATGAAGAGGTGAAGAAGGCTTTGATTGGCATGAAGCAGATGAAAATCCTGATGGAAAGAAGAGAGGAGGAACATAGCAAACTAATGAGAACCCTGAAGAAATGCAGAGAAGAAAAGCAGGTACAGTCATTGAAAATCACACCTGTCCTGGGACGTCCGGTGATAAAGGTGCCTCACTCCCAATGCCGGGGCCATGGGTTTGATCCCTGGTCAGGGAACTAAGATCCTGCATGCTGAATGGTGCAGCCTAAAAAAAATAAAATCTGTATAACTGTTCAGAAATATGTCTGGACCATAAATAGTGCACATCTGAATGCAGTGGAGAAATTATTTATTTACCCTAATCATAGTTTTTCTGGAAATCCACCCTATTGGAGGAAGACTTTGAAGGAAATTTCAAATTTCTTCAAAGAACATATTTGTTGTAGATTAAGCCTTTGAAAGACTCCAAAGTCAGGTGTTTGGAGGATTCAATGTTATTTGGGAAACGCTACTTTTTAAAAACTACTTAATGGTACCTTTTGAGTTGTAATGTCAAGTCAAAAATGTTTGGAAGTTTTTGGCCAGATCTGTGGCCTACAAACATTTTTTTCTTTCCCATCCTTATTACTGTAATTATTATTACCATCCACTCCTGAATATATGCATTTTCATTTATTTATAAATTAGAATCATGAATTGCTACCAAGTCCATATTTCAAATAATCTTCCACTGCTACTGCTAAGTCACTTCAGTCGTGTCCGACTCTGTGTGACCCCATAGACGGCAGCCCACCAGGCTCCCCCGTTCCTGGGATTCTCCAGGCAAGAACACTGGAGTGGGTTGCCATTTCCTTCTCCAATGCATGAAAGTGAAAAGTGAAAGAGAAGTCGCTCAGTCATGTCCGACTCTTCATGATCCCATGGACCTCAGCCTACCAGGCTCCTCTGTCCATGGGATTTTCCAGGCAACAGTACTGGAGTAGGGTGCCATCACCTTCTCCAAATCTTCTACATATTTTGAAAAAATTTTAGCTTATTGCCAAATCTGTTTAGATCATCATTTTTACTGACACAAGGCCAACAAAGAGCTCATAATGAAAGTGTTAGCCCTGCCATTATTCCTTATCTACCTGAACAGGAGTTAATCATATTTTTTAATCTGCTGGCTATTTTTTTTTCAAGAATCTTTTAAAGTCTCTTGCCCTTTTAGTGAGGGCTAGTTTAAAGCAGTTAAAAACCATCATTTACCCATGCTCAGTCATTCGGTCACTTTGCCAGGCTCTTCTGTCCATGGAATTTTCCAGGCAAGAATACTGGAGTGGGTTGCCATTTCCTACTCTGGGAGATCTTCCAGACCCAGGGATCGAACCCACATCTCTTATAGCATCTCCTGTACTGGCAGGCAGATTCTTTACCTTTAGTGCCACCTGGGAAGCCCTCATTTACCTGAGTTCTCTTAAATGGCAATTCACTGCAACTGGCTCCAAGTGAACAGAGGCAACCAGTGTCGATGCTTCTGGAATGTACAGAGTCCCTCTTCCCCAGGGTCCTCACATACAGCTGGCCACATGCAATGGCCTGACATGAGCACCAGTGCCTGTGAAATAGTATATCAACCTCATCAATTTAATTCATGTATCTTTACTTAATAGTTTCTGTCTAAACTATGTATCTTATCAATGGAGAATATACATTATATTCAGACATCCATGGCCATATTAAAAACTGTTCATATGTTACAGTATAAAGCTCAGTGCATTTCTAAATTATAGACATTGCATGGTTCATAGTTGAATGGCAATAACCATTAAATCACACTCAGAATAATTAAATTTTTAAAAAATTTATTTTCAGCATACCCTTAAATCAAAGAGGATGTCAAAACTGCAAAAAATAATTTGCAAAGTATTTTAAATTTTAAAATTGGAAGTGTGTACTGTGCTTAGATGCTCAGTCCTGTCTGACTCTTTTCGACCCCATGGACTGCAGCCTGCCAGGCTCCTCTGTCCATGGGGATTCTCCAGGCAAGAATACTGGAATTGGTTGCCATGCCCTCCTCCAGGAGGGATCCCTCCCAACCCAGGGATTGAACCCAGATCTTCCATATTTTAAAACTTTATTTTCATGAAAAAATGTTTAATTGTGGTAAAATATATATCACAAAATTTGCCATCTTAACCACTTTTATGAATACAGCTCAATAGTATTAAATACATTTACATTGTTGGGCAACCAAGCTCCAGAATTCTTCCCATTTTGCAAAACTCTTTTGTTTTGTTAGTCATGAAGTTATGTCAACTCTTTGAGAGCCCCTGGACTCTAGCCCGCCAGGCTCTTCTGTCCATGGGATTTCCCAAGCCAGAATACTGGAGTAGGTTGCTGTTTCCTTCTCTGGGGCATATTCCAAACCCAGTGATTGAACCCGGGTCTCCTGCAAAACCAAAACTCTGTACCCATTAAACAATTCCCCATAGTTGATTTTTAAATTAAAAAATAAATAGAAGTTCTAATATCTCCTCTCTAGACCTAGATCTATAAAGGTGGGGATCACCAAGCTCCAGTACTTCCCTGGTGGCTGAGATGGTAAAGAATCGGCCCTCAGTGCAGGAGATCTGGATTCAATCCCTGGATCGTGAAGATCCCCTGGAGAAGGGAATGGCTACCCAGTCCAGTATTTTTTGCCTGGAGAGAATTCCATGGACAGAGGAGCCTGGTGGGCTATAGTCCATGAAGTCACAAAGAGTTGGACATGACTGAGCGACTAATACTTTCTCACCAGCTCCAGGGAGTTCCTGGCATTCACAGTGGCCACTGGGTGTCCTCTGAGCCATTGGAGCAGGGCTACTATGTCACAGGCTGTGACCTCAGAGCTAGAGTCAGCCTGTCACCAGCTGGTTGGTTTTGCAGCCGCACAGGGTCCCTGGTGAGGAGACAGCTTAAGCAGCAACTGCAAGCCCTCCTTCCTTTCAGCAGCCAGCAAAGGACCTTGAAGAAATCAAAACCTGCTCCTTATGAAGAAAGGGGAAGCTCCTCTAAGCCAGGTTCTTCCCTGGTGGGCTTGTGAGTCTGACCACCAAGAATAACCACACTAGATATCATTTACAGGCTCTTATAAAACACATTATCACATCTTTCCAGCATCTGGGTAAACCATCATTTTCATTTTACAGCTAAGGAAACTGAGTTTTGAGATGTTAATTAATGTGTTAACCCAACCCTGTCCATGACTGACCCAGGAGAAAGTGAGCTGGCGCTGTGTCTGCGGGGCCTAGGACTTTGTTTTTCTCCTTTCCCCTGGCCTCCTGGTGAGCCAGGGAGGCAGCACATACTATGAAAAGAAAGCTCAGTGTGAAGTCAGCAAGTGTTAGTTCCATTTCTGATGTGGTAGAATCTCAGAAGCTAGTAGAATTTTTATTATTTCTTAAGATGTAGTCTATTTTTTTTTAATCATTGAAGAATACTTCTAAGGTAAGGGCACTCCTAAAAATTCATTTTATTTTCTTTCAAATTTGTCTCATTATTTGGCCATGCCACACGGCATGTGGGATCTTAGTTCCCCCATCAGGGACAGAACCCACACCCCCTGCATTGGATTCACGGAGTCTTAACCACTGAACTGCCAGGGAAGTCCCAAAAATTCATTTTAAAAAGGAAAAATCTGTTTAACACGAAGTCTCCCTTCCTAAAATGATTTTAAACCTAAAGTAAAGGATACTTTACATAAATTATGAATTTGAAAATATGGGGTAGACAACCCCAGTCTCCCAGAAACAAAAAACAAACAAAAAACTCCATCCATCCTCGGTGACCTGGCATGATCTCAGTCTCCCTCCTCAGCTTCTCCCTGTTTGTGTTTAGTACGTGCGTGCTTCAGTTGTGTCTGATTCTGTGTGACCCTACAGACTGTAGCCCACCAGACTCTTCTGTCCATGGGATTCTCCAGGCAAAAATACTGGAGTGGGCTGCCATTTCTTTCTTCAGGGGATCTTCCAGATCCAGAGATTGAACCCACACCTCTTGCATCTCTTGCGTTGGCAGGCGGGTTCTTTATCACTAGCGCCACCTGGGAAGCCCATTGTATATTAGTGGGAGCATCTAAAGCTTCCTCTTACTAAAGTGGGAAACCTTAAAGCAGCCCTTCAAGTGATTCCACACCATGCACCCCGTCCAGGTTTGGGTGGGACTTTGATAAACTGACTGCAGGAAGACAGCTCTAAATATGAAATCTATCGCCAGGTGGGACATTTGGACGAAGCAGAGAGCTCGGACAGGACATTCCTAAACCAGAGACCTACTTCCTCTGGGGCAAAAGTTCACTACCAAATCTTGGGCCATGTGATTTGGCCATTGGTTTTCATTAAACCAATGAAAAGTGAAAGCAAATCAGATGATTACAGGCTAGGTGCCTTGCTTGCTTATCTCAATATGAAAACTAAAGAAGTAGATCCTACGAGTATTCCTGTTTGCTACAAAGGAAATGGGCTCAGAGATGATTAAATAATTTGCCCAAGGGTCCACAGTGAGGGTAGTTTGTAATTGGAAATACTGGGATTTTGGTTTACAGTAACAATGAGAATGATATTTAAAAAAGACTGAGAAAATTTGGGTGGTATTGTTTCCTCCCCTGGTGGAGCAAGCTTTCTTAAGAAGTTGCAGGATTCCATAATTGTTCTGCAAAGCCCCAAAAGATAGGTTAAGCCTGTCTAGATCATGAGGTTTGTTTGGTAGGCTGGGGGCCGGCCAGGTTTCCTATACGGCATGCAGCAAAGGACAGCTGGCTCAACCCCAGGATTCTGCTACTAGGAGAGATGAGAATTCCGAGCTTAGCAGAGATGTGGGAGATGAGCAGTGCCCGGTTGTCTCTTGGGGCTTAATATGCCAGGAAAGGGTGCTTATCTTTTTCTTTTCCGGTAGGTAAAATTATGCACTAAATTGGTGTTAGAAACTGTGCTCACTCGTGTTTTTCCACTTAAGGGAGTAGCCATCAGCTCTAAGGCTCTCCTCTTACGGACATGTCTATTAGCTTCCCTAACTCCCCTGAGCTACTTCTCAGGCCTGGAGGGAGCCGGTTTGCAGAAGTCCCCTCTTGCAGGCAGGCCTGGGGGATCTACGGGATGCTGGCCTGGCAGGGAGCTCTGGGGGCGGGGTTGATATTCTCCGGTTGATATTCACCTCTGCTGGGTGGGACCTGGTTGAGGACAGCAGGCACCGCCAGGCGTGCTCGGAATATGGGCAAGAAACACAAAGCTGCTAAGAACACAGCATTTCTGCCATTAGAATGCAACTCACCGCAAAGACTTGATGTGATGTACCAGAGTTGTGCTTTCTAGCAGTGTTTAAGAGCATATGAAAATTAAAGGCAGTATAAATGAAGGAGATAAATGTGTCAGCTTTGTCAGCCTTAAAATCCCATCTTCACATCCTCCAGGGACTAGAAGTGAAGACAGACAAGTAAGCAGATCAATTAGGCATTCTGCAGAGCAAAGGCTGTGTCTTTGTGGCTGATTCACCCATGAGCAGCGAATGCCCATACCATAGCAAGCCCTCAAGAAACAACTGTTGAATGTATAAACAGGTGGATAAGAAGTGTCCAGTTTCAGTAGGGATCAAGAGGTGCCCTTCTCTTCACTGAACTGAAAGATTCCGGGTAAATCTATCAGCTGCTCATTTGTAGCAGAAATGAGGTTTAGTTTAGAATATACACATTTTGTAAAGTGAGAAATCAATTAAGGTATAGCACACAAAGTCATGAAATGGAATTAGGGTGTGTGTTTCTACTTTTTAATTAGGAGGCCCTGAAGCTTATGAATGAAGTTCAAGAACATCTAGAAGAGGAAGAAAGGCTATGCCAAGTGTCTTTGATGGATTCCTGGGATGAATGCAAATCTTGCCTGGAAAGTGACTGCATGAGATTTTATACAACCTGCCAAAGCAGTTGGTCCTCTATGAAATCCACGGTAAGGGAAAAACAGAACTCAAGATTGCTAAGTTCTTAAGGTACCTGCTTCAGCTTACTTTTTAAAAGTAATTTATGTGAATATTTAAAAAAGAGATGGCTGATCTGATATTGACCTTTTGCAACCTGGATTCTAGCATTCATATTTCTGTATGAATCACCAGTGGGTATGTAATTTATGAGTTAGAACAGCCACCCAGGGTCTGCCCCCCCTCTCATGACACTGTTTGTATCTCTTAGAAATACCCTCTTTCTGCCTTTTATTTGTTATTTGTGAACCTACTCATGCTAGATTGTAAGCTCTATGAGGAAAGGAACTGTATCTTATCTACCTTCATTTAAGCGTTGTAGGTGTTCAATAAATGTTTGCTGAATTACATTCTGAGTAATAGTATTATAGTTTCTGATTTCACTCTGCTTTGATTTTTTTTTTCCCTCTGGAGACCAAACCTTTGAAGGTGTTCTCTGCCTCCTGAATCTTTTCTTCAATGGGCCTGCCTTCTTGTGGCAACACATACATGCGTGTGCACACACACACACGTGCCCACATTCATGGCACCTGTATCTCAATCTGGGTCCTGTAGGACTGGCATGTTTTCTTTTTTTGTTCCCTTGGGCTCTCTTCTGGGCAGAGAGAATCACAGAGGGTGGTGACCTGAATAGGATGAGCTCTGACCCATAAAAGGCTCCTCTGCTTTTAGCCCTCCCCCTTGAAGAAGTGGGCTGAGTATGAAACACAGTGAAATTCTCTTCCCTGTCAGAGCATGCACTAATTAGAGTCTGTTCTTGGCTTGGCAGTGCCATCCCCAATTACAGAGGGAGAAACCCCTAGGATAATTTATATGCCAAGTTCATTTGCCTCCACTGTTAATCGCATCTGCTCTATTTTTATAGCCAGTCTCAGATACAGCAGAGTATGTTGGATGAACACTGGGTGGAAGTCAGGAGCTTTGAGGACCATTCCTATCTGTGATAGTTGTGTAACCTTAGGATAATTACTTGGACTTTTAAATTTTTGTTTCTGTGTCTGGATTCAGGTAAACAGAAGCTGACAGAGAGAGGCAGATGATCCACCCAGTTTACTTTCTGAGAAAGGCACGAGTCCTCTAAGGATTCCTGGAGTACTCTTTGAACAGAACTAGGGTAGGGGGGGTGGATGGTGGTATTCCAGCAGTGATGGTCGATGGTTGTTAGGTTTCAAAACACACAACATGGTCACATCACTTTCATACAAAGGCAACTCTGGCATGGACTTACATGTCACAAAGTTGAAGGAGAACATGGTGTGATTCCTGGAAGATCTCCCTCTGAGTAAGAAATTCTATTATTAGAGCTTTATTCCTTTGACTGCAGCCAAGGAGGGCTTTGATCACTGGTAATGTGTAACATCCCTAAGTAATCTATTTAGATGTATTAAGCATCTATCGCAGAGAGTCAGACACAGCTGAGCAACTGAACAACCACCACAGCAAAAAGCATCCATAGTTCAGTGCAAATGTATTGATCTTCTCTTTTCCATGGACTAAGTTAAAAACATGAGCCCAGGGAGAGTAGGAGGACACTAATAACATCCCACTTAAATGGGGAAGAAACCTAAGACATAAGGCAGAAATGAAAGATGGGAGTCTTCACAGTTTTCAGGCAATCATCATGGTCTAAAACCATGCATGCCAACCACCACCAGTACATAAGGGCTGTGGCTTGTCAACAGTATTGAAAACTTGGCCTTCTTAGGTCTTTCGGTAGGCAAAGAGAAAGCAGGAGGAATTTCAGACCCTATTTCCATAATCAAAGTCAAAGCCAGGTGCATGCATGCATGCTAATTTTGCATGGACTGTAGCCCCCCAGGCTCTCCTGTCCACGGGATTCTTCAGGCAAGAATACTGGAGTGGGTTGTCATGCCCTCCTCTGGGAGATCTTCCTGACACAGGGATCAAATCTGCATCTCCTGTGGCTCCTGGATTGAGATGGATTCTTTACCACTGAGCCACTGGGGCAGCTACAAAGCCAGGTACATGAGTAGTGATCTTAAAGTGGATCACCTCTTCCTAGTTTGCCCAGGATTGTTCTTGATTTGGAACGACTTCTGTAAGTTGACTTAAAAGTTTACTATAAAAAATAGTCCTGGAAGAAAATACATTTATTTCATTTCTGTCCCCCACTTCACCCCATAGATTGAACAGGTTTTCCGGAAGATATATCAGTTTCTGTTTCCTTTCCATGAAGATGAAGAAAAAGAGCTCCCTGTTGGTGAGAAATTCACTGAGGAAGATGTACAGCTGATGCAGATAGAGAATGTGTTCAGCCAGCTGACTGTGGATGTGGGATTTCTCTATAATATGAGCTTTCATGTCTTCAAACAGATGCAGCAAGAATTTGACCTGGCTTTTCAATCATACTTTATGTCAGACACAGACTCCGTGGATCCTTACTTTTTTCCAACTTTTTCCAAAGAACCAGCAAAAAAAGCACATCCTATGCAAAGTTGGGACATTCCCAGCTTCTTCCAGCTGTTTTGTAATTTCAGCCTCTCTGTTTATCAAAGTGTCAGTGCAACAGTTACAGAGATGCTGAAGGCCATTGAGGACTTACCCAAACAAGACAAAGGCAAGTATTAAAAGATTATTTTTACTTAGATATCTACACTAAAGTTAAGTTTTATTTGGCTTTGGAAATGGTAACTGTTTCTAAATTGTCATACGATGTTTCCAAGAGTGGTGGTTAATGGATAATCAAAGTCTCACAGCCTCTTAAAAGAGAATCTGAGGTCTCCCAAACACCAGCCCTCTCCCATCTTTGTCAAGAGCTTTGTAGGGCTGTTTTCTCTTTCTAAAGCAAACGTTCAAAGCTGACAAAGAAAATGCTGGTAAGGAGAGAACTTTAAAAAGACGATAACCTTCTTTATTAAAACTTGGGCAGGCACTCAGCTGTATTCTGCTTGAACATCATGAGGTTTCTTTAAAATCAGTCCAGGCTCCTCAGCTCCCAGTTAAGGAAGACTCTTTAGTGCTATATAAAACCAGGTCACATTTAGGGCGCTCCACGGCCTCCTCCGCATTGCTACTGCAATTCCTTAAATCACAACATTTGTGCACAGAACCAGATTCAGTGCTCATAGACGAACCCCAAACTAAAGAAATAGAAACTTCTGTAAGTTACAAGAATCACCTTCTACCAGTACCACTCATGCCCCCTGATACTCTATGTTGGAAAAACAATCCTGCTTTATATTTTTTAATTTGGCAGCACTGGGTCTTAGTTGCAGCATGTGGGATCTAACTTTGACCAGGGATTGAACCCAGGCCCCCTGCATTGGGAGTGCAGAGTCTTAGCCTCTGGACCACCAAGGAAGTCCTTGCTTTATCTTGTAACACAGAAGGAGGTTCCTTCTTTGAGTTTCTGTGGAGTGGGTAGGACGCAGCATCTCAGAAATGAGAGATGTCATGTGGGCCACAAGTAGAATCTGTGTTTCCTTGAACTTATTTCTGTGGACCATTAGGCCAAGGACAGGTATATTCTTTGATGAAAAATAAAACAAGCTCCTTCCAGAAATCCTGCTGTTTGTCCATAGCATTTCCTAGGCAAGAATACTGGAATGGGTTGCCATTTCCTTCTCTAAGGGATCTTTCCAACCCAGGGATGGAACCTTGGTCTCCTGCATTGCAAGCAGGTTCTTTACCATCTGAGCCACCAAGGAAGTCCCTTTCCAAAGATACTCACATCCTAATCTGCAGCAGCTGCTGCTGCTGCTGCTGCTAAGTCGCTTCAGTCGTGTCTGACTCTGTGCGACCCCATGGACTGCAGCCCACCAGACTCCTCCATCCATGGGATTTTCCAGGCAAGAGTACTGGAGTGGGTTGCCATTACCTTCTCTGCTAATCCCCAGAACCTGTGAAAATATTAAGTCACATGTCCGAGGGAAAGTAAGGCTGCTGATGGAATTGTGGCTGCCAATCAGCCAACCTTGAAATAGGGAGAGTGCAGCTTCCCTGGTGCTCCAGTGGCTAAAACTCCTCACTCCCAGTGTCGAGGGCCTGAGTCTGGTCCTTGATCAGGGAACTGGATCCTTCATGCCAGCACGAAGATCCTGCACTCAGCGACAAAGATCCTGTGTACCATAGCTAAGAACCAGTGAAGCTAAATAAATAAATAAAAATTAAACTTAAAAAACCCACTCCTGTGTTCTTGCCTGGAGAATCCCAGGGATGACGGAGCCCGGTGGGCTGCCGTCTGTGGGGTCACGCAGAGTCGGACACAACTGAAGTGACTTAGCAGCAGCAGCAGCAAACTTAAAAAAAAAAAAACAACAACAACAACAGAGAGAGTATTTGGGGTTGTCCAGGAGAAGGCAATGGCACCCCACCCTAGTACTCCAGTACTCTTTGTTGGATATGAAACTGGAGGAAGGGAACTAGGAGCCAAGGAAGGTGGTGACTTCCAGAAACTAGACAGACATGGAGATGGATTCTCCCTCAGAGCCTCCAGAAAAGATCAGCCCTGCCAACACTCTCATTTAGCCCACTGAGTCCCATTTCAGACTTCTGACCTACAGAACTGTAAAATAATCTATGTTGTTTCAAGCCACTAAATGTGTGGAATCGGTTACAACAGCAAGAATAAACTATTACATGTCTTTCATCAATAATATACTCTCTGAGTGAGCTTCCCTAGTGGCTCAGTGGTAAAGAATCTGCCAGACAAACAGGAGATGAGGGTTTGATCCCTGAGTCCAGAAGATCCCCTGGAGGAGGAAATAGCAGCCCACTCCAGTATTCTTGCCTGGAGAATCCCATGGACAGAGGAGCCTTGCAGGCTGCAGTCCATGGGGTCAGAGAAGAGTCAGACACGACTAAGAGACTACACAACAAGAGTCGATAAAATTGTGTAGTATAGTAGGTTCACACAGTGCTGGGTACCAGCTGATCTGCGTTATAATCCTGCCCAGGAGAATGTTGCTGTCTTTAATTTTCCCCTGGAGGAAACAAGCAGGCTAGGAAAACAGATGATTTACTAGAAGTGCTCAAAGGGAAGTAAATGAATCCACGATGCTTGTAAAAGTGAGATTTCGACCTCTGATCAGAAGGCAGTCGAAATCCTGAGAAAATAATAATCACTTACCTGCCCATAGGTAATCCTGACATTTCTGGCATTTTGCATGAAATTGGAAACATTCCGACGAGTTCTGGCCAGGTTCTCCACACAGCCAGAGAGTTCCAGAGATATTAGAAATGTCTGTTTCTTAAACTAGATGTAGGTATTTACTTTATGACTGTTCTTCTTTTGCATTTCACATATATAATGTTATGAACAGTAGTTCTGTTGAACTATAATGTTCATCACAGATGAACTATAATGTTCATCAACAGTTCATCACTGTTGAACTATAATGTTATGAACAGTAGTTCAACTACTGTTTTAGATTTAGGAAAACATCTAAAGCAGATCTAAACATCTAAAGAGAACCTTTTTCTGTTCTAGAAGAATTAATTTGCCCATATAAAAATGATGAAGAGGTCGCCTAGAAAGGGTCCTGAGGCTCTGTGTTGGCATGGCTGAAGGGAGGTGATGGGTCACTGCCTTGGGAATAGGATGGGGAATGGCTGTCATACAGACCTAGAATTTGCCGCCCCTGAATATAGCAGGTATTAATCTGCTGCTGTTGCTGCTAAGTTGCTTCAGTCGTGTCCGACTCTGTGCGACCCCATAGACGGCAGCCCACCAGCCTCCCCCGTCCCTGGGATTCTCCAGGCAAGAACACTGGAGTGGGTTGCCATTTCCTTCTCCAATGCATGAAAGTGAAANTGTGGCTGCCAATCAGCCAACCTTGAAATAGGGAGAGTGCAGCTTCCCTGGTGCTCCAGTGGCTAAAACTCCTCACTCCCAGTGTCGAGGGCCTGAGTCTGGTCCTTGATCAGGGAACTGGATCCTTCATGCCAGCACGAAGATCCTGCACTCAGCGACAAAGATCCTGTGTACCATAGCTAAGAACCAGTGAAGCTAAATAAATAAATAAAAATTAAACTTAAAAAACCCACTCCTGTGTTCTTGCCTGGAGAATCCCAGGGATGACGGAGCCCGGTGGGCTGCCGTCTGTGGGGTCACGCAGAGTCGGACACAACTGAAGTGACTTAGCAGCAGCAGCAGCAAACTTAAAAAAAAAAAAACAACAACAACAACAGAGAGAGTATTTGGGGTTGTCCAGGAGAAGGCAATGGCACCCCACCCTAGTACTCCAGTACTCTTTGTTGGATATGAAACTGGAGGAAGGGAACTAGGAGCCAAGGAAGGTGGTGACTTCCAGAAACTAGACAGACATGGAGATGGATTCTCCCTCAGAGCCTCCAGAAAAGATCAGCCCTGCCAACACTCTCATTTAGCCCACTGAGTCCCATTTCAGACTTCTGACCTACAGAACTGTAAAATAATCTATGTTGTTTCAAGCCACTAAATGTGTGGAATCGGTTACAACAGCAAGAATAAACTATTACATGTCTTTCATCAATAATATACTCTCTGAGTGAGCTTCCCTAGTGGCTCAGTGGTAAAGAATCTGCCAGACAAACAGGAGATGAGGGTTTGATCCCTGAGTCCAGAAGATCCCCTGGAGGAGGAAATAGCAGCCCACTCCAGTATTCTTGCCTGGAGAATCCCATGGACAGAGGAGCCTTGCAGGCTGCAGTCCATGGGGTCAGAGAAGAGTCAGACACGACTAAGAGACTACACAACAAGAGTCGATAAAATTGTGTAGTATAGTAGGTTCACACAGTGCTGGGTACCAGCTGATCTGCGTTATAATCCTGCCCAGGAGAATGTTGCTGTCTTTAATTTTCCCCTGGAGGAAACAAGCAGGCTAGGAAAACAGATGATTTACTAGAAGTGCTCAAAGGGAAGTAAATGAATCCACGATGCTTGTAAAAGTGAGATTTCGACCTCTGATCAGAAGGCAGTCGAAATCCTGAGAAAATAATAATCACTTACCTGCCCATAGGTAATCCTGACATTTCTGGCATTTTGCATGAAATTGGAAACATTCCGACGAGTTCTGGCCAGGTTCTCCACACAGCCAGAGAGTTCCAGAGATATTAGAAATGTCTGTTTCTTAAACTAGATGTAGGTATTTACTTTATGACTGTTCTTCTTTTGCATTTCACATATATAATGTTATGAACAGTAGTTCTGTTGAACTATAATGTTCATCACAGATGAACTATAATGTTCATCAACAGTTCATCACTGTTGAACTATAATGTTATGAACAGTAGTTCAACTACTGTTTTAGATTTAGGAAAACATCTAAAGCAGATCTAAACATCTAAAGAGAACCTTTTTCTGTTCTAGAAGAATTAATTTGCCCATATAAAAATGATGAAGAGGTCGCCTAGAAAGGGTCCTGAGGCTCTGTGTTGGCATGGCTGAAGGGAGGTGATGGGTCACTGCCTTGGGAATAGGATGGGGAATGGCTGTCATACAGACCTAGAATTTGCCGCCCCTGAATATAGCAGGTATTAATCTGCTGCTGTTGCTGCTAAGTTGCTTCAGTCGTGTCCGACTCTGTGCGACCCCATAGACGGCAGCCCACCAGCCTCCCCCGTCCCTGGGATTCTCCAGGCAAGAACACTGGAGTGGGTTGCCATTTCCTTCTCCAATGCATGAAAGTGAAAAGTGAAAGTGAAGTCGCTCAGTCGTGTCCAACCCTCAGCGACCCCATGGACTGCAGCCTTCCAGCCTCCTCCATCCATGGGATTTTCCAGGCAAGAGTACTGGAGTGAGGTGCCATTGCCTTCTCCGAGGTATTAATCTACATGATGCAAAAAAGACAAGGGTAGCGTATGATGCAGATGACACAGCTCCCAACTTTTAGGAGTTCAGTTTAGAGAAAGGAGGGCTTCCCAGGTGACTCAGATGGTAAAGACTCCACCTACAATGTGGGAGACCTGGGTTCAGTCACTGGGTTGGGAAGATCCCCTGGAGGAGGGCCTGGCAGCCCACTCCAGTATTCTTACCTGGAGAATCCCCATGTACAGAGGAGCCTAGTGGGTTTACAGTCCATGGAGTTACAAAAGAATCGGACATGACTGAGTGCTAAGCATCAGAGAAAGGAAAACAGATCAGTGGACAATTACACAACTGTGTTGTAACTGAAATGACAGAAGAAGGTATAGAAGAATGACAAGATAAGGATGATAAGATCGAATCCCTCCTCTCGAGGGACTCAGAGACTAACAGAGAAGACAAAAATGAACAAGCACATCGTGCAGAGATGTTCTACCATAGAACTCTGGGGGTTCCGTGGGGCCAGAGGAGATGCCACTAAATCTATAGGGAGTGGGGAAAAATGACTAGTATTCCACAAGGGGAGTGCTGCTTTACCCACCAGAAGATCTAGCAAATGCCTGGTAGGTTTTTAAACAATAAACTTCACAACTTATCTCAAAATGGAATGTTTCATTGTTTAACATCAAGGATTTAATGTAACAGAATATCATCAGGTTACCAATTAATAATAAATTTTTCCTAGTGTGAAACAGTTGGGAACTATCAATTTTCTGTTGCATGCACTCCTTTTTTATCATCATTTTTATATGGATGATTAATTCTTCTAGAACAAAAAAAGGTTCTCTTTAGATGTTTACATCTGCTTTAGATGTTTTCCTAAATCTTTGAACTACTGTTCATAACATTATATATGTGAAATGCAAAAAAAGAACAGTCATAAAGTAAATACCTACATCTAGTTTAAGAAACAGACATTTCTAATATCTCTGGAACTCCAATACATGTTTGAATTATAGCTCAAAAAAATTAAAACTTGTTGTTGTTCAGTTGCTAAGTCATGTCTGACTCTTTGCACCCCATGGACTGCAGCACAACAGGCTTCCCTATCCTCCACTATCTTCCGGAGTTTGTTCAAGTTCATATCCATTGAGTCAGTGATGCCATACAACCATCTTATCCTCTGCCAAGGATAATTACTAGAAAAAATTTTAACAGAAGCCCAAAAAGAAAAGTGGCTTATAATTCCCTATTTAGTTAACACCAGTGACATCAGAAATAATAACGATAAAGCCAAGACACACTAAATATAAAAGGATTCAAATATTCAAAGGAACAAAATAAATGAAAGCTCCCTTCTCCCACCCCTTTAAGTCTCTCTTCCAAAAGATAGTGACTATTAATAATTCCTCAAGATTCCTTCCTGAAAATAAAATTATTTGCATGAACCTCTGTGTGGGAGGTTGGAATTGGGGCAAGTAGCAATAATAGTAATGATGAGTAATAATATTAATATTATATTTTAATCGTAATGAGATTACTGGATTAAAGGATATGTGCACTTTTAATAGATGTCAAATTGTTTTAGCAACTGGTTGCACCAGTATGCCCTCCTGCAATTGAACACAGAACAAAGATTTTGAAAGTGCTGGTTAGACAGAGAAATGCCATTGCACCCACGCCTTTAAAGTTCAGACTTTAATGACACTGATGTGAAACTGCTGTGTCCCTTGCAGATTCTGCCCACAGTGGACCGAGTTCCACGACGTGGCCTGTGCGGGGCAGAGGGCTGTGTGGAGAACCTGGCCAGAACTCGTCGGAATGTTTCCAATTTCATGCAAGATGCCAGAAATGTCAGGATTACCTATGGGCAGGTAAGTGATTATTATTTTCTCAGGATTTCCATTGCCTTCTGATCAGAGGTCGAAATCTCACTTTTACAAGCATTGTGGATTCATTTACTTCCCTTTGAGCACTTTTTCGCAAGGTCAGTGACATCTGGGGATGCTCAAGGCAGGTTTATAGAGTCTTATGATTCAAAAGTAGGTCAACTCACTTTTTCTCTTTTTGAAATTCCCTTGTTGTTCCCGTGAAAAACATGTAAGGTTAAGTACCAAACAAACACTCAAGTGAGCAAAAGAGATCTCTGGGTAAATTAAGACAATTATTTTCTTTTTAATTCAAAGAGAAAAAAAAAAAAAACCCACCCAGGAAGAAGTCTTCACATTGTGTAAGCAAATTTTTGGCCAAGTGAGCTTTTTGTTTGTTTAAATGGCAATACCTTCTTCCACTTGGTGGGTTAATTACTAACTGTATTTAGTGATTTAGTATTGGATTGGCCAAAATTTTCATACATAAGTAACATCTTATGGAAAGACCCAAATTAAATTTTTGGTCAACTTAATTTTTAAATATAGGTAGCTGGCTTAAAACTCAACATCCAAAAAACTAAGATCATGGCATCTTGTCCCATCGCTTCAAGGCAAATAGATGGGGAAACAATGGAAACAGTGACAGACTTTATTTTCTTGGCTGCAAAACCACTGCAGATGGTGACTGCAGCCATGAAATTAAAAGATGCTTGTTACTTGGAAGAAAAGCTAAGGCAAACCTAGACAGCATATTAAAAAGCAGAGACATTAGTTTGCCAACAAAGGTCCATCTAGTCAAGGCTATGGTTTTTCCAGTAGTCATGTATGGATGTGAGAGTTGGACCATAAAGAAAGCTGAGCACCAAATAATTGACGCCTTTGAACTGTGGTGTTGGAGAAGACTCTTGAGAGTCCCTTGGAAATCGGTCCCAAATATTCATTGGAAGGACTGATACTGAAGCTGAAGCTCCAATACTTTGGCCCCCTGATGCAAAGAACTGATTCATTAGAAAAGATCCTGATGCTGGGAAAGATTGAAGGTGAGAGGAGAAGGGGATGACAGAGGATGAGATGGTTGGATGGCATCACTGACTCGATGGTCATGAATTTGAGCAAGCTCCGGGAGTTGGTGATGGACAGGGAAGCCTGGTGTGCTGCAGTCCATGGGGTCACCGCAGAGTCCAACACGACTGAGTGACTGAACTGAACTGAGTGGCTTCTCACAAGCCCCAAGCAGCCTGTCACATCCTAGATCTGACCAACAGCCACCTTTCATTCTTTCCCCAGGAGAACAATTAGCTCCACTGGCCCTTCTCACTTTCCTCTGACCCTCAAGTCCCCTCCCCAACTGAAGTCACTTCCCATCTACTAGGGCCTCAACACAAATTTTGTTACTAAAGCCAAGAGGAACTTTTGATTCCTCTACTTCTGCTTCTTTACCTCACCAAAGCCCTGAAGGGAAGGAAATTCTAAAAAGTGTGGCTAAGAATTGGAGCACAAGATCAAATATAACTCAAGCTTTTTATTAGAGCAGATGGGGGTCTTATTTCTTCAGAATTGCTTACTGGGTGACTCTCCACACCTCTGTTTCATCATTTGGAAAATGAAATTAATATAGCTACTACACACAGATGTTTCAAGAATTAAGTAAGATAGCTGAAGTATTTATGATTCTCATTATTCAAGTGTTTGTGCTTCAAGTCAGAGTTACAAGGTTGCATTCAGACACAGAAATTTTTATAACAGAAAAGTATACACTAATGTGAAAATGTTAGTTGGTCAGTCATGTCCGATTCTTTTCGACCCCATGGACTGTAGCCCACCAGGCTCCTCTGTCCATGGAATTCTTCAGGCAAGAATGCTGGAGTAGGGTGCCATTCCTTTCTACTGACCTCTTATAAGAATAGTCCAATTCAAACATCCCACCAATGTATCACTAACTTCTTTACATCCAATGAAACACTTGAAGAATAATCTCTCTCTGATTGTCACAAGATAATAGAGAAGATGTGTGTTGGGGGGGATGTTGGGGAGGTGATTAGAGCAAGGTGGTTAAAAGGTACAAAATTCCAATTACAAGATAAGTAAGTACTGAGAAGTAATGTGCAACATGATGACTGTAGCTAACACTGCTGTGTAATATACAGGAAAATTAAAAGAGCAAATCCTAAGAATTTGCATCACAGGAGAATTTTATTTTATTTTCATTTTATCTATTAATATATGAAATGATGGATTTTAACTAAATCTACAGCAGTCATAAGTTGACAGTATGTATAAGTACAACCTTCCTGATTTATTACTTTTATTAGTTTCTGTGTGACCCTGAATATTCATTGGACGGGCTGAGGCTGAAGCTCCAATAATTTGGCGACCTGATGTGAAAAGGTGACTCATTGGAAAAGACTCTGATGCTGGGAAAGATTGAGGGCAAAAGGAGAAGAGGACAGCAGAGGAGGAGATGTTTAGATAGCTCACCAACTCAATGGACAGGAATTGGAGCAAACTCCAGGAGATAGTGGACAGGGAAGCCTGGTGTGCTGCAGTTCTTGGGGTCACAAAGAGTTGGACACGACTTAGCAACTGAACAACAACAAAATATATTCCTTAAGATTTTTCTGTATACAAGACTATGTCATCTGTGAATAGAGATAGTTCTACTTTTTCCTTTCTCACGTGATTGTGTTTTATACCAAATTTCACCTTTATTTTAGGGAAGTCTTCTCCCACTCTCTGAAAGAGTAAATGAGAATCCCTTGTAGAATTCTCCTTGCCTAAAATCATGAGGGAAGTCACCACCTTCTTCCCCCATAATTTGAAGAAAAATTTACATAACTATTTTAAAAGTTAACAACTCTAAACTTGCAAAAGAAGACATTTTAAAAGAATATCTGGATCTCCTTTCAAATGTATACTATATCGTTAACTATGACTCCCTTTGTTTTCAAAACATTTTATTGAATTACTTTTCAAATGGATGTGCATGCATGCGTGCTAAGTTGTTTCAGTCGAGTCTGATGTTTTGCGACCCCATGGACTGCAGCATGCCAGGCTTCTCGTCCTCCACTATCTCCTGGGGTGTGCTCAGATTCAAATTCATGCCTATTGAATTGGTGATACCATTTATGATCCATCAATTACAACTTGTGTGAGAGCTCTGTGTCAGGATGGAGCCTCCACCATATGGAGCAAAACCAGTTCCACTGTCAGGGGAGAGAGCACGATAAACCCTAAACCGTTCTTAAAGGCTTCCTCGAACCGTGAGACATATTACTTTGAAGATGGCACGCTCCACATCCAGGTGGCAGGGAAGTGCAGTCACTCCTGTGTGTCCTGACCTGAGCGTCAGGGAGCAGCCCTAATGACCTGCAGAGGCGCTAAGGAAAGGAAGACAAGGAAAAGGCACATTCGCTAAATCTTCAGTGTGTGTTGGCCCTGTTATCAGGCACTTCTCAGTGTTATTTCATTCATGCCCTCTGAACGTGGTTGAAAACTCACCAGGTACAAAGCAAGTGAAAACTCACTCATGGTCAAAAAGGCTGAAAACAGAAAGCTTAAGGGCTGGGACTTAAATCCACAATCTTTTTTTTTCCTTTTTGCTGCTGAGCAAGCATTTGTGTGTGCTCAGCCACTTCAGTCATGTAGGTCTGGACTGTAGCCCACTAGGCTCCTCTGTCCGTGGGACTCTCCAGGCAAGAATACTGGAGTGGGTTACCATGCCCTCCTCCAGGGGATCTTCCCAAGACAGGGATCAAACCTGTGTCTCCTGTGTCTCCTCCATTGCAGGCGGGTTCTTTACCACTGAACCACCAGTTCAGTTCAGTTTAGTCGCTCAGTCGTGTCTGACTCTTTGCAACCCCATGATTCACAGCACGCCAGGCCTCCCTGTCCATCAGCAACTCCCGGGAAGCCCCTAAATTTACACTACCCAACTCCAAAGCCCATGGACCTTTTCCTTTACCCTGTTACTTCCTTCTTTGCTAGACTGTCCTGCTGTTCCTGAACTACACACAAAGGCAGATGAGGCCCTTGAGTTGGTCAACATATCCAATCAGCAGTATGCCCAGATACTCGAGATGACCCAGCATCACTTGGAGGACACCACGTATCTGATGGAGAAGATGAGAGAGCAGTTTGGTTGGGTAACAGAGCTGGCCAGCCAGACCCCAGGAAGCGAGAACATCTTCAGTTTCATAAAGGTAATGAAGAGCCGAGAACAGATACGGAGATTACATGTGCATACATTGATTTTTCTGTTTCTTATTAATTCCATCTGAATTTGAAAACAAACTTCAGGAGAATATTCAAACATTGTGATTGTCCTCAGGCTGACTTGTGCATGGCCTTTAGAAAACAAGACACTCTACAGAGAAAACCAACTTAAAATACTTTCTAATCCAGAGATGGCTAATTCTTTGTTTGAATCATACTGCACCTTAATATTTTTTTGCAGTATTATTTACTTGTTTTTGGCTATGCTGGGGCTTTTGCTGTGGAGGCTTTTCTCTAGTTGCAATGTACAGGCTTTTCATCGTGGTGGCTGCCCTTCTTCAGGAGCGCAGGCTCTAGGGTGTGTGGCCTCAGTCGTCGTGGCGCACGCACTGAGCTACCCTACGGCACGTGTCATCTTCCCAAATCAGGGATCGAAACTGTGTCTCCTGCACTGGCAGGCAGATTCTTTACCACGGAGCCACCGGGGAAGCCCCCAGTGATGGCTAATTCTAACGAGAGCTATCGTGTGATAACTGAAACTGGTAACCTTGAAGAAACCTGGCCAATATTGTTTCTAAGAGAAGATTTTCAGGGAAAGAAACTTGAGTTCAAAAGCTGGCTCTGGAACTTACCAACTGAGTGAGTTTGGGGAAATTCCACCTGGAAAATGGGAACAAAAATAACTACTTAAAAATGGGTGCCTGTAAAGTGATGAGTATAGATTCCTTATCCGAAACAAGAGCTCTGTAAGTTATAGCTCTCACTAGCTTTTGACACAATAAGCTGCTGACTTACTTTGAAAATTAAACACATTTTTATGTTAATATTCAGAAATAATCAGATTGCCATCTTAAGGTGCACTTAAGGTGTCTCCCACTTCTCATCAATAACTCCTGTTGCGTAACATAAAACAGTGATTGAATTTCTTTCCTAATGCTCCCCCACTCCACACACACACATATGACATTAATACACAATGCACCAGGCTAGTGGTTCCTGATGAGGCTGGTGTTGGTGGGCTCCTAAAAAGACCTGGCTACAGGAAGCACAGGGCAGAGCTATCGGAGGTGCAGTATTTTCTGCAGCATGTAATGTTCATGCCCTACCCAGACCAATGCTAACTGCTCACCCCTGCAACCTTCTCCAAAGGGTTGTCCTTAGAGCCGCTTGTCCCTCAGGATCAGGCTGAGGCTGGAGCTCACCTGAAGCCGCTTCCTGGATTAGCTTCTCCCTGTTCTCTGTCTTGCTTGCCTCATCCCCTCTACCTGAAAGCACTCTTCATAAATCACTGTGTTAGACGCCGAGGCTCTGCTTCTCGACAATCTGACCTAAGACATCTTGTATCCTAGTGAATCACTGTCTTTCAAACTATGAGGTCAATGGTTGAGAAATAAGTTTAGAGTCACAGCCAACACATTAAAACAAAACAAACAAACAGAAAACAGAATAGGACAGACTAGAAGAAAAAAACATTAGCGTGCATTGTATTTAATAAGTCAGATGTGTACGTCATGAAACTTTCATTTCCATATCTCTGTTTATATGTGTGGATATATCATACGGGGCTTCCCAGGTGGCGCTAAAGGTAAAGAACCTGCCTGCCAATGCAGGAGACATGAGACGTGGGTTCGATCCCTGGGTCAGGAAGATCTCCTGGAAGAGGGCATGGCAACCCACTTCAGCATTCTTGCCTGGAGAATCCCAAGGACAGAGGAGCCTGGCGGACTACAGTCCATGGGGTCACAAAGAGTTAGATAGGACTGAAGCGACAACACACACATACACACACATTATACATAAGACATTTTTCTTTTTATTGAAGTGTAGTTGATTTACAGTGTTGCATTAGTTTCAGATGTACAGCAAAGTGATTGTTTTATAAATATATTCTTCTCAGATTGCTTTTCATTATAGGTTATTACAAGGTATTGAACGTAGTTCCCTGTACTCCGTAGTAGGTCCTTGTTGTTTATCTATTTTATATATAGTAGTCTGCATCTGTTAATTCCAAATTCCTAATTTATCCCTCTCCCTTTTCCCCTTTGGTTATCATAAGTTTGTTTTCTAAGACATGTGCTTTTGAGTCGTGGTAACAAACTTGTTTGTAACCACAGACCATAGTCAAAAGGTTTTGAAAGCCACTATCAATTCCTGCTGACTCTCTAATCCTGTTACTTCATTAGCTAGATCATTCCTTAGGATCATAAAATAATTTGACATATTTTGACATATGTGTTCATTCTCACAAATATAGACTTTAAGGATAAAAATTCTTGTAAGGAATGAGGAAAAATTTCAAGAAAAATTTTAGTAGTGTGTTCCATCTTTGGAAGAGTAGAGGCAATATTTAATTCTTTTTATCATCATCAAGATTTCCATTCTATGCTTCAATTGCTTCCATTCTAGTGTCTCTGAGTAACATTAACTGATTTAACTAAACTTTTTGATATTTTAAAATCTATTTATTTTTTAATTGAAGGATAGTTGTTTTACAGAATTTTGTTGATATTCATAACAAATGCATTTCCATACCAAAAACTCCATCATTTTCAGTGATACATTTTTCTAATAATAATCACCAGCGAACAGCACTTACTATTTGTCAGGCAATGTTCTAAGAACTTTCCCCATGTATTATATAATTGAATACCCTCAGTGTTCCTATAAGGTGAGTATAATTGTTTTACAGAATTTTCAGGTAAGGTACAGAGACGCTACACAGCTTGTATGAGATCACACAGCTAGTAAATGGTAGAACTGGGATTCAAGGCCAAACAGTTTTTCTTCAGGATCCTTGGGCTGAACTGCCTGAAAAAGTTATTTTTCTTAAGACAACTCTTAGTTCATCATGTAATCGAAAGTACAAATCTATAAAACAGCACATACTGAAGAGGAACCTTCTGTAAAACATACACAAATTCCAGCAGGTGAAATGAAAAAAGCTCTGTGCTTTAGGTTGCAGTTACATGGGTGTTAGCATTATAATTATAATTATTTATTGAGATAGACACAGATGCTTTATATATAGTTCAATGTATTTTATTTAATTACTAAAAGAAAAAAAGGAAAGCTATGGTAGCTTTGTAAACTAGAGTCAACAAATCGCCAATTTTTATTTGACTTCTTATATTTGCTTTATTTTTTTATAAGGAGGTATATTTGAAAATATTTTCAATATAATTCTCTTTAGATTACAAGTTGCATGTAATTACAGTTTCATTTAATTAAATCAAAGTATATACACTTGAGAACTCATTAAGAGAGTAAATGACATGCATTTCGGATGACTGGTTCTTACAAAAATTACTCATAAGACCATAAAGTGTAAATTTGTTACAGAAACTCAGTACAAAACTTGGTGTATCACATTACCATTTGTGGCACAGACAGTGTGTGTGTGCTAAGTCACTTCTGTTGTGTCTAACTCTTTGTGATCCTATGTGCTGTAGCCCACCAGCNTGTTACAGAAACTCAGTACAAAACTTGGTGTATCACATTACCATTTGTGGCACAGACAGTGTGTGTGTGCTAAGTCACTTCTGTTGTGTCTAACTCTTTGTGATCCTATGTGCTGTAGCCCACCAGCCTCCTCTGTCCATGGCATTCTCCAGGCAAGAATATTGGAGTGGGTTGCTATGCCTTCCTCTAGGGGATCTTCCTGACCCAGGGATCAGACCCACATCTCTTGCATCTCCTGCATTGGCAGGCAGATTCCTTACCACTAGCACCTCCTAGGAAGGAGCACTCACCAAATACTCCATCCACTCATTCAGACCATCTAGCTTCTCTTGCAGTGAAGTGATACCAGGTGTTAAGATCTGGCCAATGAGACATGAACAAAAATGAAGAGTTGTTTGTAGACTGAGATACAGAGGAGCCTGCGTGTGGTACAAAGAAAGCCATATGTTGTTACACATTGTACTGTGCACTGACATGATCTTCCTCTCTTAACCAGGGTCTTGAGCATTTTGGTGGTTCAGAGCCCTTGTGCTGGGACATAAGCAAGAGATAAATTATGTTATATGAAGCCACTGGAATGCTGGGCTAATTTGCTACCTCAGGCACAACCTAGCCTATCCTGACTAATGTGGTATTAAATTAATCCTGAATGTGTGCTAAAAGTTAGTAACCTTTTATTGTATGATCCTGCTTCTTAGGTAGTTCCAGGTGTTCACGAAGGAAATTTCTCCAAACAAGATGAAAAGATGATAGACATAAGCATCCTGCCTTCCTCTAATTTCACACTCACCATTCCTCTTGAAGACAGTGCTGAGAATTCCGACTTCATTAGCTACATGCTGGCCAAAGCTGTACAGCATTTTAAGGAACATTTTAAGTCTTGGTAAGCAGAGTGTTTGATTAGGGACATTTGCTGATAGGAATAGATGATTCTTAAAAGGGAAAAAAAATGATAAAGCTAGCTTTCGAATACCTTGAAAACATATTCAACCTCATTAATAATCAAAGGCATGAAAACTAAGACAAGTTAGCAGTTTTTACCTATTGAATTTTCAAATTAAAAAAAAATCCTGATAGAATGCAATGAAATTAGAATTCTCACAAGTGATTGCCAGAAACATAAACTGGTTTTGCCTTTTTGAAAACTTGTTCAATTATACACATCAAGAGTCATCAAATTTATTTTTGATATAATAATTCCACTTCTGGAATCAATCCAAAGGAGTAAATCTAAAATTGAATTGAAGTTCCCACCCCAAGATCAATATTTGCAAAATTATTTAAAATAGTAAAATGTTAAAAACTGAATGTCATCTGAATGTCTAAAAACCAGAAAATGGTTAAAAGTTGTGGCTATATATGCTCCAAATATCTTATAAAACCATTAAAAATATTTATAAAATTTAAATCATGACATGACATCTGCTGGAACAAGAGTTTATTCTAAGCCTATCTATAAGGCAAATATTATTATTACCATCTTCCAGAAAAGAAACTTGAGACTCAGGGTCCAAGTGTTAGTTGCTCAGTTATGTCTGACTCTTTGAGACCCCTTGGACTGTAGCCCACCAGGCTTTTCTGTCCATGGGATTCTCCAGACAAGAACACTGGAGCAGGTTGCTATTTCCTTCTCCAGGAAATCTTCCCGACCCAGGGATGGAACTCAGGTCTCCTGCATTGCAGGTAGATGAGCAACCAAATGAATTACTTATGTCAGTAGGGGGTAGAGGCAAATTTTAACTTAGTTTTCTCTGAATCATAATTGCCATATTAAACTGGCTCCTGTTAGGACATTTGGTTGAAAAAAATAAAGTGAAAAATGAGTACAAAACTCTATAAATATAATGATCAAAACAAAAAAAATCTATAATCTGCATTAAAAATAAAAAGTGTTGGCAGGAATTATGATTGGAAATGGATGATTTTTTTAACCTTTTCATCTTTTGATATTTTTACAATTTTCTATAGTGAATAAATAATTTTGAGGTTTCAAATTAGAAGATATGTTGCTAAAATAGCTAGGTAAATGTAGATTGAACACTGTATTAATGTGTTCTGCATCTTTAAACTTTAGTATAAGTAATTCTATTCCATGGTAATCCTACAGTGAGACAAAATGTAAATCTGTTCGGTCTACAGGAAAAACAACTGAATGACATTTCAGGCGTACATTAGTCACTGTTTCTGTTAGGATAATCTTCTGAATTAATGACACAATTAGAACTGTACATAGTATTCTCCTTTGGTAAAATGGTCAATCTTAAAGAAGGATTAAATGTTGATTCTAAGTTATTACTCATAAGGGATCTTGTTAGTAGGTCCCTATCAATGTATAATTAAGCTGGGTATTACTGGATTCGATGCCTCTCCCTTTATCTCTGAATTTTGGAGAAGTTGTTGCATCAATCAACCAGTATCTTTTTAGCATCTACTAAGTGAAGGCACGTGACTTCCCTAGTGGCTCAGACGGTAAAGAATCTGTCATCAATGCAAGAGACCCGGTTTCAATCCCTGGGTCGGAAAGATCCCCTGGAGAAGGGGATGGCTACCCACTCCAGTATTCTTGCCTGGAGATTTCCATGGACAGAGGAGCCTGCTGGGCTACAGTCCATAGGGTCACAAGGAATCGGACACTACTGAGCAACTAACACTTTCATTTTAAGTGAAGGCACAAGGACCCAGATACTGTGGAGAAGAAAACAATGAGTTTGGGAGAGAAAAGATGCACAGAACAGTAATTCAAGGTGGCATTTAGTGAGTGCCCAAAGGGCCCTCTGGGAGTGGAAAGTGTCTTTACTTTCCATGGGGGAGAAACTTCTCAGGTGATGTATTTCTTTGTTTTCTCTTCTTTTCCTGTCTGTCTTCTATCTCCCTCATCCTTTCCTCTTCTTTCCTCTTTCTCTCTCTCCCCCAAATATATGATTTATATCATATATGTTTGATCATATATATATGATCATGTGATCATAATATAAAGATGAAAGACATCCTGGTCGTCCAATGGTTGAGACACCACTCTTCCAATGCAAGAGGTGCGAGTGTGATCCCTGGTTGGCTGTGGTGTGGTGCCACCAAAAAATGAAATAAATAAACAAAAAATATACACAAAGGTGAAAATTCCCCTAAAGATTCCTCAATTAGGGGAAAATGTGAGCAAATGGAGCCAGAAAGACGAGAGTGCCTAGATACTGGGGACAGGGACCCTGAGAAGTCCTGTTAAACTGGTCTCCTCCCATAAGGGCTGTTTGCCACCTCCCTCTGTCCAGAAACTGCCCCCCCACCCCCTTATGAGTTTGAGTTCTTTCTTCAGTTGTAAGCAACCAAGACCCGCTCAATTAAAAGACAGCAAGGATACAGTGTGTCTCACAAAATGAGTGGAGAAGCTGGACAGCCATGCCTGGGGCTTCAACTCTGTAGGCCACAGTGAGATTCTGCAGGATTTTGAGGAATGAAACAACATGTTTGTGCTCAAGTGGGATTGACAACTTATTTCTGACTGAATAATAAAAATATTTCCAATAAAATTATGTCCCTGATTTTGGAATGAAGAGGCTACAATGATAACTGGAAATATGTTGAAAAATCGAGATAGTGGACAAATTATTTGTTAATAAGGCTCACAGAGTGATCTTTTGCAAAGGCAGTATTATTTTTTTAATAGTTTTTTCATTCTAAAAGTAACAATCACAAATTCCAAACATTTAGAAGACAAAATATATCCACAATCCCCAGTCTTCACAAAACTGCTTGCTTATTTTTTATTCACATTTTCTACTTATCTTAGATAGATTCCAGGTAACAGAATTATTTGCTTAAAGGTTCACATTTGATTGAGACATATTGCCAAATTTGATAGCAGCAATGTCTAAAGTCCTATTAATACTTTCTCATATCCTAACTAGTGTTTTGATTTAAAAACTTCACTAATAAATGAAATTTTTTACTATTACAAATTTATGTTTTTGATTATTTGTGAGAACAGACATCTTAAAATTTGCTTACTAGTTGAATTTCTTTTGTGCATCCTAGTCAAGGTAGTGGGTAGGTTTTTGTCAAGCTTTCTGATTAAATCAACACATCAAGGTCTCAAATCTGCCGTCAGGTGAAAGAGCAACATACTAAAGAAAGTAACAGTAAAGATGGAGGAAAAGAAACACCCTTGTCATTTCCTTTCAAATCTATAAATACTTGTGAGGTTCTAAGTCCAAGAATGTAGCTCATTAAAGCATGAATACCAATTTTATAGGTTAGAACATATATTAAGAGCCCTCTGCTGGAATTCTCATCTACTCATCTAGTATCCTTAGTGCCTAACTTTATTGATTGGTCTGCGATGTGTCTATCTCCCTATTCCAAACCTTCCCGGCTGCCGTGGCCAGGATCCACAGTGCCAGGCTGTAGCAGAATGTCTTGCGTGCCCCAAGTATCTAATAAGCGTTTGGGAATTGGTTCTTACAGTAATTATCAGAATGAAAGGCACTCATAGGAAGCGCATTGAATAAAGTAGTGTGCCATAGCAGTAGATGTTTACTGAACAAATACTATGTGCATGCAGAATGCACTCCAGAAGGAGTGCTTTATCTTCACATCAGAGACAAGGGCTTTTGTAGAGGTTTCATGAGTCAAGGCAACTGAGAAGATCCCTTTGAGTAGTATTATTAAAAACATCCATACAGATGAGTTTTCTGTTATTTTGCTATGTGTTATTTTTTTCAAAAGCCAAGAGTATTTATTCTGTTACTCATCCTAGACTTTATTTCAAATGAAAAAATGCCCTCTGTCTGTAAGTAGTTTATTAATATTTTGATTGCTGATGCTTTTTGTAAAGGTAAAAACTGATACATTCTATACACAGCAAACAGAATTACCTCTTCAGCTGAGACCTGAAAATCTCAAAATACATAAGATAATGAAGTAAACGTAGTTGCAAGAAAATATGTCACTTATGCAGATTCTTTTCCAACTGAGCCACCAGGGAAGCCCGTACATATTGCACAGTACTGTTAATTTTCTTTTGTTGAATGGCAGCTTAATAGCTATTCAAACTAAATTAAAAGTGAACATTCCTTTTTTAGAAAATCAAATGTAAATATCATTGTATTTTATGACATATTCACAGTTTGTATATTAAATATTAAATCACCAGGGTGTCTGTGTTCTATCACTTCTACTACAAATATGTCACTTTCTAATTAACAGAGAATTTATCTTTCAATTTGCTTTTGAGTTTATAATATATAATATTTGACTTATTGAAAAAAATCTGTAATGTATTCCTTCATTTGGTAAAGATCTATAGCTTCTCTATAGTTTTTTATGGTAAAATATGCATAACAAAATTTACTATTTGAATCATTTTTAAGTGCACAGTTCAGTGGCATTAAGGAAATTCATATTATTGTGCAGCCATCACCATCATCCATTTCCTGGACTTTTTTCATCTTCCTAAACTGAAACTCTGTCCCCATTAAACACTAACTCCCATTCCCCAGACCCTGACAACCACCATTCTGTCTCTATGAATCTGACTACTTTAGGTATGATTCCATGAAGTAGAATATTTGTCCCTTTGCAACTAGCTGATTTAGTTAGTTGTCTTAGCATTAGTGTCTCCAAGGTTCAACCTATGTGGTAGCATGTACTGAAATTTCTTTCCTCTTTAAGGCTGACTACTACTCTGTTGTACATGTGTATCACGTTTTGTTTATCCATTCATCCGGAGATGGACTCTTGGGTGGCTTCCATCTCTTGGTCATTGTGAAGAGTGCTGCCATGCATATGGGTGTACTGTTTAGATTCTTTTAAAAATTAACAGAACAGTGCTGACTTTTAACAAGGCCATACATACTGTATGTAAAACACAAGATGTTTTTGGCTGACACTTACTTAACCTCAGAATCTGGACCTTGGTGCAATATGAGAAAAGATTCATTTGTCAGTATGTGTCACCAAGGATTACACTGGGGATATATAAAGTCAGTCACTCTATACATTGACTATGTATAGCCAGTCTTTCAAATTGTAGAGAGCAATATAAAGAGAGGACTCAAAACCTTTAAAACATTTTTTTTTCACCCAGTCTTGAGCTATTTGGCAGGAAGCCTAGTCAGGTAGACTTAAAGTTCAAAGGCAGCCCACTGAACATAGTCAATTTCAAATGAAGGTAAAGCTCTTATATCTGAAGG
Source organism: Neotragus pygmaeus (assembly GCA_006410875.1). NCBI lineage: Eukaryota > Metazoa > Chordata > Mammalia > Artiodactyla > Bovidae > Neotragus > Neotragus pygmaeus. The sequence goes on from SJYV01035832.1 coordinate 589,001, forward strand.
CTATAGAAAAAAGTACACTATTGATAGAATTCTGGATAAATTACTGTACAGTAAATCTCAAATAAATAGTCTATTCTGCCACATATTTGACATATTTTCAAAAAAGTGCCAAAAAAGCAAGTTACAAAAGGAATCTGATTATTTTATAGCCAGTGTTTATCAACAATTTGTAGAGTGCAGAAAGGAAAGGGAAATACTGGATTCACTGCAGCAGTCAGAGAAAGCCTTTGCATGCAGGCTGACCTGGATTTTAATCCTGGCTGCCAGATTTTCTACGGGTTTGACTAGGCAAGACCCTTAATCTCTCTAAACCTCAGTGGTTTTATCTATAAAACAAAATAAAATAACTAAAGTTTTTGCTTTATTGGGTAGTCCGGAGAACTATAGTGAGTCATGATGATAAGCATCAGTTGGTGGCAGCGGTGGTGAGTAAGTCACTAAACTTTATTCTACTCTTTGCAACCTCATAGACTGTGGACTGTCAGGCTCCTCTCTCCAAGGAATTCTCCAGGCAAGAATACTGGAGTGAGTTGCTGTTCCCTTCTCCAGGAGGTCTTCCTGACCCAGGGATCAAACCTGGGTCTCCCACATTGTAGGCAGATTCTTTACCATCTGAGCCACCGGTAATACTATTATTACTTAATACTTGACTCATAATTGGGTCTTAAAAATTTTAGTTTCATCCATTCTTTTGTCTAGTTGTACCAACATTTTTAAGAGTTTACCCTACAAAGAAGAACCAGTATACAGGTCAATAATACTCAAATGTTCTTGCTCTCATATACCCTAACAGGAACATGAAAAAAAAATATATGGTGTGTCACATAATTTTTCAGTAAAAGTTGAAAGAATAGGAAATTTTATTTTCTCCGTGTATTATAAATATTAGCATCTTAAAAATAAAACTCATCCTTCTTTTAAATGTGCCCAATGGAATCTATGAATCATGACAATTTAATACTCAGAATCATCCATTTAAACATATATACACATTTTTCTTTAACAGTAAGCAATTTTATCTCATTCCATTTTCTCCTTAAACTCTCATTTTCACTCTATTTTCTTCAGAGAATTTTATTCTAAAGTAATATGTTTATGCTTAAACAACTTTATTGATCAATATAAATATTTTTAAAATTTGAAAATATTTAAAAATTTCCCAAGACACAAAAATCTAGGTATCAAATATTCATTCTGGATTGAGTTATATGTACATATAATTTATAATGTACAGAATTGGTCAAAATAAACATTACACATTTCTACGACTATTAAATGAAATTTTTAACAGAAATAGATCTCTTAATGAGAAGAAAGAGCTTTTTTTTCTCCCAGGAAGTTAATGGATCTATTAACAATGATTATTTCTTCCAATTCATGGGGTCGCAAAGGGTCGGACATGACTAAGTGACTGGACATGACTAAGTGACTAAACTGATACTGATTTCTTCCAAGAATAAGATAGGATTCAGTATCCCTATCATCTTTGTTTTGTGTTTTTATAGATGCAAGCGCTGAGTAAAGCAGAGGGTATAACGCATTCAAAGTTGGACTGTTCTCTCCCCAGATCTTTCCTTGCTGGTTTCGTTTCACTTTTCAGGTCTCAGCTCAAATGTGACCCTCCTCAAGGAGACTTCTCCTAATGGTGGGATCAAAAGTAGTCCTTCTGAACCCGGTTATACAATCATCATCGCATCCGTTACTCTCTGCAGGTGTCTTGTTCAGGGACTTCCCATTGCTCCTCTGGGCTAGAGTGTCAGTTCTTGTGCCAGGAACCTTGTCTGTGTGGGTGATGCCTGGGAGGCACTGTGCTATAAATGCTGTTGGATGAATGAATGATGTGCTTATATGAAAGGATCACTCATTTAGGGAGCAGCCACCAGTAAAGAAACCAGGCTCTCTCAGTTATCATCAAACCAAGATCCTCCAAGCAACACAATGGAAGAGGAACCTCCTTGCGGGCCGGGGAGTCTAAGCTTGTATCCTGAGATTCACCCTGTGGTATAAGTGATATTCTAGTCTAGCAACTAAAGTGTTAGTCCCTCAGTCATGACCCCATACCAGGCTCCTCTGTCCATGGGATTCTTCAGGCAAGAATACTGGAGTGGGTTGCCATTCCCTTCTCCAGGGAGCAACTAAACAGTTCAAAATAACAAAAGGGAAGTAAACACATAAGAGCAACTGCGACCACACAATCTGGGAGATTTCCTGTCTGGGATCCTACACATGGTTGGAAATGTGTGGAGACATTTTGGGTCAGTGTGGGGTGGAGAGAATGTCTACATTTAGTTGGCCCCCTGCCAGTATCAACAGTTCTGCAGTAATTGACATGAAAGACCCTCCCTTGCTGGAAAACTACGCCTTGGCACCTCATCTTAGCTTCTAACATCCAGGGGTGCTTTCAAGCTAAGGCAGACAACATGAGTCCTCATCTCTGTCTGAAGCCTGTTTTCTGAGATCAAGTTTTCAACAGAGCCTTCTCTTCCCAAATGAGCATCAGAAAGAAAGCCCACTGCATTGGGAGACAGCAAAACCACATCCACCCCATCCAAACAGCACAACCCAGGACTATCAGTCCCAAAGCAGTTACAGGTGACTGTAATACTATGGTTACACTGGTATGGGCGTGGCAGGGTGGGATGGGGAAGGTGCTGGGGAGAGCGGAAGAATGAATCTGGTTGATGGAGGAAAAGTCAACCTAGCAGGTGTCAGATTAAATAGATTTACTAGATTAAATTATTTAAAACANGGGGGGGGGAAGGGGGCACTCAAGGGAGATAAAGGGCTTCTGCCTTCCAGAGTATGTGGAGTTCAGACAATTAATTGTAAACACAAAGAGATAGGACCGTTTCTGACCACGAATTTGCAAAGAGAAGAGTCCTTAGCAACTAAGTTAGATCCGAAGATAAATGTGATGATGTGCTAGAGAGAATTCAAAGACAGCCCCAAGATGCCTGCCCCTCTAGGATGCATGGATTGCATGACTTCCTCCCCTTGAGTGTGGCAGGTCCTGTGACTATGATGGGATGGTCACTCCCAGGATTATGAAACATTACATAAGGTACTATATTATATAAGACGGCTGTAGCAGACCAGAGGGCTCTCTGTGGTTTTGAAGAGAGCTAGGACTAAGGGTGGTCTCCGAGAGCTGAATGCAACCCCCAGGCGACCCACAAGGAAACTGGGACTTCATTCCTACAACATGAACGCTGTCAACAACTGAATGAATTTACAAGAGGACTTAAGCTCCAAAAGACAGCACAACCCATCCATTCCTTGGTTTCAGCTTTGTGATGCCTGGGAGCAAAGGACCCCCCAGTGCTGTGTCCAGACTTGTGATCTATAGGAACTGTAAGATAATAAACACAAATGGTTTCAATCTGCTCACTCAGCAATGACTTATGACTAAGCAATAGTGAACTTATACAAACGAGAACAACGGTTATACGCTTTGGTCACATCTTACATTCGAGATGCCAGGTCAGTGCTTCACAACTGTCTTATTTAACATGCAAGTAAAGTATTATCAACTCCATGTTTAAAATAAGCTCAAGTAACAAGGCGCTGGGGAGGTCACACCTCCTCTCAGCCCAGGCCACTGTCTGCTGAAGCCAAGAAAGGATTTGGCAAATATTTTAGGAAAGTGTTTTGCACAGACACTGCTTCTGCAGTGACACTGAGTCTTTTGTCACCAAAGGGCTACCTTCTTGGATCCCACTTGATTTTCCTATTCTTCTCCTTGGACCAAGTCATCACCACGATGGTGTGTTGTGATCATGCTCATGAACAGTGACTGTGTAAGACTCCACAACCATTTACTCATGCAAATAAACCAACTGGAAAGGACTGAGAAGCAGGGCAGTGGCAGGATGCCTAAGAAAGTAAAAGTGTTGAGAAGGTATAGAAGGGTAGGTGAAGTTTAATGTGGCACAGTTTAAAGCATAAAATTTCCCAAAGAGCAAACCAAGCCCAGAAGAAACAGGAGGTAAAGGTGAAAATTCGGCAGATAGTAACAGACAAGGTGAAGGAAGCATAGACTTCTTGGGCAAATGGTGGGAGATCCCTGTGATGGAGTTACAAACAAATTGAGCAACCACTCTTTAATAATACCTGAGGGGGTTTTTGCTTTAACATGGAACTGCATATTGACCAGACTGACTGTACCATTCCATGCCAAGAACTCTCTACAATTAGCAGATAATGTAATCATAAAGACAGAACTAACATAGGAAGATGAGACATTGGGTAAAATAAGGTGATGATTTGGAAAGAACTACCAAAGGGGGCAGGAGGAGAAGGGGACAACAGAGGATGAGATGGCTGGATGGCATCACGGACTCGATGGACGTGAGTCTGAGTGAACTCCGGGAGATGGTGATGGACAGGGAGGCCTGGCGTGCTGCGATTCATGGGGTCACGAAGAGTCGGACACGACTGAGCGACTGAACTGAACTGAACTGAACCAAAGTTCCCACAATATTATACAACAGAACAGTGTTTTCAGATATTGTGACCCACTACTGGCCACAGGACTGGAAAAGTTCAGTTTTCATTCCAATTCCAAAGAAAGGCAATGCCAAAGAATGCTCAAACTACCGCACATCTCACATGCTAGTAAAGTAATGCTCAAAATTCTCCAAGCCAGGCTTCAGCAATACGTGAACCGTGAACTTCCAGATGTTCAAGCTGGTTTTAGAAAAGGCAGAGGAACCAGAGTTCAA